>JAWRVF010000237.1:0-438042 GCA_036785485.1 Physcomitrellopsis africana | reverse complement strand
TTTCCATTGTATCTTCTTACTACTAATTTTCTATCAACCTTTCTTCTAATCTTAATCTTTTTATTTTAATGCATTCTTTATGTTTTTCACACTATGTTTTGATTTACAACATGACACCATTTTTCTTCTACATCCAAATAGCCCATTTAAATCAAGAAGATAAATTTTCAATTGAGTTGGTACATTAAAAAATTATCAAAGTCACTTGCATGTATCAATATCATGTATCTTCAAATTTAAAAAAGTTAAAAAAAATACTTTGATAACTCCATATCCGATTACTTATCCACCTTTGTCCAAATCGTAGCAAACTTCAAAGTAATGTGAGAAGTGTGGTAATTTAGTACTAATGCATAACCACTACTATTCTATTCTACATAGTTCATGATAAACTTAGGCAATGAAGTTGGCTACCTCCTTTGTAAGGTCATTCTTTGAGCTTGAGGCCATGTACACTCTCTTCATGTCCTTTACTACCATTCTTCATATTGAACTTAATATTGTTATTTAGGTGCGTCTTAAGCATTGACTTATAATGCATCTTAATTGACTTCACTTACTTGGATACTTTCCATAATTTGGCTCCACAACATCTAAAATAGTTTCCTTAGCATCCCATTTAATTTCTAATTAATATTGAAATCTTAATTAGATTGATGCCAATAGAAATCACAATGCTTACTTACTATGGTAGTACCATAAATGATTGCTACAGCCTCATCTTTTTATGCCTATTAAACTCTTTGGATAGATGGATTTTTTTTTTTTTTAATCTTTATTTGGATTACAAGGTTTCTTTCTTTAAGTATTTTGACACCTTCTTGTTGATCTTGTTGTCTCTGACCATCCTTTATTTTGATACTAAAACATTGTCTTCAACACTTATTATAAGAAGCAATTCCACAATTTAATTATATAGCTATAGTTATTGGTATGTCTTTGAGACAGGTTCTATATCTAACAGACTCACAAAAGAATAAAGACAAATATTGTCCAACAAGAAGAAAGTACAAGCTATTGAATACCACAAACTACAAGCTTGAAGCTAATCTCTTATAAAAGAAGCAACCAAAACATACAAAAAAAAATTTAATTTATATTAATATTTATCTTTATTCTTTAGTAAAATAAGATATAACTTTCTTAGACACATAGGAGCTATATACATCATGATAATGTCTAAACAAAGTATCTAATAAGTCTTCTTGTTTTCCAAGATAATATTTAATATTAAATACAAATTGTAACAAAGATATGTTCTAACAAGCTTAATAAAAATTTAAGACATGTATTAATATGAAATACTAAAGATTCTTGTTATTAGTAGAAAATGAGATTAGAAAAGAAGTGCCTTCTAGATAATGTCACCATTTTTTAAATGAATCTACAATAACAAGAAGTTATATGTTATGGATCTCATAATTGATCTTGATTGCAAAGAATTTTTTTAAATAAAATGCAATAGAATAAAGTCTATCATCTATATTTATTTATAATAAAATTATACCTATTACAAATTTTTTTGCATCTATTTCTATAAAAAAATGGCTTAAAAATATTTGAAAAATATAAAATAAGAATTTAGGTAAATATTATTTTTTAAATCTTAAAATATTCCTACTATATCTTTATTCCATTCCAATTTGTCTTTGTAAGTTAATTGTATAAAAAAACTAACAATATGAGAAATATTTGTGATAAATATCCAATAATACTCTGTATATTACAAAAAAAAATTAATAATTTTTTTAACATATTTTAAAGATTTTAATCAAAAAATTAGAAAATAATAATAAATTAATTATATTTTTATATCATTTACTTACATGCATTATTTTAGATTTAAAGCATTAATGATATTATTCAAAAGAAAAGGTTCAAAATAAAAACCCTAACCATTAGTTAGGTATGTTTGGAAGGACATGAAAGTGTTGAGTTTACTTTTCTGATTAGAATCTTTAAAAATATAATTTTAAATTATAATATATTAGTAAAAATAAGAAAAATAATAAAATTATATTTATATAGAATAAAATTATTTTATCAATTAATTATGTTGCATATTATTTCCACCTGTAAGAAATGTCAACAGCATGACAATTAAACTATTCAATAAAATAATAATTGTTTCATTGATTTTTTAAACAATATTCTTTCTTAGGTTATGAAAATCATATGATCCACATCATGATAAATGAAATGCATAATATAGACATCAAAATCCTCAAAAATTATTTCCAGTGCATACGTATTATTATCAATCAACACAATTTTATGCTGAACAGTAACAAAAAAAATGCATTTTCACCACCAGATACAATGCTTTAGAAATGTCAGCATTGGTCCATCAATCACAATACAATAATTCAAACAGTCAACTCCCATAACATGAAAGAATTCCTTCATCTTCTCTCGAAAATGATTCATCCTCTGTCCAAGAAAATCCATGTAGATCTCATTTCAATTGCAGTGCAACACAGAAGCGTGCCCTGGGATAATCTTGCCAGCTCCAAAGGCACGGTCGTATGTGCTCGAATCCAGAATGTTTGACCGCGAATGCATGCAAAATCTTCACCGTCCACACGCGTGCCGCGAAATCGTCGCCGTCTCTTACTATTACGCGTCGTCTCGGGATCAACACAGGGATGAGCAACAGAAAATCGATGAGGCTGATTATTTTTATTGACGCTGAAGGAATCACACTTTATTTCACCTAATGTACAAAGTGAGCACCCATTTTCTGTTTTTCTGCCTTCTTTTATGTTGAGTTTTCCTCCATTTAGTGTCACTAGACCCATGGTTTTGAGCTTGAGCGCCGACTCTCGCACGGCGTGCTTGTTCTTTTTTCTGTGTGAGATACATGAAGCTGCGAATTAAGTGTTGCAACTATGATCTGGGGTGTTGTAAGAACTCTCCGAGGCTCTTGTGAACCGACTTTGACCGGCATCGTTGGAACCAGCGATGGCACGCGCAACTCGTCACATCGAGAAGCTGCTCAGAGAGCTTCAGGTACGCATTCAAAGGCCCATTGTTACACATATGTCTACTCCAAGTCATCGTCTCTCCCGTTCCTACGAATAGGTGCAGGTTATTGTGCATGACTGGCCAGACATTGCTGAATATTGCTTTTTAAAAAATGTTAGGGTAGTTGGGAGTTTGAGGGATTGGACTTCATTTCGATTGTGCAGACTGACTCGACGCGTGGAGTCTGCCAGGCGCCTTTCAATGACCTCGTTGATCCACCCACATCGGATCAATCACGAGATTGTGTACGTCATCAGTCTCCCTGTCCTGGTCTGAGTTCCGTAAGCCAGACGTACTTTGATCAGTTAGTCCTACGAGTAAGACCATTTCCGTTCATCGTCACAGGGGTCGAGTGGCGTCCCTGAGAACGAGACTTCGCGACCGTCGCGGGTATCCTTGTTCTCAAGTTCCGAATCTGAGGATGTTTCCACTTCATCTGGCGGCGATGGGACAAGTAAAATTGATTATTCCCCTGCATCGTTTACGAGGAAAAGTTCGATGGGTTGAGCATGCTGTTTAATTTTTGGGTTATGTAAACGATCAATCATGTGAAAACTATGCTGGCGTCTTTGCGAGAAGGTTGGTTTATGAAGATCATTCTCGCAGGGTATTATCGTGAAGAGACTGCAAGATTGGTGCAGCAGCTGGGGGACAGCCGCGTGCAAGTGGCAACTCTGGAAGCCCAAATCGTGTTTCTTACGAATAAATCGAAAGAGCAGGAGACTCTGGACTCTTGTTACATTCACAGGTAAGAAATCGGGTTCGCCATTTATTAGGGGTTCGTAGGTGCAGGTTATTGTGATCAATGTTTGTCACAAGATTATTATTCTTATTTAATTTTCTGATTGTCGAGTTGCAGATTGGAAGACGAGGTGGTTCGATTGGAAGAGACAGTAAAGAACAAAATGTGCAATTTAGAACGACGTCAAAGTCAGGTATGAACTCATCAGTAAAACAGTGCTTGTAAACCACTTCTCGACACCTCCTCCCCATGGTCGATTTCTTACAGTTGAAATCACCAAACACAGTTCTTAATTATGAGGTTTAGCAATTGATTCGTCGCTGTTGAAATTAGTTCAAGTATTCAAGGGCGTGATTTCTTTCACATGAAAATATCCACGTGAGCTCGGTGCAGATTGAGAAAGGAGTGCCTTCATTGGAGGAGCAATTGAAAACAATCAAGGACGCTCTACATGACTTCAACGTCTCTGAGCCGTTGTATGAGCTAAACTGAATCTTTGGCCTCTGATTCTTCTATAATTTTTTTTAAATATTTGGGACCTACAGAAAACTTTGCTACTGCATAGGGAAATGTTTCTAATCGTCTGTCATTCGAAGCAGGTACGTGGAGCTTAAGGCCATTCCAGAGCACCGAAAGACTGCGAGAGAGCATATTCTGATCATGGCATATGAGAAGTGCCTACGTGACCGGGAAGAGATCGAGGAGCTCCGGAAGACGCGAGACACTTCCAGGTATGTCCCGTGTAATTTACCTCATTCGGTGTGCGCGGTTCTTTAACTGTAGAGTTTTCAGATTTGAAAAAATGAGAAAGAAATCCAACACTGTTTGTTCATTGCAAGTATTTCCGTTTCTGCTGGGGTGGTCTCGAAAAAATGAGCCTGAATTCTGCAACGCAGGAACTTACGGGCAAGGGTACTTAAAATAACATCAGACGGGGGCATACACCGAGTGTGTTGATTATTAGGACGATGCACAGCTGAACCAACCCCATGCAGGGAGGCTTTGACACGAGCAAATGATGAGGTGCAGAGGCTAACGCGTGAGTTGCAAAGAGAGGCTGCCAATCATGCCACTGACCGCCGTGATTATGAGCTAGATTTATGTGCCAATGCTGCACGTATGGAGCGTCTGGAAGCCGAGCATCGCGACTCTCTTGTGCAGATTGAGGTTTTAATTGCTAAAGGTTCTTTATTTGACGAGGTATAAATTGCTTGGAATTTTACCAACCTTTCATTGTGGTGTTGATATCCAGTAGGGGCTAAGAGGTGTCATGGAACCAAATTAAAAAATAAATCAATCTAGAGGCTCAGGTGAGGAGGTGGGTGGCAGGTGCAAGCCAAATTGGAGGATCTGGAACGAAGTAACCTTGGTGAAGAGAACCAGAGGGCAGTAATGACAGCCGCTCTGCAAGTAGCCATTCAAGAGAAGGACAGAATACTTGATTCCATGAAGGAGAAAGATCACACCCTGGATCTACTGAGCATGGATAAAGTCAGTTCCTACCCAATCTCTTGAAAACATTGTCATGTGTCCCAAGAGAAAGGGTGGTTCCAGTACTGACGTCATTTCTTTGCTTCTAACAGATATATTTGAGTAAAGAGATCCAGCGCCAGGCAGAGCAAATTAATAAATCAGAGGCTGAACTGGAGCGGCAGCAAGAGAAATTGCGAGAAGTCAAGCGCTCCCGCACAGAGCTTTACAACAAGCTTCTCGTGGGCAAGGACTCTCAAGTTGCTATTGAACAGCGCCTTCAGGTCATCTTCAGGTTCATAAGGAGATTGGTGGACATGGCAGAGTAGGACATAATCATATCCCTCTATTTATTATTAAACTTGTCATCAAAATGGAAGCCTGCAAAGAAGTGGACTGGTGTGTGTACTGGTATACCATGGGGAATCTTTTCATTGAAAAAATCATGACCTGGACATGTTATTTTCAGGCTGAGATTGCGCGAATAGAAGGGCGGAAGAACCAAGAAGTTGAACAAATCCGCAAGGAGTCCAATGCGATTGCTGATGAAAAAGTTCGGTGTGTGGCCTTGTCTCATTTTTGGATTGAGAAGAGTGATTCTGTAGGTATTTTCTTCAGGGGATGAATTTTGTAAGAATTTTTCTGAAATTCACCGATTTGATGCCCAGCATAAAAGAATGGAAGTAACACTGCCTATGTAGTTAAGATGATAACGTCTTGTTCCAGAGGAAGTGAGGTTTTGGAATGTTTCTGTGTAGTGCAGCCAGTGTTTACTTGACTATTAATCCACTTGGATGACATTCTCAGGACATTTCGAGAAATGAGAGATGAATCAATGGCGGCTACTGAGATGTGCCGTTCTGAATTGAGAGACAGTAAAGCAGCTTATGATGAGCTTCTTTTGAAGTAAGTTTCTGCAAATCCTTCAACAGGACGAGAAAGTCTCTTTCATTTTCTTCATACGCGATTTGACATGTTACTCTTCATTTCACCCCGAAGTCTTCACGCATGCTTCATTTGAAATGCTCGAAATTCCCACTTTCTTGCAGGTTTCGAGAGCTTAACAGAGTATCAGACTTAAAGGAGGCGGAGAGTCGTGGCAATTTGAAAGTGACCTACTTTGAGCTGGAAAGGCTGAAAGTTCTTCTGGAAGAGACGAAGGATGCTCTTGTTCAGACCAGGCTCGAGAACGAGACTTGGGCTGCTAAAATTCAGGTTTGCCAATCTTGATATCAACTCTGGTCGGCGCGAATTATGCACATATCATGCATTATTTGCACAGTTCGACGTATCATATTGAACAGCTGACCAACAAATTTTTTATCCTGAAACGACACTCTAGCCATAGTCATGCGGCATTTTGCAATTTTTTCTCGACAGATCATCAAGCAGGTTTTGTAAAATCACCCTTTTATTGCAATCTCGTAGTTCACAAACTGATATCATTTGGTCTCTTAGATTCTGAAAGAGAAGGTTAATGAAGAAAAGAACGGACCTCTGGAGGAACTAAAGAATGAGCTTGAGAAGCAAGTTTCTGAGCTAAAGGAGGAGTTGCGATTTACTCGAGCCCAACTTGTGGTTTATCAGGAGAAGAATGCCCAAGTAGAGGCTTACAAGAAGGAGAAGGACGCTAAATGTGAGGCCTGTCAGAGGAGGAAGGACGCTCAACTTGATGTTTATCAGAGCGGGAGAATTTCTCAACCCCACGTCCCTGACAAAGAGAAGGAGGCTAAGTCTTCATCTCCAAGGTATCAGTGTCTTGAAGGTGAGTCCAGCATGAAGTGTTCATCGGTCTCAAGGTACGAGATCAATGGAGAAGCGATGCTCGAGTCTTTGTGGATCCCAAGCCAAGGGGAGAAGAAAGCTAAGCACTCATCGGCATCGAGGCACGAGGATTGTAAAGAGAGCGAGAAGCCGAAGTCCGTCTCGATTTCACTGCCCAAGAGTTGTGAGGCCAAGAAGGAAAAGCTCTTCTTAGCCTCAAAAATCGAAGTTTCTGAAAGCCATGAAGCCAAGTCACAGGGACTCTTACAACATAATCAGTCATTAGAAGAACAACTCAGGTAATTAGCTAGCCGACAGTACAATCTTTGAAGTGCACTGCCTCGTATGGCAGTTTATGACTTTAGCATTTACAATCGTGAAGGCTGTACTTACGAGGGTATTATACTTGAAGCCATTACGAGGCCATTAGTCAATCACACTGAAGCTTACATAACGAGATCGAATCTGTCCATCCTTTTTTTATACTTTACAGATTACTTGCATGTATAGTACTTTCATTTTCACGGATGAGATATTAATTTTGTATTGAAACAAAAACCAGGGCTGTCACTGAGGAGAAAAATAGGGTTACAAACCGTTTGCTATCAGTACAAGATGACATCAGGAAACTGCTGCGCGCACGGGGTTCTGTGGAGCAGCTTCAAAGCTTGCTGAAAGAGAAGGGAGTGTTCACAGGTGCTGGGAATCAGTGGAAATCAATCACCTCTTCAGGGAGTAGTCTAAAAGCTGTCAAGAAGGCATCACCCAAGATATCACCCTAGATCTGTTATTTGGATCGTATTGCAACTCCCATCTAGGAGAATACCCAGGTCCAATCCATTGCGTTGCATGCTCGTCTTCTGGGTCCAGATTGAAGACGTCAGAATGGTTCGTCACACTGTCAATCTGAAATCGTCCATTCACTGGACATATCAATTAGTCAAGGCAGCATGCAAGTCTGAACATCATTGATGGTTCTCTTTATGAAAATGTCACTCTGACGAGAGGTTTTCATTACTGAATTGTGAGAGAGATGGCATTACATGTTGGAATGCGTCATTCCGGGTTTAGGGTTCAGGGTTTACAATGTGCAACTTCATGATCGTTATCAATTCAATGCTTCACGACCAGATTTAAGAAGACCAATGCCAACTTTCAGCTGCATTACATATCTGTTTGAAGCCTACTAGCAAATTAAACTACTTGTCAAAATGTATAACAGACGACAGTTTTTGTGTCAACGAAATCATTGCACATTCAAACGAGACCTTTTTGACAAAAACAGCCTCTGTTAGACTTCCTGATCTTTCCTTAGAAACAGACTCTTATTTTGCGATGATAGACGGATCTATCAAGCCAAACTGTACCGGAGTTTTTGCATTGAGCTACACGATACTTGCATGCTTTTCATCGAAAATCAGTCCCCACGAATGAAGAGGAGACGCAATACCTGCATGGTTCCGACCACAAAATTAGGTCCCTCTGGAAGGATGTTTCTTCCCAACCGAAAGCTGTTGTAAGGCTCTAAAGACAAACAAACGACAGACGGTGTCGTGTGCCCATGGTCACCAAGTGATGTTTTCTCTCTCTCAACTCTGGTGGTCCTGGTTGCCTTGCGTTGTTGCATTAGGCCTCCACCATCTGACTTGGCCACTCATTGCTCGTCACCGGAACTTCAAACAGTGCCCTGCTTGTATGCAGCGGATATGACAAAGTCAGTGTGGCCCCTGTAGTCACGCCATATCATATCTGCAATAACTCCAGCTTGGAAGACAAAGTTGGCACAGCAGGCATGATGGATAAGTTGGTCTGGACAGACTGCCAGTTGCAGCATGCCGCGTCTTCAACTTCGTCGCACGCTGAGCGTGAGATTGGATCAGGCAGAGCCCACAGACGCACTGCATCAGGGACACCAAATAAGAGAAGAGTGCAGCTGCTCCTATATTTGATTATCCCCGCCTTCCACTTTTCAGAAACTGGGTGTTGAACAAATATGCGTCATCACCGCTCTTATCAAACAAGTTTGCTGATATGGGTCGCTGGAATGAGGAGGGAGAACAGAAACTAGAATTATTGAGGTGATGAATGAGTGAGGTTAGCTTATGACTCCTTCAACTATCCTCTGCTTGGCATGTTTGTGCACCGGTTTTTTGTGAGATGGAGTTTGTGATGATAATTCTCATTCAAATGTCTTGAGATGGTGACTACGGAATGCAGGCAGCCGGAGCATCTATGGCATTATAAAAAGCAGATGTTGTCTATTCTCCGGTGGAAGTTGGGTTTTCTTCTTGTTCGTTTATCCTTACAAAGTGTGTACAGGAACCAACGTCAGGATAGCCATGAAAATATTTCACAACATTCCTTTATAATATGGATTTTTTTGATTAAATAGTAAATACTTTTTTGAAAATTAAGGGGTCTTTATACGGAGAGAAGGTGAGAGGCACAATATTTAAATCCTTTGATTGGGTCAAATTGAGAACTGTTGTTTAGTTGGTTTTATGCTTAGAAAAATCAGTCTAAAAATCCTAAAAAGGAAGAGATAGAGTGCTTTTTTTTTTTCATAGCATAAACAATATTGCCCTTGGGAATATGTGACAGGCTCATCTCAAGAAGAGGTTTTTACAAAAATTTAAGAAGGCATGTCAAAAATTACTAAAATTAACCACAAACAAATAAAAATCTTTTATGTTTCTTATAATTATTGGAAACAAGGTATGAATTGACATATTTAGATTTATATTAAAATAAAATTTTAAAAGATTCATATGGTTAAAATCTTCAAGAAAAATTACAAAAAATATAAAAAGCATAAAACTGTGGTTTACCATATGAAATTATTATAAAAGTAAATATATATATACAAGTGTTTTTTTTTTTAAAAAAATGAATTTGCTTTAAATTTCATGTTTTTAAGAAATAATTAAGAAGCTTATAATACCTGAAAATTAATTTTTGTTTTCCATAAAGCTTGAACAATAATCAAGAGCACACAAAATTATTTAAAAGATAATATAAATTACAAAAAAAAAAAAAAAAAAAAAAAAAAAGTAAAGACATCTTTTGTTTGTGAGATTTTGAATAATCTAAATTGATAGGTTTATAATATAGATTTTAAAAATTCAGAAATAAATTCATTTTTAATAATATCAATAATATTTTTTAAAATATTACAGATAATAAATAAAACCTATTATATTTTCTCATTATTCAGTTTTCTTGAATATAAACATCCATATTCATTAAGTTTAAAATTATAATTGAATCTTAAATAAAATTAAATCAACTTTTTATCTTTCTTTTCTTTTTAAGTATTAAATTGAGTGTGTGCAAACTATAAATTGGTGTAGACCCATACAATCCTGCTGCAAGTCTGAACTGTTGCATAAATCTTGCTCAACCTGGTAAAGCAAGTTATTTTGGTATTATAGCCATGTTGTGATCTAAGGCCCTGTTTTGAGGAAAATTAGAATTGTTTTTAAAACACATTTGGAGTTCTTTAAGAGGAAATTTTAACATGCATTTGTGTGAATATATATATATATATATATATATATATATTCATGCCTTCTTTGAGTATGTGGCAGTTTCTGTGATTCAAGTTGTAATGGCATGATGCCACCAACTAAATAAAATTTTATTTGTTTCTATCAAAATAAATTTAAAATATAAAAAAGAAAAATCCTGACAATTATTTTAATATTTATCTTCCGGCATATTGCATGATGTCAAAAAATTGATATGGATGAATAGCCACCAAAACAAAATAAATAATTTTATTATCAATAATTTCAGCCATATTTTAAATATTTCTTCATATAATAGAATATAAATAGCACTTGACTTATGTGAACTTTTTCACAGACGAAATCTTTGCAATAGAAGCATTGTACCACATAATATAGCTTGTTAACTTGTGGATGTGATAAGGCATTAGTCTCACATGCAATTGCACTCATTATAAAAAAACCTCATAACAACTAATTAGAACTTTTAATTAAGAACATTGTTATTTCTTTTCTTTTCTTTTCTTTTTTCTCTTTGTATATCTTTTTTCTAACTGATTAGATCAGGGTTACAATTTTTGTTTTTGTTTTTTTTTAAAACTATATGTAATTGAAGTTGTGGACACAAGGTTTCACTTATGTATATATATAGAAAGGGAATGGATATTTTGGTACCCCCCTTGGATATCTTGGTACTCTTGTGATCAAATTGATGACTTCATTGGAATTTTTTTCCCCACAACCTCATCACCTCACCAACCACCACATTGCCTTGCTACATTGCAACCTTGCCATGTTGCAATCTTGCTTGTTTCTCACTTGTCTTCCCTCTATTTGTGTTTTGCAACAGTGTCTTCCCCTGCCTGTCTGACCATATAAAGTCTTATTCTACATATTTTTTCTACAAGGGATGTTAGCAAGTGTGATGTTGATGTGGGGAGCCTAATAGGAGCACTTGTAGCAACTCCAATGAGGTCATCAATTTGATCAAAGAAAGTACCAAAATATCCAAGAAGGAGTACCAAAATATCTGTGCCCTATAGAAAACAGCAGAATTAGCAGATCTCAATATGGAAGTTACATTTGGCAAGTCTGAAATCACCAAAATAAAAGGGGAAAAAGGGAGGAGGCTACACCTGGATTACACCTGGGCCAACTCCATTGCACCAATTCTGCAGCAACAGCATTGTCACTGAACCATAAGCATGTGTTAATGTATATGTACGCAAGTACATATGTATGTATGTAATCAAATTCCAAAGAATGTGAAGCCCGTGGGTGGTGCAGCAGATCAGCAAGTGAGCAGCAGATACCTGGAGGCCAAGAGCAGCACTAATAATAACAGCATGTAATGTCTTCTTTTGCAAGCCAGTAGGGATGGGGGAGATAATACCCTCTTGGCTTGTCTTGCCCTTCCACTGAAGCCAAGCCCACCTCTCCCACCCATTGAAACCCAAGTGGAGGTGAAAATTAAGTGGTGGTGAAGGTCAATTGGGTGAAGTGGATTTGCAAGAAAAGAGAGCCTGAACTGCTGCAGCAGCAGCAACTGCAAAGCTTGGGGGCCAGAGAGGGAGCAAGTCTCCTTCCATTTCTTTCCAATGGGGGTGTGTGGTGTGTGTGTGTGTGTGTGTGGGGGGGTCCAGAAGGGAGCAAAAAAGGTGTTGGGGATAGATAGGGAGTACCATTGGGTAGAATGGAAAGAGGGTGTGCCAGAAAGAAAGCTGCCATAGCACGGAAAAGAAAGAAAGAAAGAAAGAAAGAAGGGAGGGGAGGGCAAGGAAGCCCTAAGGAAGGCCAGGCAGAGATTTGGGTAGATTGGCTTCCCACTGGGATTCTGACATGGCTGCAAAAGGTACTTGATCCTGCTGGATACCCACAGATACTCCACATCCACAGATACTTCATATTCTATTCTATTCTATAATATATTCACCTTGGGGTGTGTCCTGCACTGGAATCGTCTGAGCCAACCAAACCAATGCAAAATAAAAACTGGTTAGATCCTCTTCCACCCTCTCTTGCATCCCTTTTCATATCCATCCCCCACACATCCACTGATTGAGATTTCCCAGGAGTGGAACAAGGCTTCCACAGCCAGGCTCATGAAAAGGTTGTTGGCACAGTCAGAAGACAATGGATGGACATGTGGATGGTATTTTCAACAAAGAGGAAGAAAACAGGAACCAACAACTGGACCTAGATTGATGATGAATTGCAAAGAGAGGGAGAGAGATGCTCCTTCAGCCTTCACTCCTCTTCTTCACTTCCATTTCAATTTGGATTTTGACAGGACAGGAGTTTGATGGATGCTCTTATTTCCACCATTGTTGTGTCTTATGTCTGTTGTTTTTGTTTTGTTTTGTTTTTTTTACAAAATATTGAGGGGGTTTTTAGACCTAGAAGCCCATTCAATAGGTCATGGTTCAAAAATTTTATGAAGTTTTCTTGCTTGGTGATGAAAAGTTGTTATTTGGAAATCTTGGTTTTTGGAGAAATTATAAAATAAAAAGAGGTATTTTCATGAACAAAATCATTTTTTTTAATTATGATTTTAAACATGGCAGCTCATATTTTGATTGGTTTTAATTTTTTTTTGTAAAAACCACCTTTTGAAGTAAAATCAATACAAATTTTTGAAAACAACATTATTCATGTCATACCAAAAAAAAAGTACATGATATCTCATTTTTTTCTCTTATGACATATGAATTGATTCTCTTCAGTATAAAATCAACAAAGGTTCAGTATTAATTACAGACTTTGAAAATTGTTGCATCTTGCCTTCTCCTCTGAACATACATACCTCCTAATAAACACCTAAATAATTTGTAAATAAGTACATAAAATGACACCACTGTGATATTTGTATGTGAAACATTGAGAAAATAAGTATGCAGCAGTGACATAGTTTCACTCAGTCTTTACAAGGGGGCACATCTGCTCCCAACAAATGTAATAAATGAAGTGTGTTGGCTCTGAGCCATGTTCCACACCCTAGAGACTTGAGGAATTCAGTGCAGTGCAGGGTGAATAGGGCTGGAGTGGGGGAGGGAGGGAGTGCTGTGCTGCTGCTTCTTCTACTGCTGAAGTCATCATCAAAGCAGGCCCATGTGCTAGCACTTTTGCAGGAACCTTGGAATCAGAGCTATGGGATAAAATTAAAATGAAAAAAAAAGCAATATTAAAAAAGTGTTTGTGTGTGTGTGGGGGGTCATCAAAGTGCCTGCTTCCCAGTCCCCCTTAGATTCTCTTTCTCCCTCTCCTGCCACAGCTTGTGCTGGCCACAAGCTCCCCAGGGCATTGAAATCTAACCAGCCTCTGATGCCACAGTCAAGTGTCCGTGCTGAGGAAATGAGAAAGATGAACCTGCCGCCAGCATGCACTGCAAAACTGTGGTGTCTGGGCCGCTTGCTCTCCCTCCTGTCTCACCTAGTTCACATTCTACTTTCAACTCAGCCAACAGTTGAGAGTATCAGCACCTCTTCCTCTTCTCTAACCTTTTTCTATCTGCTTCCATGGAGATCCAATGCCAAGCAATTAATTTTCTTTGGTCAACATGAATGCCAGCCATCTATCTGAGTAGCCATTCATGAATTAGAGTTTTGGAACTTTGTTTATAATATACCATACCATACAAATTCACTGCACTACTTCACACACCTAGAGTTGACCTTTCCATAACACTAACATCAACACCCATCTTTCAACTCATTCTCAACAACCTCATGTGGATGTCAATCAGTTTCTGAACATTCATGGAGGATTCCATTCTTCACATTCTACAATTATAATGATTATATTCTTGGACTCACGTTTATCTTCTGTATATTTATTTATTTGTTCGAATACTTTACAATTGGTTGATTGGACATGAGTAATTCTTTGAATTCCTCTTAATGAAAGATTTACCACATATTTTGGTTTGAGGACACTTTTTATGTATTTGCTTTCTTCCTTGTTTATTTGCATGTCATGAGCCATGAAATTATATGGAAAGCAGTGGTATCTTTAGAACACAGTTCCAAAGAGTTTCAAATAATTGCCTCATTTCAAATCAACTATAGGTGCTTTGTAATTGGACTTATGCTAATAATCATCCTGTTGTTGAAACCATGGCAAAACATCACATTATTATGACTATAATAGTGCCCAATTATTCATTCTTTAAAAATGCTGCAATCATAGAATTGTGGAAAGAACAATAAGATTGTTGAAATAGTAGCACACATACTGCATTTTGATCATGACATGAAGATGCAACAATAGAAAAAGCTAGGTTTGATTTTGAATTTGTGATTTTCAAGCACATACATACAAATATAATTTAAAAATTATTATTTAATGAATGGTATTATTGGTTGGTTATGTATATATTTACACACAAATACATGCACATACAATTCTAATTAATCAATGCCAAAAATAGGATGATGTGGCAGATATTTTTGACTGGGCAATAAAAAAATATTGCAGAATGCACAAAGAGTCAATGAGATTCCATACCTTAAATTTTTTAGGGTTTGGTTTGCAGCAGAGTTTGTCCCTGCTTTGTCTCCCCAGTTGGGTTGCATTGCCAACAAAGCAATCCTTCTCTAACTCAGTCAACAATGAGCTTGACTCTGTTTGTTTGTTGGTTTGTTTGTATGGCATGTCTCTCCCATTATGGCTGCATTAGCTGTCCACAAAGAAAAAATGAAATAAAATAAAGTGTATGGACTCTTGAGCTTGAAGAACAACAGGGTTGTGAGCAGACCAACATATATCTAAATTTAATGGTGGTGCTGGATCTCAAATCTGAATGTCAGCCTTCATGGGCAGTCATCAGTTTTTTTTCTATTCTTTATTATTACTTTTCAAAATCTTTATTAACGTAGAATTGTTTTTAGAGGCATGATTGTTATTAATATCATGAGATTTCTTTTCAAAAAGAAAAGAAGCCAGCCACATACACTCTGCATTCTAAATCCAAACCTGGATCACAGAAGCCATGATCCAAATTTAGGTTGAATTGTTCTATCCTGTGCTGCGAAGCTTAAGCCTTTTGAAAACTTAGATGAAGATGTGAAGAAATTATAAGCTGAGTTACTTCAAATTATGTACACACACACTCTTCGAACCATATGGAGGAGGAGCTAGTCTCTAAGGATCCTGAAGGAGGAAGTCCCTAGCAGTTCCAACTAACAACACACTCTTTCGTTTGGACCACCAAAAAGGGGCTGAAGCTCAATCTTGTGCCCCACATTGCAAGCAAGAGGTTGCAACAATTCTGTAAGAACATGCTGCAATGCCAGGGCACAGGTCTCCCACTTTGCACCATTGCACTATCCATTTCAGTGGTCTCACTACACTCTTCAAAGCATGCCTCAAATCTACCCCGAAGAGCTCTCTCATACACTCACTAGAACACGGACACAATGTTTTTTTAAAAACATGGCCCAGAGATAATGTTGTTTTACGAGAACGTCACTGGGTAAAAATAACCACTGAAAGGTATAGTTAACTTGGATAATGCGGTGGCAAAGCTTGAGTTGTAAGAATCTAAGCAGAAGTTCCTTAATGTTTGAAAGACAAAGCAGTACGAACCATTGAAAGGAACTGCTAGCGCTTGAATGGTAAGAGAGTACATTGTAAAAAAACGCATAGAACCTGGCTGTCCTGATCAAGCTTCTGGAACAAGCTAATTGAATTGCAATTCGATCAACCAGCAGAGACTTGCCGATGATTCCGGACCACTCCCTTGGTATTCACGAACCTCTGCCACAGATTTCACCCAACTGCTCATGCCTGCGACTTTCGTCAATGATCGGATTGTGCGTCTGACTTTCCAAGGGGAGATGTATTTTTCTTGATCCACATAGAAAAAAAAAAAAGAATAAAGAAATGTGGTGAATCTAAATGCCTAACAACTAATTGTCCCTAGAGTTCAAGCGACATCCATATAAATAGTGTCCCAGTCCATCCTTTCCATCATCCTTCTCATTTGGCTTGCGGCTCCTCCTATGCCTTTTCAGTTTCTCTTGCTAGAACTGTGGTTTTTGTGAATCAGCGTGTTGGTCTTTTTCCTCAGTCCAACGTGTAGCTCTCCTTCATGGTTGCATGGCTTGGAATGAGGGCGGTTCTGGCTAGGATGAGATTGAGTGAACCAATGTCCCTCTCTTCAATGCTCCCTGAGTGTTGGATTTTATTGCTCGGTGATCATATCGCCCAGTGACATCTGGTCGGTAATATGAAACACTTCCAACTAGCTCGTTGGAGTTAGCTCCGATGAGTTCTCGTCGTGATCCAACCCTTCAAGTGATTGGATTGAGGTGTTTTCTATCACGGAGATCAGATTCAGTTCAAGCTCTCATTGACCATAACAAGCAATGGAGCTTCGACAAGGGTGTTTGACTCTACTACCCATGAAACCCATCAGAGGGAGATTTGTGGTTGTAGAGTCATGCACCTCTGCCGAGGCTCCTGCTTTTACTCCTTTCCAACCTAGGTTGTTAGTTGATGGTCAAGACCAATGTTTCACCCGAAAATGACCATTGTGAGATAAGCGCTTGCTTCGCTTGGTACTCATCTCAAATGAGAACTGTGTGCTTGTACGAATGACTCACCGATCGTCATTGCAAATCAGAAAGCCTCATTCAGCAGGGTGCTTCAGCAAGGGTGCTTGATTCTACTACCCGTCAACCCATTAGTGGAGCGACGCGGTTGTAGAGTCACGCACCTCTGTTGAGCACCCTGCTCGGAGTTAAGATATGGCCAAAGTCCGTGTACCGGGTATGAAGTTGCGCAAATGGTGAACGATATTGGATGTTCGAAAGTGGGAGCCATCTAGAAACAGACTGAGTCACAGCAAAGGTGCATGGGCTTCACTGTCCGACGCACTCTGATTGCCCTTCAATTGTCGTGGCATTGGAGTTATACAACATCTGGTGCCATCCCACTCTAACGCAAGCCCCATGGGTACACTTATTCTTCAAAGTTCTGCTACCAGAGGTACAATCAGATGCACCAGAGGTTGGTCCACACTGCAGTATGAAACGGCAAGATGCTTTTCAATTCAGTCCATATCTTCCACTCTTTTTGTTCGAAACGTTCAATCTCTGACGTATGATACGATCTGATCAATCTCGCTTGCCATTCAGAAGTTGCATTGACGGAGTGAGATGGAGGTGGATGTTTAGAACGACGGCACAAGACTGACCTCAACATTATCACTAGCAGACCACAATGGCGTTGATTTTCAAGGCTAGAGGGTCAACAATTGTGTACTCTCTTGTCCACTCTGTACAGATGGGAAGTGTAGTTCAGAGGATATGAGCGCTTGGGATGAGTAATATACAAACTCAATAACCCTTCTATGATAACAGAAAAATGTTTGTATCTTCCATTTCTACAGAATCATTGCAACACTCCGACAAAACTGATTAGTTACATATCCATGTATCAATTCAAAAGGATTAACTCAGGGATGTTTTATGAAACCAGTCCAGTACTTCTAATCGTATTTGATCTCCAACTCTGCATTTTGCAAGTCTTAAATATATATTGAGTAGCAACTCAACGCACTTTGTCAGTTTTGAGCATACTAGCTACGAACATAGTGAACTTGCCAAGAACCCAGTTCATTAATCTGAGTTAGTGAAAAGGCCAGGTCTTCAGGATTCTTACTAGCAATCCACAGTTGTTGTAAATTATTGTTTGGAGTAAGATTAATGCCAGCAAGAGCACAACCCATTTCGATTAGTTGTACTGCAATTGAACTTGGCTTCACAACAGTCTTGTATAAATCTTTTGGGGTCCACAGATTTTGAGTTTGATATGACATACTCACAACACTATGGCAATGCCGTTCGATGTACTTTGGTGTTTTATGAGTTACTAGTTAGTAGGCTTTTTATGAACAGAGTTGGCAGAAGCATCCAAAAAGTTTCTTACATATGTGAATTTGTTCACTTCTGGAGTTCCATGTTTCAGAAAATTGGAATGTTGAAAAGTTGTTATATTTTACTCTGTTCATGATGTGACATATTCTATGCCAAATTTTCAGTATCACCCTTGCTACTTTGCATCTCAGTATCTGTAAACCGTCAGGGTTAATAAATTTGCATTTATGTTGTAAGTGAGAAGTTCTGTTGAAATAATTAAAAAAAAATGGGCATATGACTTAAATCTGCTTCTTTAAAAAATCAACTTTTGATACTTTCAAACCTCAAACTCTTTGACAACATATCCAATTCCCTTAGTTGTATAAGGCCAATATGATCAATCCTTAAAGAATTATTGGATTCTAAAATTCAAGAAGAAATCAATTCTTTGTAGGTAAATAAGATATTGAAGAATTTTGTTATAATTTGAGCATTTTGTGCAAACTAAAGGGGTTTTTTTGGAAGCCAAGACTTTATGGAGGTGAAAAATAGAATATATAGAGCTATAATAATATTTTTGATATAAAGATGAGTTTATAAAAGGAGATTATGGATTTTCTTAGAAGTTATTGAGAATCTAATTTACCAAAAATTAGTTAGTTATGATTTGGCATAAAAAAGGATATTAAGGATTTTTTTTTAGATGCCATAGAAAAACTTTATATATACAATTACTTTAAGATAAGAGGTTTTATTAGTATAATATATATATATATATATATATAGCTATATTTATTTATCCTTTTTATTAAATACAAACAATTTATCAAAGCCTAGCTAATAAGTTATAGGTTAATTCTCTACAGCTACATACTTAGTATATTCTTAGATTGAAAGTCACGCTATATGACAATATTTTACGCAACAGTAATATTAACTTATATAATCTAACTTTTAGACTAATATCTACTATTGCCTATAAGTTTTATTTTTTAAAATCAAATTAGGTATTTTAATTTAATAAGTTTATATTCATATATAAATTTGGAATTATATATATATATATATATATATATATCTTTTATTCAGCCATATTTTATTTGTATTCTAAAAAATAATCTAATTCTATATAGATTTTAAGAAAATAAAAAATAAATTCTAAATAAAATATAATAATTAAAATAATAAGAAAAAATATAATAAATAGGAAAAAAAAAATTAAAATTAAAACAAATTTTTAGAAGATCTTTAAGAAGATTATCTATATGTTTGCAATAAGAAAAAATTTAATAAATAAAACTCAATCATTAGAAGCAATTTCAATTGCCTTTTATAAATTCCAAAATAGTCTAATATTACCTATGGTACTCTCAACTCTACTTCTTCTATTGTCTAGTTTTAAAGCCCCATATCTTTCTAATATGTATCTTTTTCAATAAGTTACTTATAGAACTCAACACAAAGTACTTCAAAAGAGCAACCTAATGATTTCTAACTATTGATTAAGTAGTATCTTATTTCATATAGACTTCATGTCATACATGTATATATATATATATATATATATATATATTTAAATAAATAGAACTATAGCATTGACAATAAAATGGTATAAATGAAAGAAAAATAAGTTCAAAGATCAACTTATAGAACTTCTTTGCAAACATGGAGTGAGTCCTAAATTATGCACCAAAATTTTATTTAATTAATTTTTGATATTTTGATAAGATATAATATTATTTATTTATTAATTATTAAAAAAATATAGATTTTTGGTCTAAATTATGTATCAAGGCCTTAGATTATCAAATTAAATTTAATAAAATCTAATTATAAAAATTAGATTTTAAAAAATCTTAATTTTTATTTAAAATAAAGTTGTTAGAAAATGTGGAATTATTTATAGTTGGAGTATGGTAAAAAAGTGATAGAAAGTTATTCCACTCTTGAAGCCACAAAAGATAGTGAAGGAAGAAGATGAAAAATTATTCTACTCTTGAAGCCATAAGAGATGGTGAAAGAAGAAGATAGAGAGTTACTTTGTTCTTGAAGCCACAAGTGATGGTAAAGGAAGAAGATGGAGAGCTATTCTACTCTTCAAATATTACTTTTATGACAACAAATCAAGTTGGCTCCTAAAAAATCCTTCTTAAAGATTAGTAATTCTATTAGTAAGTTAAAAAATTGTTTTACATAAGTTTTGTCAAATTAAATTATTAAGAATTAAAACTTATCTATTGATTGATATCTATAGTGATTTATCATCATCTTGTAGCAAATAGATGCCAACCATTGGTCCTCTCTACAAATAATATTAATTGGAGATTATAGGGATGTAGGTTGACTTTTTAATAATAAGTGGTGCTAAAAAAAATAGTTAGTAGTTAGAAATATTTAGAATAAGATAAAGTGGCATGCAAGTTATACCACTTGTATGGAGCAACTAATAAAAAGGCTTCTCAATTAGTTATTGCTTATAAGTTATTAATAATGGTAATTATCAATAAATAACTTGAGGACTTGGATATATAAGATCCTTTCAAAACCTTGTTATCCATCCATCCATCTATCTATCTATCTATCTTCCACCTTTAATTTGAGCCCTTGGCAAAGGCAACCTATTAAGGCACTAAAGAGTTGTATTGTTTTATTTATTATAAACGTGTGTTATTAATTGTTGTTTTATATTCTTGCTGGTCTTCTTGGAATTTACTATTAATAGAATTATTTTCTTATTTATCTATATTTATTATATAGAGAAGAAAAAATTAACAAAGTTAAATGAAAAAATCATCAAATTTAAAATTGAAATAGAAAAATTATAAAGATTTGAAGTTGTGAGGTTTTTTGTTGTTGTTGTTGTTCTACCTTATGTTATTTTTTCATCTAATTACACTATTTTCATCCAATTAAGCTGTTTCCATTCAATTGTACTTATTTTTATGTAATTGCATTATTTTCATCTGATTGTGTTGTTTCTATTAAACTGTGCTTATTTTCATCCAATTGTATTATTTTTATTTAATAATATTATTTTCATCCAATAATATTATTTTCATCTAACTATGCTTATTTTCATCTATTAATACTATTTTCATCTAGCTACACTTATTTTCATTCAATTGCTTGTTCTATTCCATTCTTTTTCATTTGACTACTTTTATTTGCTAGTTCTATTTAATTCTTTTCTTTTTTTATTTTATTTTTTATCACTAGTTCTAAATTAAATTAAATAGTAATTATTATTTAGAAGATATTATCTAAAAAGTTGAAACTACAATCACTTGATTAACTAACTAACCATTAAAGTAATCACACAATTAGTTTCTACTATCTTTTAAACTTGTTGTGTAGTTATTTTTCCTCTTAAAATGGATAGGGAGGAATTTTAGTTAACATATGGAGAATTAACAACCAATAGATTCATCTCAAGAGTTATTATTTGTGAAATTGTTAGATGAAGTACTTAAATTGTCTCAATCTAGATGATATTGCAATGGTGATGGAGATGCTCAAAAGAAACATGTTCTTCTTTAAATAGATGGCAAGATACAACATGTTTGATACCATGATTTTTGAAGAAACTCTTAATGTTTAATGATATTGTTAGAGGTGGATACTACACTTGAAGAAATACAAAATATATTATTTGAAGATAGTTATAAAAACATCAATAATAATGAAATAACTATGTGGTCTTTTTGCCTTGATATGGAACATTATCAATGGTTAAACGGACCTATCAACCACCTTTGTGCAAAATAAAGATTAAATTTTATTATTAATATTATTCAATGGATCTTGAACTTTATCAACTTATAAAGCAATTTTACAACTCTTCATGAAATTTATTGCCTAGAAGAGAGGATAATATTATGGACATTCATAATTACTAATATATTTACTTAGATAATTAGATTTACATAGAAGTGATTAAAAGTAGATTAAACTTATTAATATCTTATTACAAAGCTTCCTAGAAGCTTTATAGACGCAGATTTGATCTCATACATGTTTGTAGATGATTAATAGGGTAAAATTTTAGCCAACTTGTTGGCCACATGTTGCACATGTTGGTGACTTGTATTAAAAGTTGGCTACTTGGCGCACATGTAAGAAACTTGTCCTACAAGTTAAACATGTGTCTTATAAGTTGGACACATGTCATATGACCTATAGGACAATGCCACATAGCTCATTAATTAGATACTATATATATAGGCAAGACTAAGGCTTTTCTCACTCTTATCAATGTCTTTCTTACTTCTAGTCTAATTTCAAGAGTCTTTATTCTTTTTGTCTTTGACAATAGCTATTCTAGTTTTTTCTTGAATATATGTATTTTTCTTTTTTTCTTTTTTTCTTTTTTTTCCTTTTTTTCCATCTCTCTTTGATGTATTTCTTACTTATTTATTTACATCCTTGAATTCTTATCTTTGACACTTCATCTACAAATATAATGATATGTATCTAATAAGTATATTTGAAAGTCTAGAATAAATTATTATTGATACAAAAAATATATACAACTATAGGATTTATAAAATTATTATTTTAAATTTTATTTTTTAAATTAAAAATTTAAATATTATTAATATAATAGAATATTTATTTTAAAAATGATATTTATTCTAATCATATTTATAATTTTAGAATTTAGAATATCATAATTATAATAATATATGAATATATTTATATTTATAAAAGAAAATATTATAATTAATTATTTATTTATATAATTATTTATAATAGTAAATTTTACTTAAGATGTTAGTGATGCAAGACAACAAATTAGCAAAGAGACAAGAAAAAGAATACAGAACTAGATTGATTTTAAAAACAAGGAATTAGATGGTTGACAAGGAAAAAAACTAAATTGATATTAAAAAACAAGGCAACACTTTGAATTGTTCCAAGACTTGTGTTGGTAAAATTGAGGTGTACCTTGATCTTGTCTCTTATTTATACTACAAGGTCTATGTCCTATTGAACCTTCTATAGAAACTTCTTGAACTTGGTGAAAATACCTATAGGAGATTTTGACTATAAAAAAAACTAGAAAGTTTCTAGAAGTCTATGAAGCATCTATGGAAGCTTCTAAGAGTATCTTAAAAGATTTTAAAAGATTGAGGAAGGTTTTAGAAGATTATAGAAGATTCTAAAAGATTGAAGAAGATTTTAGAAGATCAAAGAAGGTTCTAAAAGATTAAAGAAGATTTTGAAAGACTAAAAAAGATTCTAAAAGATTCTAAAAATTAATAACTTGGAATATATCTATAACATCACTTCTTCTTTTAGCAATAAGTTTTATAAAGAGCTAAAGTGATTTGATGATCAAATTACATATGTAAGAAATTTAAAATTTGTTAAAGTAAAGAAGCAACATATTTTGTCCTTTATTCATTGGTTATTGGTTCTACAAGATCCTTGAGGTGGCATCAATAGCTTCCAAATATAACTTCTATTGTATCAATGTCCCATCTAAAGATTTGCTCTTTATCGTGACCTTCAAAATATTCTTTGAATATAATTTTTGATTCAACTAGAGACACCTTTCCAACCTCAAGAAATATCACTATAGCTCCAAAGATTTTTGTGATGAGGCCATACCTCCAAAGATTCCAAACGTGGCCTTGCTTGGTGTTGAAATACTCCTTCTTCAACTTATTCATGTTCTTTAAATCTAATAGATTATAAAAGTTACAATGGTTCATTAGACATTTGTTTTGCAAAAAGATCTTCTAACTCTTTTTCTTGTAAGTCCCTCAAAGCACAAAGATTTGATATGATAATTAGCTAGCTTTGAATATGATCTATTCAATTTTAGAAAAAATGACTATATACAAGTAAAGATTTTAATATAGTTCTCTCTTTTTTATATTGGTTTTTTATTGTTGATAGAAAAGCATCATTTAAAAAGCCAAGAAATATTGGTATCCACAAAATCTTCAATGGTAATTAAATCTATGTTTTTTAAAATATTATTGATGGAATTTTTAAAAAAATTCAAGTACATTCTCAAAATTATCTAAAGATTTTCATATTCTTTTGTTAACTCCATAGTCCTTTCAATGGATGAAGTATTTCAATCATCCATATTTTATATATAAATCTAATATTTCATCTATTTTATATTCAAGCTCTTAATTGACTTTAACTAGGATTGATAATGGAAGAGCTCTTTTAATAATATTTGATTTAGAATAGGTTTTTAAAAGCAAGATATGAAAGACTAGATGAATGATGCTACTTGATACTTTAAGATAAAAACTTATTGGATTTACTTGGTGTAGAATTATAAATGGTTCAAATCTTTGATAATCTAACTTCCATGATGGTCGATTTTTTTGTATATTTCATCAAAGTAACCAAATATAATCTCCTATTTTAAACTTTGGTTGGCTTTTGCAATGAATATCTGTATAATTTTTATATCTATCTTGAGCCATTTGTAGTTGGAATTTTAATTTTTTATAGATGACTTTTTAGTAGGTAGCTAGATTTTTTGCAATATGACTTTTCACATCTTCAATTTGGAATGAATTTGCTCTAAAGTGGTGTCCATAATTTGAGAAGAATAGAATTTGCTTTGTTGAAGAATATTCAATATTATTATATGAAAATTTGGCCAATGGTAGGAGATCCATCTAATCACCTTGTTAGTAATTTATATTGCAACAAAGATACTATTCCAAGATTTGATTCATTCATTTTGTTTGACCATCAATTTAAGGATGATAAGCTAATAAAAGGTTGATATTGACCTTCAAAAGTTGAAATAGTCTTCTCCAAAAATTTGATATAATTTATGGTCCTCAGTCTAAAACAATGTCACTTGAAAGGTCGTATATTTGATAAATATTATCAATAAAAAGCTTAATCATTTCTTCTCTAAAAATAATCTTGTTGCATAAGATGAAATATACTATTTTGATAAGATGGTCTACTACTACAAAAATTGAATACTTGCTATTAGAAATCAAGAGGTTTGTAATAAAATCTATAGATAACAATTGCCATGGATCCTTAGAAACCGGAAGTGGTTAGAGAAGTCCATATAGTTGGTGTCTTAGAACCTTTGCTTGGGCACAAATTTTGCATGATTAAATAAATTCTTTCGTCAATTTTCACATTTGAAGCCACTAATAATCTCTTGATATTAATTCTAATGTCTTATTGAAGCCAAAATGTCTAGCTGCTAAAAGATCATGTCATACTTGAAGAACTTGAAGCCTTGTAAGGCTTGGAAGAATATCTAAGAGATCCTTGAAATATAACAATCCATCTTTGAATTAAATTTTTTTTTTCTTCCACCTTTGTGTATTTTAAATGTTGCTAAATGCTATCTACAAATGGATCTATTTTCATTACTCTTAGGATTTTTGACTTAAGAGTTATATTTGTATATATAGATATTATCTATATCTTTAATTATAAATTGGACAGCTTCAATATGATTGATTTTTGTTGATTCAATACAATGTCTCCTATTCTTGGCATAAGATATGAATATAAAAAAAGGGCATTTAATTTTCCTTGAAGTTTTTTTGGACAATATATAAAAGATTTTTTAGCTTCTTGAATGCTTTTTTAGCCTTATTATTTCAAATAATTTTTTTTTCTTATAAACCATATTAATAAAGCTGCAATCTTGAAATAAGCTTTGATGAAGATTTTATAAAAATTTACAAATCTTAAAAAATATTATACATCTCTGATTGATAATGGTTGTTTCCATTCTATAACAACTTGTATTTTCTTTGGATTTATAGAAATCTCATTTTTAGAGGCAATGTATTCTAAAAATTCAACTAATGGTTGATAGAAAGAATATTTCTTCAATTTGGCATATAATCCACTTTTCTATTGATAGAGTAGAGAAAGTTTGTTTAAAAAAAATATTAGGCTTTTAATTGTTATTAATTGATAAATCAAATTTTAAGATAAGAAAAATTCCAAATTTATTTAAAAATTATCTCTATTAAGACAATTACATCAAATACATAAGCCTTCAATAGACAAAAATATCCAAATTCATAATAAAATATTATAAACCTTATGTATTCTAAAAAGAGATTTTTCTTGAAATTCAACAATACATATCTTCCAATTGGACTATTCAAATGGTTTCAAATTTTACATGAACTATTGATATAATTTTAACAACTATTAAACCAAATTTCAACTATAGATTCAATATAGATATTGAAATATTGTTAAAATCCTAATAGAAAATTCAAATCCTTATTTATAGATACCTATATGCTAAATTCTTCATATCTCATAAACTAAATATCTAAATGCCATGAAAATTAGAATATAGCTTTTTAACATAATAATTCACTTATTTAGAAATTTCTAAATAAAAATTCGTCTAGAAGCTCAAGATATGGTAGAAATCATTACTATCAACAAAATGGTCTACTTACTACCTTTGAATTGAATAAGCTATCTTCAACTTCTAATATCTCCTTCACTTATACTTCAAATCTAATAATTCTTCTATGCAAGATATAGGTCTTAAAATCATCTCTCCAACTATTTCTTCTAATCTCCAAAAACTCTTATACAATTCCTTATATCCTCAAAAAAGAAACAATATATCCTAAATCTGTACCTTAATTTTAAATAGCTATATCTCTTTCATTCCAATTCCAAATTTTCTAATTTTTGTATATAAATTGTCATTTAGAATCTAAATTTTATATTCTTTATTTTATCTTTTTTCAATATTCTCTCAAAAGTTATTCAAATCTTTAAAAATATTACAAATAGCTCATTGAAAGTCCATTTGATATAAAGACCAACCAATAGGGATGATGTCTAACCAATGGAATGAAGACCTCTATTCCTTGCCTTCATCCTTCTATCCCTTGCCTTCGTCCTTCTATACCTTACTTTCATCTTTTCAAATAAATCTCTTAATAGATTAAATTTCAATTTTTTGGGCCTCAAATCTCCTCTCAAAGCTTCATATTAAACATCTAGGTTCTATATTATTTAAACGCCATAATCAAACTAAAAAAAACAAACCAAAACAAAGTTTCTTATATCAACTTTTTAAAATTATTTTATAAATTATTCTAACATATATTAAAACTTATGAATATATTATATATTTTAATTGGTTTTTATATATTATAAGCAATTACAATATGACATTGTAATTTCTTCAATATCATATATATGTGATATTCATGTTTTTATTTATTTTTAGAAAAGCTTAAGATATCATCTAAGTAAATGACTACAAAATGATCTTAATATTCTCAAAAGATGTCATTCATCATATGTTGAAAGACTATAGGTGTATTCATAAGTCCAAAAGGTATAACAATGTACTCGAAATGTCCATACCTTGTACAAAATGTTGTCTTTTATTGATCTCTTTCTTTGATCTTGACTACATTGTAGGTGCTTCTCAAATCAATCTTTGTAAAAATCTTTGCATATTTTAGTTGTTCCAATAATATTGAGATTAATGGTAATAGAAAGTAATTTTTTATAATCACCTTATTTAGATCTTAATAGTCAATATATATATATATATAAAGAATCATCTTTTTTCTTCACAAATAAAATAATTGCTCCTGTTGGTGATTTTGAGTGTCTAATGAAATTCTTGGCTAGATTTCTATTAATATATTCTTCCAAGGCTATAAGCTCTATCTATAAAATATTATAAATTAGACCAAATAAAGGTTGAGCTCCATCTTGTAATTTGATTGTACAATCAAAAAGATAATGTTTTGGTAACATGACTATTTTTTTTTTCTCAAATATATCTTTAAAGTTATGATATTGACTAGAAATATCTTGCTTAAATTGTCCAATTAGATCTTTCATTGGAGTAGTATATAATACAAATGCAGCATTTTTTTTTTTTTTTTTGCTGCTTGTATAAACGTTTTAGCTCCAAGAAATAAAATAGTACTTGATTTTTTCTTTTGATGTTTGAACCTTGAAGAAATCTTTTACAAATTCCAATTTACATCCAGATTATGTAATTCAAATCAAGGGAGTCTAATGACAACAGGATTTGTTGGACATTAAATGATGTTAAAGATAATGTGTAATATTTAATCTTTTAAATTAACTTCTAATAGTTGGATTTTTTCAATAACATCTCCAGATATAAATATTTGTCTATTAGTGACTTCAATAGCTATAGGATGGGTCTTCTTTATAAATACTAAATTATACTTGGTTGCAAAATCTTTATTCATGAAGCATATTAAGGCTCTAGTATCCAAAAAGATGTTAGCAAAAATCTCCTAATTTGAGGTTCTTATGTATACAAGAAGTGTAAAATAAGATGTTAGATCTAAAGATAGGAGAAGATCTTTTTTTAATATTTTAGATTTGATGGTCTCCAATCGCAAGGTCCTTACTATGATTAGATATTTTTATTTTTATTTATTAATATTAATAGATTGAATTGAATTATATCAATTTATATGGGTTCAAGATATGTTGATGGCTTTTATGATATTCTTAAAGATATAGTAGTTTTACCTTCATAGGCATTACTAAAAATTAATCATATCTCTTGTCTCTATTACGGATATATACTTCAAAATTTTATAAAATCTTCTAAAATAATTTAGATGTTTCTTAGTTAGTAGAAGTAGCTTGAAAAGCTTCCTAATTGGTGGAAGTAGCTTGAAAAGCTTCTTAATTGATGGAAGTAGCTTAGTAAGCTTTGTAATTAATAGAAGGAGCTCAAGAAGCTTTCAAGTTGGTAGAAAAGACTTGAAAAGTTATATTATTAGATACATATCATTATATCATTAAAACTCCAAGAGATGTGTTGTTAAGACTGAAGAATTCTTCAGCTTCAATTCCAATATGTATCCCTATCTAGGAAGCTTTTTTTAGTGATTTCTATCAAACTAAAAAGCTTCTCAAGTAAATTGTTGAAATTTTGCAATATGAATTGCAGGTGAATGTTGTCCTTATTATAAATTTTAGATCTTCTTTTTTGCCACCCTCTTCCAATTACTATCTTCAAATACAATAGTAAATATTTCTATAAAAGCCTCTAAATTGTATAAGATTGGAGAATTTTTTTTCAACACTTGAGCAAACCATGATCAAGAACTTTTTGATAAAAAGATATTTATGAAAGTAACTTGAGTGAATCTATTTGAATAATGAGAAGGATATAATTGCAAGTAGAGCCGTACTTGTTGTACAAAACTTCAAAAGTTGGATCTTGTTCGATCAAATTTATTAGGCATACTAGCCTTTGGCTCCTTTATAACAACCTCTTAAGATCATGGATTAAAAAAAGAGGCATAAATCAATGAAATTTATGTCAAAAAAAAATGATAAAATAAAAATAATAAAATATATATATTAAAAAAGAAACTAGAATAGCTATTATTAAAGATTAGAAAATATAATGACTCTTAAACTAGATTGGAAATAAAAAAAGAGTTGACAAGAGTAAAAAAGGCTTCACTCTTATCTCTATATATACTATCTACCTAAAAGCTACATGGTGACATTCTATAGGATATCCAACACGTGTCCAATTTGTAAGATATATGTCAAACTTGTAAGACAAGTTTATTAAATGTGTACCACGTATTTAGTTTGTTGTATAAGCTATCAATATGTATAACATGTGGCTAACTTGTTGGCCAAGTTTCTAACCTACCAATCACATATAAATATGTATAAAGGTGAATCTGTATCTATGAAGCTTCTAAGAAGCTATTCTATAAGATATTATCAAAATAATCTATTTTTATATACTTCTATCTATTTATATTAATTAAATAATTATTAGAATAAATCTTATGTTCATGATATTATTCCCCTTTTTAGAGATAAGTTTTATGAGGAGTAGTGATTATATGTTGAGGAAGTCCAAAATGTGTCAAATTATACTTGGCACATACTCTGATCTTTGTTCCCTTTGAAATTAGTTGATAGGTCTTCTCAGCCATAAATAGTGTTCCATACCAAAGTGAGAGCACCTCTCTATTATTTGATTATTATTGAGGCCTTCATAACTTCCTTCAAAGAAAATATTTGGATTACCATCATGAGTAGTTCCTATCTCTAAAAGTATCCCCAAATATCAGGAGTCTCTTCCAAGGTTGTGATATCAAATACATTATATTTTGCTATCAATCCAAGGAAGAACATGATGTTCTTTAAGATCTTCATCTCTATTTGGTCATCTTGAAGGTTATGATAGTCATAATGTCTCATCCAATAAGTCAGCAAATAATGGCTCGTGAGCTGAATTTACTAGTTGTTGATTCTCCATCTCTTTGGCATAAACAAATTCAAAAAAATAGCAAACAATGATATAAGATAGAATGAAACCTCTATTAAACCTGATTTGCTTTATAATGAAGATTTTATTGACTCTTCATTTTAGTTTTGATGGATCTTATCAATAAAACATATTGATTTTTGCTAATGTATTTGCTAAATTCCTGAATGGCTTCCATATAGATTTACTAATATTATATTTGTACTAATGTACAAGATATTTCAGCCAATTTTAGCGTCGCCTTGAATCTAAAACCTCTTCTACTTCAAATTCTTTATTGTTGTCCACTTCTATAGGAAGTGGTGGCATTTTTTTTCTTCCTTATATATCCATTGTCTTGTATAGTTTGAATAGTGACATATGGAATATAGGATGGATTTTCATAGATTTTGGTAGGCATAATTAATAAGCAATTAAATTAATCTATTCATAAATCAAAAATGGTCGAAGCCTATGATAATCCAACTTATCACAAAGACAAATAATTTTGATATTATGATAAAATAACCATATATTATCGCCTATGTAGAATTGAGGTTGTTCCTTACAATAGACATCTATATTGATCTTTTGTCATTTTTAAGCTTCTTGTAATTATACCTTCATTTTTGCATATAGCTTTAATGACTATTTTGCCAAATCTTGTGCCACAAGATTATCAGCTTTTGAAAAGTCAAAAGTATCAAATCATAGATGATAATCATAATTTGCAAACAATGGAGTTTGTTGAATAGAAAAATATATCAAATTATTATAAGCAAACTTTGCCAATGGCAAAAGAAATATCAAATCATCTTGATGATAGTTGATGGTACATCTCAAATATTGCTCCAAAACTAAATTTACTTGTTCCATTTGTCCATCAGTTTGAAGATAGTTTTATATCTACTTTCAATATTCTGAAAAAGGTTCTCCAAAATCTAGAAACAAATTGCATTCCTTTCTCTGATATAACATCCCTTCATAATCCATGATAGCAATAGATATTATTGAGGAATAATTTAAGTATTTCTTTATCTATGATAGATTTTGTATATGGTACAAAATGTGCCATCTTCGTGAAACAATCTACAATCATAAATATAGTATCATATAAACTTAAATTTAGAAGATCTATTATTGTGAAGTAAATACATCCATATATAGAAACCTTGCTTAACTTTCTTTTCTATAAAATTTTATTAAGTTCTTTCTTTCTTCTTACCAATCTAAGTTTTTATATAATTTTGGGAAAATTTTCTCACTTTCTTTCTTTTTCTTTGGCTAAATTTTTATTTTATCTTTAATCTTAATTTTAACTTTGATTTAGCCTTGAAAATTTCTTTTATTTCTTTTACCTTTTTTCCAATCTTAGGTTTTAATAGATTCAAGGTTATATTTATAGATATAAGGAGTTTTGACTTTGAGGTTGAATTTAGGATTTTATTAAGGATAAATGGAGGTTTAGATGTCAATAGTTGGCTGCCATTAATAGTGTTGACTTGGAGGATTAGATTTGGTGTTTTTATAACTTTAAACTATTAGTTGTTGACTTGGACTTTGAAGACCTTAGCTGCGACTTCTTTGACGAGCTTGGAAGAGAAGAGGACGGGATTTTTTGGCAAGTCTAGGAAGGTATTCAAAGAGAGCTTCTTCTTGGCATGAATTTTGGTAGTAGAAACGCATGATTCAAAGCTTAGATGAGAGAGTTATGCTTGTTTGAACTTAGATTACTAATATTATATCTATTGTCACTTTTCTAGGTATATTAGGAGTTTTAAGATACTAACAAGAAATCAAGAAGTTGGATTAGAAACAAGACTTCAAGCTAGACATTTTACATTCAAGAATTGATAGAAATGAACCTAGAATGAGTGAGATATGGCTAGTTAAAACCAACAAACTAAACTAGGATTTTGAAGAAGTTAGATGAATAGAAGAGTTTGCTTTAAGCTAGAACTTGAGTTTCAAGATGAATTTGAAGCTCATTTTTTGTATACATATCATTTATATTATAAAGAATCTATATCTAAAATCTCATATCAATTGAGACTTTGATTAGGGAGAAATGGCAAATTTTGTTCTCAGGCATCTAGGATTTTGACTTTTGAAAGTATCTGATAAGGATTTAGTGATATCAGTTGATTGGCAATGAATTTGGATTGGAAATTTTGTGTAATGATGATCAGAGATGTAAGTTTTATGCTCCCAAATTTTGAGCTTATTTGAACACCTGGATCTCAAAATATGAATTTCCAAGTTTCTAGTTTGGATTTGACTTTCAAAAGTATCTGTCAAGGATTTGGTGATACCAGTCGTTTGGCAACGAATTTAGAGTGGAAATTTTTTGTGATAATAATCAAAGATGTAAGTTTTATGCTCCCAAATTTTGAGCTTATTCAAATAGGTGGATCTTAAAATATGAATTTTCAAGTTTCCAATTTGGTTTTAGCTTTTAAAATCATCTGCTAATATTTTGGTGATATGTGACGATTGGTAATGAATTCATGGCTCAAAAATTTTGTGACAATGATCAAAGGTATGCAATTTGTATTCCCAAATTTTGAGCTTATTTAAGTGGCTAGATCTAAATATATGAATTTTCAAGTTTCTCATTTGGTTTTGACTTATAAAATTACTTGCTAATATTTTCATGATATCTAGTGATTGGTAACAATTTCACAGTTGAAAATTTTTGTGAAGATGATTAAAGCAATGAATTTTGTATTTCCAAAGTTTGAACTTATTTAAACAATTAGATCTAGATTTATAAATTTTCAAGCTTCTAGTTTGTTGGATTATTATACACATGGTTTTGTAACTACTAAAAGAAAAAATTAAGAAGGTTTGTGCATATTGGATCCAACTTGATTATAAAGAAGGACCTTACATCTATCGAAAGTGGAATTTTTCCATGATACCATTTTCGTGGCAAAAGTCCGCTTCAAGTAGACGCAAGGTCCCTCTGTACAATCAAGTTGGATCCATATGCATAAACTTTCTTAAATTTTTCTTTTATAAATCAACAAACTTTTATAAATCAACAAACTAGAAGCTTGAAAATTTATAAATCAAAATCCAGTTGTTTATATAAATTCAAATTTTGGAAGCATAGAGTTCACTTCTTTAGTCATCTTCACAAAAATTCTCAACCGTGAATTCATTACCAATCACCAGATATCATCAAAATATTAGCAAGTAATTATATAAGTAAAAACCAAACTAGAAACTTGAAAATTCATAATTTAAGATCCAACTATTCAAATAAGCTCAAAATTTGGAAAAACATAATTCATACCTTTGATCTTTGTCACATAAATTTTGAGCCAAGAATTCATTGCTGATCATTAGATATCACCAAATCCTTGGCAGGTACTTTTAAAAGTCAAAACCCTAGACACCTGAGAACAAATTTGCTATTACTCCCTAATCAAAGTCTCAATTGATATGAGATTTTAGACATAGATTTTTTATAGTATAAGTAATATGTACACAAAAAATGAGCTTCAAATTCTTCTTGAAACTCAAGTTCTAGCTTAAAGCAAACCCTTCTATTTATCTAACTTCTTCAAAACCCCAATTTAGTTTGCTGGGTTTAACTAGCCATAACTCACTCATTCTAGGTTCATTTCTATCAATTCTTGAATGTAAAATGTATAGCTTGAAGTCTAGTTTCTAATCCAACTTCCTGATTTCTTGCTAGTATCTTAAAACTTCTAATATGCCCTGAAAAGTGATAGTAGGTGTCATATTAGTAGTCTAAGTTCAAACAAGCATATCTCTCTCATCTAAGCTTTGAATCATGCGTTTCTACCACCTAAACTCATGTCAAGAAGAAGCTCTCTCTGAATATCTCTTTAGATTTGCCAAAAAATCCCGTCTTCTTCTCCTCCGAGCTCGTCAAAGAAGTCACAGCCAAGGTCTTCAAAGTCCAAGTCAACAACTAATAGTTTAAAGTTATAAAAATATCAAATCTAATCCTCCAAGTCAACACTATTAATGGCAGCTAACTATTGACATCTAAACCTCCATTTATCCTTATTAAAATCCTAAATTCAACCTCAAAGTCAAAACTCCTTATATCTACAAATATAACCTTGAATCTACTAAAACCTAAGATTGGAAAAAAGGTAAAAGAAATAAAAGAAATTTTCAAGGCTAAATCAAAGTTAAAATTAAGATTAAAGATAAGGTAAAATTTTAATCAAAGAAAAAGAAAGAAAGTGAGAAATTTTTTCTAAACTATATAAAAACTTAGATTGGTAAGAAGAAAGAAAGAACTTAATAAAATTTTGAAGAAAAGATAGTTAAATTAGGTTTTTATATATGGATGTATTTACTTCACGACACCATAATAAAATTCATAGAAACAGAAGACCAAGGTTATTCTGATATAGGTAATGGTTGAAGAAGTTTGTAAGCTTGATGACGAGGGATTTTTTATCTTGAACAAATATTATATGACTATACAAATTCTTTGACAATCTTCCACATTTGGGAGTACCAAAAATCTCTTCATATTAGCTCTAAAGTCTTATTATATCCGAAATGTCCTACTACAACGAAGTTGTGACAAGCTTCAAAAGCACGTAATCATGCTTTACCTTTTGGAACATATAAGCGTCTTTCAAAATAAAATAGATCATTTTTAAACCTGAATTTAAAAATATCATAAGATTTAAATAAATTATTTTTAATCTTGTGAATAAGACAATTTGAAAACATACTTGATTAAACTTGCTTGACAAAAATTGAATCAATAATCAATGTTGATTTTATTGTTCAAAGATGAAATTGTTCCAGCTTCAAGAAGATTATTCTTTGTTGACCAAAAGTTTAATCTTCTTCTTTTAGTATAAGATAAAAATATCTAAAAAGGGCATTAAATAGACCTTATTTTTTTCTTAGCTGATAAGTGATAATAAACTCAAATCTTGATAAAGATATGTTCCAACAAGCTTGATGATGATTCAATATGCACGCTGATATGAAGTATTCAAGATTCTTGTGATTTGTATATACTATGATTGGATTAGAAGAGCCTTTTAGATAATAATGCCATTCTTAAAAAGAATCCACAATTATAAAAAATTATTTATTATGGATTTTGTAGTTGATCTTTGCTACTAAAAATTTCCTGAAATGAAAAGCTACTGTGTGGAATTTATCATCTACTTCTATTTGTGACAATACTACACCTTAAGCAAAGTTTGATATATTTGTTTCTATAAAAAATAGCTTAGAAAAATCAATGCAATGTAAGATTGGTACAAAAATGAAAGTTGTCTTCAAAGCTTCAAACAATGCTTGTGTTTCTTTATTCCACTTGAATTTTTCCTTACAAATTAAGCATGTAAGCGGAGCTGCAAGTTGAGAAAAATTCTTAATGAAGATTTGATAGTAATTGGCAAATCTCAAAAAGCATTGTACATCCTTTATTGTTCTTGGAATCTTCTAGTCCATGATTGTCTAAACTTTCTTAGGATCTATCTTGAGACTACCATTTAAAATGATGTATCCTAAAAAATCAACTTGAATAGGTTAAAATACACACTTTTCCATCTTGGCATATAATCTTGCATCTCTAAGTTTGTGTAATACACGACAAACATGAAGTTCATATTTTTTTGTACTTTTAAAATAGATTAGAATATTGTCTAAATAGCAAATAATAAAATCATCAAGAAACTCACAAAAAATATCATTTATAAGATATTGAAAAGCAATTAGTACATTTGTAAGTAAAAAAAGCATGACATTATATTTGAAATGTCCATACCTTATTCAAAATGCAGTCTTCCATTCATCTCCTTCTTTGATGCATATCAAATTTATAAATCTATTTTTGTATAAATCTTAGCTTGATTTAAATAATGAAGAAGTTCAAATATTAAAAGTAGAAGGTATCTAATCTTGATGGTAATCTTGTTGAGCCTTCAATAATCTATACAAATCTATAGTGACCCATCTTTTTTCTTTACAAACAAGATAGGAGCTCTTACTTGAAATTTTGAATAGCGTATAAAATTCTTGGCCAAATTCTCATCAATATATTTTTTGAATTCCGCTAATTTATTTTATAATAAATTATAGATTGGTCCAAATGGAGGTTGAATTCTCTCTTTGAGATGTTTCTTGATGATTTTATTATTTGCTATTTAGACAATATTAAAAAAATACAAATATTCTTTTGAAACATCAATTAAGCAATCATATGGATGATGTTCCAAAAGAATATTTGTATTTTTTTTCTCAAAAATATCTTGATAATTTTGATATTGGATTAGAATGCTACTTGAAGTCTTTTAACTATTAGAAATGGATATAGCATAAATAACAAAAGATAATCTTTCTTTTTTTATATTCATAAAAAATTTTATGCCTACAAGTACAAATATTACTATACTAAACTTATGATTTTTTATTTAGTTAATAAGACTCTAATTAATGCTTTAAAAAAAATCAAGTCTACAAGAAATCCAATCTATTCAAGGATTATACTTTTCTAGCCATGATAAATTTAAAATGATTGGATTAGAAGGAGATTTAATTATATTAAAAATCATATAATTATTGTGACTATCTATCATTATATTTATAGGAAGAATTTAATGAATAACATCTCTAAAAGCTAACAGACGACTATCTATGACTTGTACATGTACAGATTTAGTTTTTTGTATTTAAAATATTCTATGATTTTTAACAAATTCTTTATCTGAAAAACATATTGAGGCTCTTAAATCTAGTCTACCAGAGGCTTTGTGATTTTTAGGTTCCAAACACATATCTATTATAAAACAAGGAGAAGATTTTGAAAAAAAAATAGAATTTTTAATAAGAATTGTATAAGATTTCAACTGCATTGTCCTTATTATAGTTAGATAAATTTATTTTTTGACATATTGTCTTCTTTGACAACCGTACTTTTCATTTTGTAGTTGTGTTGTTTCTTTGGACAATGTTGAGTATTGTGCTTAGATTATCCATAATATAAACACAATCCTTCTTGATGATAACGAATCTTTTTTTTTTTAATAAGAAGTTTAAAATATATCGCTTCAATTTGTATATCTTCTACTTTTGAATGAATGTATTGTAAAGACGATGGTATTGCCATTATATAATAATAACATTGAAACTCTCTTCTATGACTCTCAGATCAAAATTCAAAAAGTTGATTGTTAGACTTTACAACAAAGTCAATTGCTTGACTTAATATCTAAGAATCAAATAAGTTGAGTATCAATTTCTTTACCTTATATTGCAATCCATAGAGAAATTAACTGATGAGTGTAGCATTATGACATTTAGTATCAATTACTAGTTGTTGAAATTGTGGAGCTTATGATATCATTAATTAATTGTCTTATTATAAGATACAAATCTTATTGGTTGCAATACAAAATTGCATCATGTTCTCCATACATAGATTAAAACTCCACTAAAAATGCCTCCAAATTATCCAATATTAGATCATGTTATTTAAAAAAAGATAAAAATCACGATAAAGTAGAATCTAAAAGTAGTATTCCAATAAATCTAACTTGTGATCCTTGAGTTGGATAACTTTGAAGTTGAAGTTCAATCACTAGTTATACTTGATTGATAAATCTTCAAAACTTAGATCTTGTGTCATCAAACTTCTCTAGTAAACTAATTTTTGGTTCCTTAATGCTTCAATGGTACACTATCATAGGTGAAGTGGTATGGCTTGAAGCAACTCCAATCATCTCTATATCTTCACTTCCTACTAATCTTATTACTCCTTATCATGGTATATTGAATTGATGCATTGTAAGCATTAATTTTCTTATTTGTTCTTACATTTGTACCATTTTATTTTTCATTTCAATAAGCTCTACCATGATAATATAATTAAAAAAAAAAAAAAAAAAAAAAAATGTCTACTCTCATTTCAAAATAAAACATTCAAGAATAAAAATAAAAATAAAATAAAATAAAATAATATCAATTTAGAAGTGGATAATGCACAATTTCTAATATGCTTATGTCTTATTAAAAGAAAGAAGTAATCCATTCTTAATTAAAAAAAGACAAAGCTCTGATATCATATCTTCATTCTTGTCAATTTTTTAAGGTCACGGTGTTGTGTGGCGTGAACTTCTATTTGGAAATACACTGGATACCTGATTATAGAGAATTTACTTGAAACTTATTAGTAAGACTCCAATAAGTGATTTTTCTTTAATAAAAAAGATAAATAATACAAGAATATTACAAAAAAAAATTTATATAGATAAACCTTCTAATATTAAAATATATTTATACATAAAGGCTCAAATTGCAACAAAAATCCTTCAAAACCTTATTCACCCACAAGGATTTGTTTCTTCTTGAACTTTAGAGTTTAATAACTCTTAATCCAACTATTAAATTTTTATTAACTTTTCTCCAAAGTGTAGATAATACTCTTAAATTTTACCACAAAAATGAATCAATCATGAATTGGCTTCAAATCATTCGATATCTTAAAAATCCTAGCAAGTGCTTAAAATCCTAGATTAGAGACACCTAAGCACTATTTTCTTCATATCTTATAAACCTAAAATTTTAATATCACAAAATTATTGCATAAAGTCTTGTAATATAAATATATACATTCTTAAAAATTTTGAACCAAAAACTTATCAAATTGCCTAAGAATAGCTCAAAATATAACCACTAATAAAGTGGAATCACTTACTGCTCTTATATCAAGGACATGAACTAGAAAAAGATATATAATCTAATGAAAATTGTATCAAAGAAAAGTCACAAAATAGGAATAAGAAAGTATGTATATTCAAAGGAAAACTGGAATGGCTATTGCCAAAGACTAGAAATATGAAGACTCTTGAAATTAGACTAGGATCAGAAAAAGAATTGACAAGAGTAAAGAAGGCTTTACTCTTACCTCTATAAATACTATCTAACTAAGAGCTATATGGCGATATTCTATAAGACCTCATTCACATGTCTAATTTGTAAGACACGTGTCAAACTTGCACGACAAGTTTTCTAAATGTACGCTGTCGTGGTGAGAGTCTTAGCCCTAAGAAACACTGGGTCTTTTTTGCCTCTAGTTTCTCAAGTGCAAGATGAAATTCATAAAGTTCATAAAATTGAAGAATTTATATAAAAATATACTTTATTAATCCTAACATATTCTGCTTTTAGAAACCCGCCCTCAATTTTTCTCATAAATCCTAGGATATCATATCAATTGAAACAAAATTTAGACACAAGGTACTTAAGGGAGTAAAGAAGCAAACCCCATAAACCTTTTGATTATAGCTCATGTGGTTAGAGAGAACCATGTTGTCAAAGTAATCCCTCCATGCTGCCTTTGATTCTAGACCCCCTTTGCTTCACACCTTCATTGCTCTTCATTAAAGAAGAACTAAGTGCTGAAATTTGGTAGGCTTATAGCTTATCTCATGTTGTAAACACCCTCCAAATATTGCTCCAAGAGCCTTCTCCAAACTTGAGTTATAGGTTCCATCCTTCTTCTTTAATTTTGCCTTCTAATAACTCTAGATCCGACCACAATTTTCCTCATAACTCCTCCAATATAACTCCAATAGCAATTTATTTTTTACACAACTTAAAAGACTCATATATCTACAAACCCCAACAAATTTTACTCAAAATACTACTCTGATCACAAAGCTATGCTCCCTCAAACTTCACTGATTTGGAGATAGACCCCTGTCACTTTGAAAGAGCATAACATTTTATTCATAAGACTAATGAGTATCAAACTTACACTCATCTCTTCCTTAACTTACATAGATCATGTCTATCAAATTTCACACTCAAATTCGTCTCCTAAATCTCTTCATACCCAAAAAAACCCACACACATGCACTGCCCATACAAACCCTCAACTCTACCTTCACTCTATTTCTCTTTTCATTCAAACCAGTTACAATTTCACTCATAACTCTTTGCTCAGAGGTCATATTGACTTGAGATTTTGATACAAAGTAGTTAACTCTATAAGAAACAAAAACCCAACAAATTTTGTTGCTAAAGTCTAAGTGGTTTCCAAGAACCAAGGCCCGAAATTTTATAACCCTCACTGCCCTAGTCTTAAACACCTACAACTTTCACGACTCATATCTCCCTTGATACTTAATCAAAAGACATGTGAATTGTCTCTATGAGTTCTTTATCTTGTCTACTACAAACCCACAAAAACTCGCATCTAAAATCCTCTCCAAGCTTCTTCTACACACAAAAATGTATACTACCTATCAAAAAAATCCTATGCCTTCCAAAAAAATTCTCTTCCTTCTTCTTCACGACCCTTCCTTGTCATCTTCCTCCTGGTCTTCTTTATCCTCTTGGTCCAAACGACCTCTTAGCCCATGTCTTTTCCACTTCCTCAACCTTTTCCTTTTTACTAACTTGAAGAAATTTCACTTTTCAAGGTAAATTTCCATTATATCTTCTTACTACTAATTTTCTATCAACCTTTCTTCTAATCTTAATCGTTTTATTTTAATGCATTCTTTTATATTTTTCACACTATGTTTTGATTTACAACACAACAACGCCACATACTTGACTTGTTGCGTAAGCTACCAACATGTGTAATACATGGCTAGCTTGTTCCACAAGCTACCAACATGTCCACCATGTGGCTAGCTTGTTGACCAAGTTTCTAACCTATCAATCACTTAGAGACATGTATAAAGGTGATTCCATGTCTATGAAGCTTCTAAGAAGCTTTTCTATCAGATATTATCAAATCAACTTATTTTACTTATTTCTATTGGTCCATATTATTTAGATAATTACTACAATAAATCTTATGTCCGTGACAATATCCCCCCTTCTAGAGACGAGTTCCATGAGGAGCGATGATTATATGTTGAGGAAGTCCAGGATAAGTCGAATTGTGCTTGCCACATACTCTGATCTTTGTTCCTTTAGAAGGTAGTTGATAGGTCCTTTCAGCCATTGATAATATGCCATACCAAGGCGAGAAGACCACCCTGTTATTTGATCATTGTTGAGCCCTTCATAACTCCCTACAAAAAAAACATTAGGAACACCATCAGGAGTAGTTCCTACCTCTAAAAGTATGACCAAACATCGGGAGTCTCTTCCAAGGTCGTGATACCAAACACATTATATTTCGCCATTAATCTGAAGAAGGACATGTCATTCTTAAGGGTCTTCATTTCTATTCCATTATCTTAAAGGTTGTGATAGTCGTAATGTCTCGTTTGATAAATCAACAAATGATGACTCTTGAGCTGAATTCGCTAGTTGTTGATCATCCATCTCTTTAGCATGAACAAATCTAAAGAAATAACAAATGATATACAAAATAGGATGAAACCTTTATAGAACCTGCTTTGCTTTACAGCAAAAAATTTCTTGATTCTTTATCTTAACTTTGACAGATGTCGTCGATGAAATGCATCGACTTTTATTGGTGCATTTGCGAGATTCTTGAATGGCTCTCATGTGCATTCACTAATATCATATCTGTGTCAATATATAAGATATTCTAGTCGATTTTTACACTACCTTGAATCTAAAATCTCTTCAACCTCGAATTCTTTATGATTGTTTACTTCTATAAAAGACAGTGGCATTTGTCTTCTTCCTTGTATATCTATTGTCTTGTATGGCTCGAGTAGTGATACGTAGAATATAGGATGGATCTTCATGGACTCCGATAGGTGTAATTGATATGCAACTAGATTGATTTGTTCAGAAATAGGAAAAGGTCTAAGTCTACGATAGTCCAATTTATCACAAGGACAAATAGTCTTGATATTACGATAAAGTAATCATACCTTGTCCTCCACATTAAATTGTGGTTGTTCCTTACAATACACATCTGTATTTATTTTTTGTCGTTCTTAAGCTTCTTTTAATTGCACCTTCATTATTGCATGTAGCTCTAACAAACGATTTGCCAAATCTTTTGTTGCTGGATTATCAACTTTTGAAAAGTCAAAAACATCAAGTCGTGAGTGGTAACCATAATTGACAAAGAAAGGTGTTTGTTACATAGAAGAATGTATCATATTATTATAAGAAAATTTTGCCAATGGTAGAAGAATTGTCCAATCATCTTGTTAATAGTTGATGGTACATCTTAAGTACTGCTCTAAGACTTGGTTCACGCGCTCTGTTTATCCATTAGTTTGAGGATGAAAAGCTGAAGATAACTTTACATCCACCTTTAAGATCTTGAAAAGGGTTCTCTAAAATCTTGAGACAAATTGAATTCTCCTACATTGGTAATCCTTAAAATCTTAGTTTTCTTTTATTTGGTGCTTAAAGTATAAAGTATGTAAATCTTATAAAAAAAAAGGGTTAGAAAAGGGTCTTTAGTATAAAAAGGATAGTTTGGCCATCTATGTGGATGAATAGAGGTAGATGATAGAAATCTCTATTCTAATTGGCCAAAAATCATGTCCAATGGACTTTAAGGAGGCTGCCTAAAGATTTATTAGGAGTTAGGATTTATTTTTCAAGGAGGAGTCAAACATCAAAGGCTAGAATTATAAGGTTTAGGTTTTTGGATCTGATTTAGGTGAAAATTTTGTGTGATTTGCACTTTTTATAAAGAAGTTATGGGCGCTCAAAATTAAGGTGTCAATTTTGGACCTATTGTCACTCTTTTGGATATAACTCGCGCATATAGAGAGCAAATGAAGATCAATGATTGCGGTTGGAGAGAGCACTTTTATGGCTATATTTTTTATATGCAGCTCAATGAAATTAAAGCTAAGGTGAAGGAGATATTGGGAGTTGAAGTCAGTGCTTATAAACTTAAGGGCAGTAAGTAACCTGCTTACATAGTGGTTATATTTTGAGCTATATCTTAGACAATTTGATAGATTTTATACTCAAACTTTTTAAAAGTGTATATGTTTATGTCACAAGACTATGTGCAAAAATTTTGTTGCATTAGGATTTTGGGTTTGTGAGATATAAGGAAAATAGTGCTCAGGTGTCTCTGAGCTAGGGTTTTAAGTACCTGCTAGGGATTTTGAGATATCGGACAATCAAAAATGAATTTATGATTGATTCTTTTGTTTGATGAAATTTAAGAAGATTATCTACACTTTAAATTAAATTTTATAGAAACAAAATATTTGGATCAAGAGTAATTGAATTCTAAAGTTTAGTAAGAAATAAGTCTTTGCAGATGAATAAAGTTTTGAAAGGTTTTTGTGGAAATTTGAACCTTTTTTGTACAAACTTACTTGAATACAAGAAGGTTTACATATATAACTTTTCTTTTGTAAGATTGCTATATTATTTGTCTTTTTTATTAAGGACAAATCACTTGTTGGATTTTTGCCATCAAATTTCAAATAAACTCGCCACAGCCAAGTACCCAATGTATTTCCACATAAAAGACCATGTCATACAACAACGTGCTTCTCCTATTGGAACATATAAGTATCCTTCAAAATATAATAGGTTATTCTTAAATTCAAATTTAGAAGAATTATAAGTCTTGGAAGAATTATTCTTGATATCATGAACAAGAGGGTCTGAGGACATACTTGACTGAATTTGCTTAAAAAAAGTTGAATCAACAGTCAATGTTGATTTCATTGCTTGAAGATGAAATTGCTTTGGTTTCAAGAGGGCCGTTCTTTATTGCTCAAAAGCTGTATCTCCTTCTTTTGGTATAAAATAAGAATGTTGTCGTGGTAGAAAGAGTTTGCCTCAAGAAAGCGTTGGGCTTCTGGCTGCCACTAATTACTCAACCAAGATCCAAGTATAACAAAACCTCCAAATTCATATAAATTTTTTTTCCATAGGACTATTACATCCAATACATAAGCCTTATTTCCTCAAACCTCTCAAAACATAACAAATGCTCTAAAACCCTTATTTCCCCGTAGGGAGGGAATTTTTTCCGAATTTCAATAACTCATAACTTTTAATCTAATTATCTAAATCCACTCCAAATTTACATGAAGTACAAATGTATTCTTCACAAATATCACCACAAATTTCAACCATTGATTCATTACCAATCTTTAGATATTGCCAAAACCCTAGTAGTAGCTTCAAACCCTTGTTTACAAACACCTGTGTATTAAATTCTTCATATCTCACAATATAAAAGTCTAAATGCTATGAAACTTTGATGTATAGCTTTTTAGCATAATAATACATCTTTTTGAAAAGTTTGAGATAAAAATTCGTCCAAAAACTCAAGATATGGCAAAATCCATCACTATGAACAAAATGGCCTACTTATTGCCTTGGAATTCAATCTATTGTCTTTGACTTCCAATAACTCCTTCTTTAGAACTCCAAATATAATAATTCCTCCTTATCAAATGTAGACCTTAAAACCTCCTCTCTAACCACACCTCTCGATCTCCAAAAGCTTCTATATAACTCCTCCAATCCTCAAAAATGTGACAGTAGGTACAAATTGCATACCTTAACTTCAAGCACCTACTTCTTCCTCATAAAAACTCCAAATCTCTCAATTTTTATACCAAAATTGTAGCCCAAAAAACAAGCTTTTTAATCCTAGTCTATGATTTTCAAATGGCTTCCTTGAAGTCACCGAAACCCTTATTAAGGTCGTAGGTAGCCTCCTCAAAGCCCATTGGGCATGATATTCAACCAATAGAGATGAAGTTCTCCATTCCTTGCCTTCATCCGACCATGCCTGGATTTCATCCCTCCCAATTAGCCTCCTACTAGCTTAAATTTTCATCTTTAGGCTTCCACCTTCTGTCAAGGCTTCATAATAAACATTTAGATCTATGTAATTTAAATCCCATAACCAAACTAAGTAAAAATCTAAAATAAATTTTCTTACACCAATCCCTTTTAATTTATTTTACTAACCATTCTAACACATATCTAAACCTATAAACATATTATGCATTTTGAATGGATTTTACATATTGTAAGCAATTATAGTACGACAACGTCTAGAAACGGCATAGGACAAACCTTGTTGTTTTCCTGGCCGATAAGTGATAAACTTGAATCTTGACAAAGACATACTCCAACGAGCTTGACGGCGATTTAACACACGTGCCGACATGAAATACTTGAAGTTCTTATAATCCGTATATATGGTGATTGGATTGGAAGCGCCTTCTAGATAATGACGCCATTCTTGAAAGGAATCCATGATTGTAAAAAGTTCTTTGTTGTAGATCTCATAATTGATCTCGGTTGTTGAGAATTTTTTTGAATGAAAAGCTATTGGATGAAGTTTGTCATCTATTCCCATTTGTGACAAAATCGCACCCAAGGCAAAGTTTGATGCGTCTGTTTCCATAAAAAAATGCCTTACAAAAGTCAACATGATACAAGATTAGTGCAAAAACAAACAATGTCTTCATAGTTTCAAAAGCTGCTTCCGCTTCTTAATTCCATTGGAGTTTGTCTTCACAGGCCAAATGTGTAAGTGGAACTACAACTTGAGAGAAGTTTTTAATGAAGATTTGATAATAATTGGCAAATCTCAGAAAATATTAGACATCTCTTATCATCTTTGGAATCTTTGGATTCATGATTGTCTGGACTTTCTTAGAATCCATCATGAAATCATCATTTGAAATGATGTATCCTAAGAAATCAACTTAAGTAGTGTGAAATATACACTTTTCTATCTTGGCGTACAATCCCGCATCTCTAAGTTTTTGTAATACTTAACGAGCATATATTTCATATTCTTCTACGTTCTTAAAATAGATCAAAATATCGTCTAGGTAGCAGATGACAAAATTATCTAAGAACTCACGAAAAACATCATTCATGAGATGTTGAAAAGTGGTTGATGCATTCGTAAGTCCAAAAAGTATGACATTATATTCAAAATGTCCATACTGGGTTCGAAATGCAATTTTCCATTTATCTCCTTCTTTGATGAGTACTAGATTATATGCTCCTCTTAGATCTATTTTTGTGTAGATCTTAACTTGATTTAACTCATCAAGGAGTCCTGAAATCAAAGATAATGGATATTTGTTCTTAATTGTGATCTTGTTGAGTCCTCAATAGTCAACACACATTTGCAATGATCCATCTTTTTTCTTCACAAATAGAATTGGAGCTCTTATTCGAGATTTAGATTGGCGTATAAAATTCTTGGCCAAATTCTCATCAATATACGCCTTGAATTCAGCCAATTCATCTTGTAATAAACTATAGATCAGTCCAAATAGTGGCTGAGTTCCTTCCTTGAGGTCGATTGAACAATCATATGGGTGATGCTCCGGAAGAATATCTATATTTTTTTTTTCAAAAACATCATGATAATCTAGATATTAGCTTAGAATGCAACTTAAAGTCTTTCTACCATTAGAAACGGATGTGGCATAAATAACAAAAGTTGATCCTTCTTTTGCTGTGTGTATAAAAGCTTTTGCACCTATAAGTATGGATTTTACTATATTATACTTATAGCTTTTTACTTGGTTAACAGGATGTTTAATAACGTTCTGAGAAAAGTTAAATCTATAAGAATTCCAATCTATTTGAAGGTTATATTTTTCTAGCCATGATAAATCTAAAATAATTAGATTAGACAAAGATTTAATTATGTTAAAGGTTACGTAGCTTTTATAACCATCTATTGTTATTTTTATACATGACGTCTCCAAAAGATAATAGACAACTATCTATGATTTCTACATGTACGGATTTAGTTTTTTGTACTAAAGATATTTTACGATTCTTAACAAATTATTCATTTAGAAAGCATGTTGAGGCTTCTGAATCTAATGAGACAGAGGCTCTGTAGTTTTTTGGTCCTAAATATACATCTATTATAAAACAAGGAGAGGATTTTGAGGAGAGAATAGGACCTTCACTAGGAATTGTACAAGGTTCCAACTGCATAGTGTCGTATTGTGGTTCGGCTATTATATGAAAAAATTATATATATATATATTTAATATATAATTTACTATATAGCTAAATGAGAGCCATATCAGTGGATTTTTATTGGTTATAGGATGTGATTAGGTTGTTAGTTTAAAAAAGATCTATTAAAAGGATTATTATTAAGATTTATACGACCTTATTTTTTTTTTAGTAGTGACTTTTGAAGTTAATTTTATATTGATAGTAACTTATATATATCTTAAATCACCTATGTTAGACATTGGTGATCCTTAAGATCTTATTTATTTCTTTTATTTGGTGCTTAAAGTACAAAGTATGTAAATCTTATAAGAAGGGTTAGAAAAGGGTCTTTAGTGTAAAAAGGGTAGTTTGGCCATCTATGTGGATGAATAGAGGTGGATGATAGAAATCTCTATTCTAATTGGCCAAAAATCATGCCCAATGGGCTTCAAGGAGGCTGCCCGAGGATTTATTAGGAGTTAGGATTTGTTTTTGGATGGGAGTCAAACATCAGAGGCGAGGATCATAAGGTTTAGGTTTTTGGATCTGGTTTAGGTGCAAATTTTGTGTGATTTGCACTTTTTATAAAGAAGTTATGGGCGCTCAAAGTTAAGGTGTCAATTTTGGACCTATTGTCACTCTTTTGGATATAACTTGCGCATATAGAGAGCAATTGAGGATCAGTGATTGCGGTTGAAGAGAACACTTTTATGGCTATATTTTTTATATACAGCTCAATGAAATTAAAGCTAGGGTGAAGGAGATATTGGGAGTTGAAGTCAGTGCTTATAGACTTAAGGGCAGTAAATAACCTACTTACATAGTGGTTATATTTTGAGCTATATCTTAGACAATTTGATAGATTTTTGGCTCAAACTTTTTAGAAGTGTATATGTTTATGTCACAAGACTATGTGCAAAAATTTTATGGCATTAGGATTTTGAGCTTGTGAGATATAAGGAAAATAGTGCTTGGGTGTCTCTGAACTAGGGTTTCAAGTACCTGCTAGGAGTTTTGAGATTTCAGATGATTGAAAATGAATTTATGATTAATTATTTCTTATAATAAAACTTAAGAAGATTATCTACACTTTGAATTAAATTTTATAGAAACTAAATAGTTGGATCAAGAGTTATTGGATTCTAAAGTTTAGCAAGAAATAAGTCTTTGCAGGTGAATAAAGTTTTGAAAGGTTTTTGTAGAAATTTGAATCTTTTTTGTACAAACTTACTTGAATACAAGAGGGTTTATATATATAACTTCTCTTTTGTTAGATTGTTGTATTATTTGTCTTTTTTTTTAAGGACAAATCACATGTTGGATTTTTGCCATCAAATTTCAAATAAACTCTCCACAGCCAGGTATCTAGTGTATTCCCAGATAGAAGGCCACGTCATATAATGACGGTCCTTTTTATAGCTAGACAAATTTGTTTTCCAACATGTTGTCTTCTTTGACATCCGTATTCCTCATTTTGTAGTTGTGTCCTTTCTTCAGACAATGTTGAGTAATGTGTTTAGGTTCTCCACAATATAAACATAATCCTCCTTGATGATGCCAAATCTTTTCTTGTTCAGTAAGAAGTTTAAAACGTATCGCATCAATTTGTATGTCTTCTACTTCCGAATGTACATTTTGTGAGGACGTTGATGTTGCCATTGAATAATAATGTTGAGGCTGTCTTGTACGACTCTCGAATCAAAATTCAAAAAGTTGATTGTTACACTTCACAACAAAATGAATTGCTTGACTCAATGTTTGAGGATTGGATAAATTGAGTATTAATTTTTTTATCTCATATTATAATCCGTAGAAAAATTGGCTGATAAGTGCAGTATTATCCCACTTGATATCAGTCCCTAGTTGCCAAAATTGTGAAGCGTATAATGACACTAATTGATTGCCTTGTCGTAGGATGCAAATCTTGTTGGTGGCAACATAGATTGCATCATATTTTTTATATATAGATCAAAATTTTGCTAAAAATATCTCCAAATTATCCAATATTGGATCATGTTGTTCAAAAAAAGATGAAAACCATGATAAAGCAGATTCCGAAAGTAACGTTCTAATAAACCTAACTTGAGATCTTTGTGTAGGATAACTTTGAGGTTGAAGTTCAATCACCAATTGTACTTGATTGATGAATCCTCGAAACTTAGATCTTGTGCCATCAAACTTCTCAAACAAACTAATTTTTGATTTTTTAATATTTAAATGGTGTTCTATCATAGGTGAGATAGTATGATTTGATGTAAATATTGACGCAACTCCAACCATCTCTATATCTTCACTTCTTGCTAATCTTCTTGCTCCTTGTGGTAGTAAACTGAGTTGATACATTACAAGCATTAGCTCTCTCATTTATTCTTGTATTTGTGCCATTGCACTCTTCATTTCCACAAGCTGTGCCATGATAATATAATAGAAAAGAAGGTATCTACTCTCACTTCAAGAAATGCATAATAACACATTCAAAAGAAAAAATTCTAGAAACAATATCAGTTTAGAAGTGGGTACTCCACAACTTCTAAAATGCTTATATCTTATTAAGAAAAAGGAATAATCTACTCTTAATGAAGAAAAGACAAAGCTCTGATATTGTATGTCTACTCTTGTCAATCTGTCAAGGACTTGAACTACAAAAAGATATATAATCTAATGAAAATTGTATCAAAGAAAAGTCACAAAATAGGAATAAGAAAGTATATATATTCAAAGAGAAATTGGAATGGCTATTGCTAAAGACTAGAAATATGAAGACTCTTGAAACTAGACAAGGATCAGGAAAGGAGTTGGCAAGAGTGAAGAAGGCTTCACTCTTCCCTCTATAAATACTATCTAACTAAGAGCTATATGGCGATATTCTATAAGACCTTATACATGTGTCTAATTTGCAAGACACATGTCAAACTTGCACGACAAGTTTTTCACATGTACGCCACATACTTGGCTTGTTCCGCAAGCTACCAACATGTGTGATACATGGCTAGCTTGTTCTACAAGCTACCAACATGTGCGCCATGTGGCTAGCTTATTGACCAAGTTTCTAACCTATCAATCACCTATAGACATGTATAAAAGTGATTCTACATCTATAGAGCTTCTAGGAATCTTCTCTATCAGATATTATCAAATCAATTTATTTTACCTACTTCTATTGGTCTATATTATTTAGATAATTACTAAAATAAATCTTATATCTGTAACACCTTAGTTTACAAGCACTGGCTTCAACTCTCAATATCTTCTTCATTCAAGCTTAAATTTTATTGACTTTTATATATAAAGTGTAGCCAAGAAAGTGTTCTTTTAAACTCTAGTTACCAATCCTCTATTACTTTTTGTACGTGCAAGTCATATCTAAAATAGACACAATAGGTACAATTTTAATATCTTAACTTTGAGTGCTTATATCTCTTTTATAAAAAGTCCAAATTATATGAAATTTGCACCAAAACCATATCCAAAAATCCAAACTTCCTAACCTTAGCCTTTGATGTTTGAATCCTCTTGAAAAACAAATCCTAATCACTAATAAATCCTTAGGTAGCCTCCTTAAAGTCCGAGGACATGATTTTTGGTCAATACAAATAGAGACTTCTATCACCCATCTCCATTCATTCACATAGATGATCTAACTACCCCCTTTCACATTAAAAATCCCTTTTTAATCCTTTTTCTAATAATATTTATATAATATATATTCTAAATATCAAATAAAAAAAATAAACAAGATCTTAAAGGTCACCAATGTCTAAGAAAGGTGACTTAAGTTATATAAAAATTATTATCAATATAGAATCAACCTCAAAAGTCACTACCAAAAAGAAAATAAGATTATATAAACTTCAATAATAACTTTTTTAAATAGATTCTTTCTAAACTAACAACCTAATCACATCTTATAACTAATAAAAGTCCACTGATATGGCTCTTATTTAGCTATATAATAAATTATACATTAAATATATGTGTACCATTTTTTCACATGATAGCCAAAGCACAACACCACAATTGACTGAAAAAATATGTATAAATTAATAAAATCTATATCAAAGAAAAGTGATGAAATAAAAATAAGAAATTATATATATTAAAGAAGAAATTAGAATGACTATTGCCAAAGACTAAAAAATATAATCACTCTTGAACTAGACTGGAAGCAAAAAAAGAGTTGACAAGAGTGAAGAAGGCTTCACTCTTATTTCTATATATATTATCTACTTAAGAATTACATGGTGGCATTCTATAGGACCTTCAACATGTGTCCAATTTGCAAGATACATGTCAAACTTGTAAAACAAATTTCCTACATGTGCGCCACGTACTTAGCTTATTCCATAAGCTATCAATATGTGCAACACATGGCTAGCTTGTTGGCCAAGTTTCTAACCTACCAATCACATATAAACATGTATAAAGGTGAATCTACAAATCTATGAAGCTTTTAGGAAGCTTCTCTATAACATATTATCAAATTAACCTACTTTTACTTACTTCTACATATTTATATTAATTGAATAATTATTGGAATAAATCTTATGTCCATGACACAACCCTTGGAATTTCTATAGGGACTATGTGCATAGCTTGCTTACTACCTACTTCCCTCAACCCAATAATCTCTTACTACAAATTATGAATCTCTTCTTTAGTTTCTTTGGATATTAATTCTATTTGAGATTTTTTTTTTTTTAAATTACAAAAAAAATCCATTTTTTTTATATACTATCCAAAAGAGCTCAAAGATTTATAAGAATTATCACTTTATTCTCTGTTTGTAAAGATGTACCTCCCATGACTTGATCTACTTCTATATTGACAAAGAAAAAATCAACAAGCCTTTAATATAGTATTTTCTATACTAAAAAAAAATATTGCTAAATAATATTAATTTAAAAGAAGATAATTTGTAACCTCTAAAATATAATAATACATCCTAAAAAAAAGATAATCCACTCTTTCCAAAAAAAAATCAAACTATAATAAATAAACATATCAATCTAAAAAGGAATAATTTGTACTCCTCTAGAACATAAAAATATCTTTAAGAAAAAGGATAATTCACTTTCTATTAAGAGATCAAAGCTTTGATATAATTACTTGATAGTCATATCAAATTGTCAAGAATATAAGACAACTAATTAGTAAAGAGACAAGAAAAAGAATACAAAACCAGATTGATTTCAAAAACAAAGAACTAGATGGTTGATAAGAACAAGAACTAAATTGATATTAAAAAACAAGGCAACACTTTGGATTGCTCCAAGACTTGTGTTGGCAAGATTGAGATATACCTTGATCTTGCCTTCTGTTTATATTACAAGGTCTATGTCTTATTGAACCTTCTACAAAAGCTTCTTCAGCTTGATGAAAACACTTATAAAAGATTTTGATTATAAAAAAAATTAAGAAGTTTTTAAAAGTCTATAAAGCATCTATGGAAGTTTTTAAGAGTATCTTAGAAGGTTTTAGAAGATTGAAGAAGATTCTAGAAGACTAAAGAAGGTTCGAAAAGATTACAAAATATTCTAAAAGACTAAAAAAGATTCTAGAAGATTGAAGAAGATTCTAGAAGATCAAAGAAGATTCTAGAAGATTTTAGAAGGTTAAAAATAATTTTAGAAGATTAAAAAAGATTATAAAAGATTCTAAAAAGTGATAACTTTGAATATGTCTATGTCATAAGAAAACAAAGAAGCTATAAAAAAAACTATTTATTAATTTTTTAGAAATTCAAAAGTAACAAGGCAAGTAATAATGCTCTTATTTTTTAAAAGAAATTTTCTTAAATATAGTATAGAAATTTCTTTAACAAATATAAGAATTTTAAAAAAAGATAGAAAAAAAGGCTACAATCATATCTAAGAAGGTAGTAGACCATCTAAACAATACAATGCAAAAAAAAAACTACACATATAATATCTCTTTTATAATATATATATATATATATATATATATTTATTTATTTATTTGACATACATGAAATATTTCATATGCTAATTGTGGGTCTTTTATATGCAAAGGTCTGTATTAGAAAGAAAAAGAAAAAATAAATAAATAAATCAAAAAAGAAATAAAAAAAATCTATTAAGGTGGATTATATTTATCATTTTTATATAAAGCACAATTAAATTCTCTTTATCAATACTAAGATAGAATATTTAAATACAAAATATACAAATTAAAAGAGAGAGATTATCTATAATAAAGATAAAATAGACTTTTAAGTAAGATATTAATAAAAATACTTGCTAATATTAATAAAAATTATTTTTTTTCTAAAAAACAAAATTTGGAATATATACCAACTTATATAAAAGAATTTGCATATAAAAGATACAAACAATGCCAAGAGTATAAAGTATTGACAATCAACAAATCTTTGTTAAATTACCACCACTTGGAATTTAATCTTAATAAGTAAATAATGGTCAAAAGGTAGCAAAGGCTTAAAGAAAGTTATTAAGATGGTAGCCAAATTAAAAAAAAAAAAATAGAATTTGGTTAGATGAAGTAATATAAGATGAAGATGATTATAGATGAAGTTCATCTATATTAGATGTAATCTCCTTCTTATAAGTAAAAAGTGTTAGAAATAAGAGTCATCTTATTTTATGTTTTTTTTATATATACAACCTTATTTATAGTAAGTATTGAAACTTCTTATCTCTTATATTTTTTCAATATTAAGATGTGGATCTAAGAAAATATAGAACTCATATTTTAATACCAAGATTCTTATATAAAAGTTGAGAAAGTCTTATCAAATAAAAACATTCATTTTATTATTAAGATTCAAATGCTATTTATGTCTAAGATAATCATGTAATATAAAGACTATAGTGCAATTGCCAAAAAAATAATATTTTTTATCAATTATAATAAAGTGTCATTTATTTTTTATATTAATTTATTAATTATTTTATACAAAATAATAATATTATTAATAATTTTTATATTAATATATATATATATATATATATATATATATATATTATTCATAATGGTGGCTTTTAACAATTTAAAAATTAAAGTTCCTATAGTATTTATTATATATCTCATAGACATCTTTTTTCTCTTCTACAATGAATTAGAGAGGATCTACAAAGATTTCTAGATGTTGCAAGGGAGTAGTCAATAATTTCTTTCTTGCTAACTTGCTTTATTTTAATTGTAGATATTATTAGAAAATAATTAGCAATCTATTTCTTATAATTGAATGCACTTTTATATTAGCCATTTGAATAAAATGTCATTTGTAATCATCATTTGTAATTATCTCATCACTTAATATAGATAATAGATTTTAGAATTTAATTAGATTAAAGTATGGAGCATATTTTTAATAAAATATATTAAATTTTTTAATTATTTGACATATCCAAGATATTATTAATATTAGTATGAATAATTACCTCAAGCCAACACTTCTTGTCTTTATAATTAAAGATTTGAAAGTAATTTTTTGCTTATTATTAAATGCTTCTTTAGAAGTCATGATATGTTTGTATAATTTCTTTTTTTTTATTCTTTTATACTTTCTTTCTATTAAAAGTGTCAAGAAACAAGCCTTTACTATTTAAGAAGTAGTAGCATGTTCTAAAAGCTTAAGAGACTTCTTTAAGTTCCTAAAAGAAAATGTAAAATAGTTCACTACGTCAAAATTATCTTCTATTTGAACAAAGATTTTGGTTTCTACAAAGGTTCAACTAAATTTTGTAATATTCTACCTTGCTATATATATTTTTTTATTTTTTCAATATATATTTGTTATTTTTTTGTATAAATCAAAAATAAATAAATAAATCTCAAAGCATTATAATTAAGAGATTTATAAATTACATAAGATTCCATTGTTAAATCTAAAAATGATTTTTATTAACATTGAAGATCTTTTCAATCTTATTAATACTTTTCATATATCTTAGCAATAAAAATATTATGTTATTTATTGACAAATTGACAAATACATCTTTATATTTATATATTAAAGCTTTTGGTATTATAGATACTATACTTAAAAAAGATCACAATGTTAGACATTAAAAGATACAATCTAATGTTTAGGAAGTAAAGAATGATTCAATAGATATAGAATCATAATCTTAATATTTTATCTTGTTAAGACATGCCTGTAATCTTTATTAGCATAAAATTACTACTTGAGTTCATCTTGCCAATAGTCTTAGAATTATTTTTTTGTGTGTTGTCTACATATTGGCTATTGCTTGGCTTCAATAACAAAAATGGATACTACAAACTTCTATATTATAATATAGAATCCTAACTTTTTATCTTATAATATTATTTTAAAATAATAATAACTTGCACAATTCCAATCTAAATTATAAATAAATAAATAAATAAATAAGATTAATAAAAATAAATAAATAAATAATAATTTTATCTAATCTCTATTTGAAAAGGATAATCATGACTTATTAAAAATTCAAGATTAAAAATATCATAAAAGACCTTTTGGATTCTTTTATTGAAAAAAATATACAATTTAGAATTGATTTTATAAATTATAAATTGAGATGAAAAATAAATCATAACTCATATAAAGCTTTATGCTAAGTTCTAAAATTGCAACTTTTAATATGAATCTTTAAATTGACAATTATATATATATATATATATATATATATATATGTGTGTGTGTGTGTGTGTGTGTGTGTGTATATATATATGTGTATATATATATATATATATATATACCCACTTCTGTTTAAGACTATTTATTATATTTATCAACCTTATGCCCTAATACTTTTGTTACAGAGCAGGCATAAGAGGTTTTTAGTGTTGTAAACTTTAGATGTGAAGAAACCCCAAAAATACTCAAAAAATATAATAAAGTGGAGACCAAGAATTAATTTACACAGGTATGTCAGCATATTTTCAAGCTAGTTATCCTTGTCCAGGGTTGCCGATGCTTATTGATGATGATGATAATTATTAAAACTTGGAGATTCTTTTAGAAAGTTTGATTGGCAATAAATTCTCAACATTGATTTGTAAAGGTGATTTAAGAAACATCAAGACTCACACTTCATTCTTCCTTTTTGGGAAATTATAATAGTAATCATCACTCAAAATTTGGGAAGGTACATGTTATGTAGAATTCTTAATTCACTGTACTGTTTTTCTTTACCAATACTTCTACAAGTTAAATGCAAATGGACAACTTCAACGAACTATCTGGGTTCTAGTGCCCATTGTTAATAAATGGTGGGACTAACAATACTCTCCCCACCCACCCACCCCCACACACACACACACACACACAGTCATATTTATATTTCTTGTTATCCTATTTTGTGGTCAATCTATGGTCCAATCCTCATCAATGTCAATAACTAGGTCATACCTACTACCATGACTGTGAGAGCTATTTGGTACTGAGTGAGTACCACAAAAAGTGTAAAAAAATCCATAACAAGGAGGAGTGGCAATGTCTCAATGATTTTGGCAACAGAGGCAGCGTCCTGTTCCTGACTGATATGGTAAATATCAACTATGAGCAAAAGTGGGAACCACATAATAACTTCGGAGGCAAAATAAAACCACTGGGAGCTACCAGTGAGGAGTGGGCAAAAAGCAATGTGGAGAAGGATATGGGGAAATTTTCAAATGGAAGATACAGGAGAATCATGTCAGGCAGGCCAGAATAAATGGCAATGTCAATGCAGGGTGATCAACTCCCAGTCTAGAAGAGGCAAAGACACTGGTGCTCATGCTCAGCGCAGATCAAGCAACAACACCTAGAACAGCAACAACAAGCCAAAAGCAGACCTCGAGACTTGGTGGATGATGATGCAGTGAGGACGGAATTCAAAAATTGGATGCTGTGCCTTGGGGGTTGCTCCAGAGGTTTGAAGTTTTCAAGGTGGTGGCAGTTGGCGAGCGTTGCGAGCTGTGAGGGGATGCGAGAGGAGGGGGAGTGTGGGTTTTTGGATGCAGAGAGGGAGAGAGCAGCAGCGAGCAAAGCCCGAAACCTTCGTCCAGCTTTGAGTGGAAGGAAGTGAAGCACCGTTACCGCTTTCATTCCGCTTTTGATCTGTTTGCCCCCACTTCTGACTCCGCTTCGTCCGGGGGTTCAACGCCCTTGCTGCTTCAATCTCGCTCAGTTCTACACATCTCCTCACGCCCAACCTCCGAACCTGATCCCCTGCGTGGACTCTGCATTGGATTTGCTGTTTTGTCTCGTCTGCTTTCGTCTCACAGGATCTGCTTTTGTCGCCTTTCCCCATCTTTTGAATCTACCAGCTGTGGATGGCAGCTGATAACGGCTGTTTTTGCCGTTTTCCTGCTGTCGTGGTTGCAGCGCAGGTGGTGCGTGTGAGGGAGCTGATCCTGTAGGGGTTTCGTTGCTAGAGCTTCCGTCATTTCCCTTCATTTTGCTGGCGGGTCTGAATCTGGAACTGTGTCGAGGTTTTTGGTGTTTGTGGAGTGGCGGTGGTGACTGTTTGATTGGTTGGAGCTTTGTGTGCGAGATCTGTTTCTCATCATCACCAAGGACTTTCCCCTGTTCTTTCGCAGCCATTTGGGGGAAGGTGTTGGTGTTGAGGTCATGGGTTGGCAATGATGTACACCATCGCGAGTTGATGAATTTTTGAAGGTCAGAAGGAATTTTGCGAAGGAGCCCGCACAGGGAATTTCATTGGGAGGGTTTGAAGCACGGTGGCATTGTAGATCCGCAGCAGAAGATAGCGCAGGGATGGTCTGTAGGAACAGTGAATTTCGTAGGGAGTGCGAATGTAGCGGCCACACTTGTTGTGTTTGAATTGGCGTGTTCACAGGAGTAAGAAAAGAAGCGTGGGTTGATTTCTTCTGCAAGTGAAGCCCTGTTTGAAGAAAATTTTGCATCGGAGAGTTTTCCGCTGCTTCAGGTTTGAGCATTGTTTCCTTGCAATGTGCACCTGAATACATTAGTCCAGATGCGTGTCCGAGCATAAGATCCTCAAACGAAAGCTCGTTCGGAATACTTTCCTTACGATGCGGATCTTATTAGTAACTCATTCTGTTTTTGTGGCAAAGTCTGATGATGTAGAGCGATCATTTCCTGGAAAGTTTGAAATGTTTCAAGGAAAAATGCTGTACTACTTACTGTCCATGCTGAGGGTATTCCGCATTTTGCGTTTAACGGCTAGTATGCACTGATTACTGGGTCTTTGAGGCCGAGGTTATTCCATAGGGCTAGGGTACGGGATGAACACATTTAAAACAACTCGATGTTTAAGATGTGAACTAGCAAACGAAGCCCTTGCTTCTTAGTATGTGGAATTTTGGTCCAGGAAATGTTGTCTAACGGTTTCAGTTTTAGCTTGTTTGCAAATCTGTCGTACTTCTCTTCAAACTGCAGCGTATATCAAGGGAGGGAACGAAGATATGTGAAAATTGTGGATGTGGCAGTGTTTCTCTCACTCGTGAAGACACATGTGTTTGCACTTCAACTGATCCTTTTTAGTTATTGCAGGCGGGAAGGTTGAGATTTGGAACTTCCTCACTTATGAATCGAAGTTGTACAACCGTGAAAGACATACGTATTTGGAGGAAAAATGTGGTGGATCGTGCTACAGGTGAAGTGTCTATCTCAAAAATCCACACTCCATTGTCATTTATCTTCACATCCACAACTTGGTTTCGGTCTAGATGTAAATTCAAAGTTACAAGCACGTGTTTTTCCTAGCTATCAGGTACACCATCAAATGTTGCAAATATGAGAGAATTTGATGATGGCCAGGCTGGTCATGTGGTCAGGTGCGGACATGTTTTTACTCATTCCGTGATTCCCGTCATGCAGGTCTTAAGAAGTTGCTGACGTGATTGATAGCAAGCTGAGTCAAGTATTAGAATCTCTCTTTGGAGCTGCCTCGTAAGCTCATTCAAGATGGGGATATGTTTCCCAAAAGCTACGCAACCAAAATATAAAGATGAACCGTTGAATCCCAAACCTTCTGCTGTTGTACCGACGTCATCGTCTCCTATTTATTGCGAATCAACCCCTGAGCCTTCCACTGCTCCAAGTATTCCCACTGATGAGCAGTCATACTCAGAAGCTGAAAGTAATCTTCCAAGGGTGCAGTTGATAGGAGACATGTTGTGTCCTTTTACACTGCGTGTGCAAATTGCGCTGCAATTTAAGGTCAGACACTTTCGTCCTAACTTCTTAAGAAGTTCGTACTTTAAATTAATATCCTTTTAGTTGTAACAATTTTGTGTTTTAAACTTATTTCGTGAGTGCGTTGTAACTTGGTGATTTTCTGTGCCTTGCATTTCACAGGGCGTCGTCGTAGATCCAACCTGGTTGACTCCTGCAGACTTAACCAACCCCAAGTTAGTAACTGCTAGTCCCACTGGTAAGTATCCTGTATTACACTATGGGCTCCACAAACTCAGTGGCTCAACAGATGCCATGCTGGATTACATTGACGAAACCTTCGAAGTCCCTTCATTGATCCCTAAGCCTGTGGAGGCGGAAGTGATGCAGTGGGTAGCATTTATTCGGGATGAACTGACCCCCATCGTGGGGCAGCTTTTGTACGATGGGAGTCCTCTTGTGCAGCAAGAATTAGAACCAAAGCTGGAGTCTTGCTTTATGAAATTAGATAGTGGTATATGGGAGCATGGAAAGCAGGGCCGATTCTTTTTTGGTAACCAGTTCACCTTTGTAGATGTCTATCTTATCCCAATCCTTCTTCTAGTCGACGTAGCCAAATTTTTCCGCGGTATTGAAATCTCGACCTTGCACTCTCATCTGTTGGCTTACAGTCGAGCCATGCACTCGTTTCCCAACTATTCTCCTGTCAGAATGAATACGGAACTACTAAAAGGAGCTGTGTCAAAGACTCTGGTGGAGAGGGCACCATCACCCCTCATTGTGATGACTGTATTACAGCACAGGAGCATTTTGTCGCACTTGGAGAGACTTGTAGCCCTGGCTGATGGTCTGCCTGTAGACAAGCTTGCGAATGAGGATTCAGGGAGACGCGGAGTGGCAGGGAAGCAGATGCAGCTGCTTTGGAAGATGTATGGACGTTTATTGGACCTCATGCAAGAGCATGCCCAGATGGAGGAGAGGGTCATTTTCCCTGCAATAGAATCCACTGAAGAAGGTACGAATTCTGAAGTCTTCTGGATTATGCTGCTCGCTTGAGTTGGAGTTTCTTCGTGTAATCTTGGTGCCGTCCTGGCAGTGTAGCCTCTTTTTTTTTGTCTTGAAGCTTCTTCAGGACATTGTGCTTAAAAGGCTGAATTTGAGTTGAGGGATTTGAACTCCCAGGTATGAGCGAATGCGCGCTTGCAGATCATGCTCGGGACCTCCCCGTGATGAATGGTATCCGTGAAGATATAAAGGGAGTGATGGCTTTGGAGCAAGGTTGCTCTGATCACTTGGAAGGCCTGCAAGCTGTGGTAAAACGGCTGCACGCTCTCCAAGTAAGCATCTCTTCACAGAAATATTATCAGTTCCTCCTCTAACTCCGAAGTTTTTTGCAGTGTTGTCATGCCCTTACCAGAAGTCACAATTTTCCATGATTTCTCTCTTGCGTGTTTCATGCCCAATTTCTGATACATCTCATCAGTAGATTCGTTCAAGTCCTATCTGACGTGAGTTTGGTTTCACCATTAACTTGGCCTTTTTCAGGAAAACAGCGTGGATCACTATCATGAAGAAGAGAGGGATCTCTTGCCGCAGCTGAATGCAGCTGGACTGGGCAACAAAAAGCAGGAGGAGCTGGTCTCTCAAAGTATTGCAGTGATGGAAGAGACTCACGGGAGATTACTGCCTTTCTTTCTGCAAGGGTTGGAGCCCCATGAAATCAGCCAATACATTGGGCTCCTCCATAGCTCATGTGATGGAGGCAAGAGTCGAGTGTTCACAAGAATGTCCTTCTGTTTGAAGAACGCTGATGATGAGTTCAAGGAAGTGTGCATGGTAGCACAAAGAATAATTAGCGAGCTTGCTGCCCCCTCCATTGACAAGGCTGCTGGTTCATAATGCCTCCTCCAGGAATGAGCCTCATATCACTTGCCTTTGTACTATGTAAAGTTGGGTTTTTCAAGGTTTTGATGGATATCAATCAATTGTACGATCTGACAGATACGAGCTCCTCTTACCTCGGCACAGTTTTGATTTTCCGCTGGGTGGCAGTCGATGCTTTTAGACTGATATTCCTTCCTCCCTCCCCTTCCTCCCTTACCCTTCCTCCCCAAAATTGGGTATTTTGTCTTTACTACTCCACTATTTTTCTGTGGAGTATTCTGTGAAGGATTTTGATTGAAAACCTCTTCGTCACCTCTAGTGTACTAATAGATCCAGGTAAAGGTAGTCTTGAACACTTCATCAGTAAATTATTAGTTGGCTCTCAAATGGGTCATCTATATCGTATATAGTGTACTTGCCCGGTTGCTCGGCTCATTGTTGGTAAAAGAATCTTGTGATGTCTAATAAATGGCATGCAGTGCTAGTGAGATGCTGAGTTTACGGTTTCATTCGTTTGTTGAGGAGTTCCTTGCCTTAAATTTAGGCTCTGTAGATACTTAGATTCTACCTGCAGTTTAGGATACTGTGAAGATATGAGTAACTAGCTTAAAAGTACAGGATACTTGCTTAGATAGAGTTCTGTCCGGGATGCAACTCTTTCCCAGTACTGATATCCTGTGCTTATGCGCCTTCATTAAAAGAAAGGAAATGGTTACGCCAGTGCTCAACTGTGGGATGAGTAATGCTTGAATCGGCCTTTGGACACGTTCTGCAAGAATGGATGATGTTATGAAAACGGAGAGCTTTGTGAAAGTAGATGGTTGAAATCAGTAGACTGTTTGCTGTCTCTGATTCCATCGTCCTTTAATATATTAGTTGATCGCAGAGCAGACATTGCCGATAGTTCCAGCGGCTTATAATACTTTGGAATAAAGCATTGGTGATTGGAAAGGTACTGACTGCTTGCTACTGAACAAAACATGATCTGTCCTCGCTACGATTGTACACACGGCAGGTTGTTGTAAGGCTTTCTTTTTGGCTTGGCAGGACAATCTGCCTCCAGTTGCAAGCATGTGAATCTGTGCTTAGGTGGAGGCTCTGCACTTCCTCACCTCACTGGCAACCGTTACACTTCATGATCCTTGCATCTAGGGTTTCAGATGGTAGATCTTAGTTGCTTATCGAGAAACATGAGTAAAGTAGTGTATTTAGCACCTTCACCCACCCTTATCCAGGAACAACAAATACAAAGGTACATTTACAATTGCCATCACACATACAATGTGTAGTATTGTCTGCACTAAAAATCTAATACCATCACAGATTAAAAAAACAAAACAAAAACAAAAAAAAAATTTAAAAAAATGAGGGGGAAATAGCTAGTATGAAGTAACGGGAAAAATAATGTCAAAAGATAGAGAGTAACTGAGCTGAACACCATAATAGTAGAAGTGTTCTAAGAAGAGAATGAAGTGGACATACTTACGTCAGAAGAGAGATCCGCTACAACCCCATCCAGATCAACATCTGGCGATGGAAAACAAAACTTCGGCAAGGTTTGATTTGTTACTTATCATGGGACCAGGGATGCATCATTGAGACAAGGTGGAAGGGCCATGCCGCAATCGTATTTGAAAGAGATGTTTGCAATTAATGGGTGGGAGGCCCCTGGGCAGTGCAAGGGATCATCTATCCTCACTAATTGTTTTTGTCTGGCTTGTGCACTCATTTACCCAGACCCACATCTTCGCTTTGCACTTGTACCAAAGGAATGCACTAGATCCTGCAGGACCCCATTTTCCCCCAACCGCATTTCTCGATTCCAGAGCACAAGCATTTATTGAATTGCAAGCGTATATTATCTGTTCGGTTGAACTAGGCCATCTATGGGACCTGGTCCGCAAGCTGAATCTGCACCTACACCTTCCTTACCAAATGAGAGCTCGAACCCATGTGTGAAGATGGCAACTTTCCATTTAAGGGTAATAAAAATGTCTTTGCGACAGCATCGCCAATTCAATCGAAAGAGAACAAGGACTGATCACTTTGGTGTGCCTGATCATGTGTGAAGCATCAAAACTTGGGTTAGAATCATCCTTATCCATGGGTGATTCTAACGTTGAGTGCACAAAGTCTGCCCGGCTTATCATTACTCAAGACGGTTATGCCTCGACTCTTGCACGGCAAAACTCGTGGTTGATACCCAATATTGAGGGACCCATACAGTATCAATATCATGGTGCAGGTGATGCTGTGCCGGAATCTCATCATTCACGGAGAATTTCTTTGAAAATGTGCCACGTGACTTGCATTTGCAAATAAGGGCTTTCAATCTGCAGCAGGCAGACAAGTTTGAGAAATGAGCATCATGGATTGATGGGTGTGTGCGCATCCGATTGCGAAATTTCATGGAGCGCAATGATCTCTGGAGGAACTGCAGCAACTTTCTAATTTCCAATCACTGTGCCATTGTTTCATGATCTTGCTGTTATCGGCTTTATTGAAGATGTGTGGTACTGGAATTAGCTTGTTTGGAACTGTTCCCGCCTCGGTTTTTCAAGAGGCCGAGCCTCGACCTTGTTGATCCATTGATGGGAGATGCAGGTTGTCATTCTTTTTGTGTAGTCATCCTGTTCTCTGCAGCTCATATATGTTTGGACATTACCATCCTCTTCGTCAGGCACCGGGATTATTGCAAGAAATAGATTATTGGCACGGATTAAAATTTAGCACCTAATTCACAACACAATCCAGTGGTTGGTGATCAAAGTGGTTTCTTTGTTTATTGTTTGCAAAACTGCGTGATTACAGAAAGTGATTGTAACAAAACAAGAGGAAGTAGGAAGTAGGAAGAGAAACTGAGGTTGTGAAAAATGGGGAGGAGAAAATTTTGGTGCTGTCAAGGGGAAGTGAACACTGGACTCAGCATTTCATGAAGAAATATTGTTTCTTGTAAGAAGACAATGGCTTCAGAACCTTTACGATTTTTAAGAAGTGTACTTACGATTCTTCTCTTTCTTCAGTCGAATTTTAGAAATATTGCTCGTTGAGCGTTGCAGTCATTCTTTGTACTGCTGTTAGTACTTCAATCCTGATGTTGCGGATCTCAAACTTTAGCCCATCTCTTACCATTGCGTAGCTTTGTGTGCACTAGTTTCGAATTCGCAGCTCTTCTTAACTTTCTTCCTTGTCTGCAACATGATTCAGCCAATTTTCTGCCAGCGGCCACAAGCATGTCCGAGCCACGGCCTGGTTTTGTCTGTGACATTTTCCATGAATAGATACACATGGATAGAGTTTAGAAGCGAATACCAGGTGGTAATGGGGGTGTCACGGTTTATGGCCTTAACCGTCTATTGTTGAAGATCTTCCCAAATTTCTTTCGAGGATTGTTTTTTCAAAGGAGGACTTGTTAAAGTGTCAGGTCACTCACAATTGCCATTGACAAGACATGGGTGTCGCTGCTGGGAATCAGGTCCCAGCGGATCTATTTCTGTTTTTCAAACGTTAAGAAAATTGGATACTGTATGTTTTAAATACAAGTGAAGGCACATGGTAAAGATGCGAGTGTGGTGAGCTTTTTGATATCAGAAACCGTGAAGTCCAGGAGCTCGCTCCTTAACACTACTTGTCTAACCTGCTGTGATGAGCTAGGGGTATCATCCTTGTTCCTACATCACTGGGAACTTCGAAATGATTTCCATCACCGAAGAAGTGCTGAGGTATCTCCGAATGCGAAGCAGAGAGTAGTTCCGTGCGGATATAGGACATCGAATTGTTTTCGCGTTGGCATCACAACTTTCACTGTTTAGAATTTCCTTGGTCTAATTGACAGAATACGATCTGTTACCAATATTATTGTTCAACCAGAATAAGAAAATTGTAACGGAGCAACTGTCCTAGTGCTATAGGATCATCACCCGAAAAGATTATGATAAGTATGTCTATGGTCGAGCTTACCCTCCTGTGATGCAAATCCAGGGAAGTTGATGGTTGGGAGGGTACCACATCGGAGCTTAGTTAAATTGTCAGAAGCTGCCTTACAGCCTCACTCAAGATGGGAATTTGTTGCCCAAAGTTGACACCCTCAAAACACAAGGATGAACTTGTGAGTTCAAAATCATCTACTGTTGTGCCAACGTCGTCCTCTACAACTGATTATGCATCAAGTCCTCATGAAACTATCCCTTGTGAAACAAACCACGCAGAGGCCAAGAGAAATATTCCCAGAGTAGAGCTGATTGGAGACCTATTGTGCCCCTTCACTCTGAGGGTGCTGATTGCGTTGCAATTCAAGGTGAAGTGCTTCCGTCTTTGTGGCAGGTTATTCTATTGATTAGCGTAAGCATGAGAGGGCTATATGGGTTCTCTGTTGAGTGAGGACTCGTGTCCAGTTTTTCTGATGGTTGCTAACCCTTTGCATTTCAACTCTATCTATCTCTGATTTTTGTCATTTTCATTTTTATTTTTGTTGTTTTCCAACGGCAACAAAGAAAAGGAGATGTCTTAGGTTGTAATTGTTTGTGAACTATTTCAGAAAACCTGCACAATCTTGCAATCATCAATAATCTTTATGGTAGCGCAGGAGTTTGAGCTTATCTTAATAGTCAACCTATATACCTGCATATTGCGTTGACAGATTGTATTTTCTTACAGGGTGTCCTAGTGAACCCAACCTGGCTAACACCTGCGGATTTGAAGAACCCTAATCGAATAATCAGAGGAAGTCCCAATGGCAAATACCCAGTGTTGCAGTATGGCCTCCACAGACTCATCGGCTCAACTGGCACTATGCTGGATTACATCGAGGAGACGTTCCAAGATCCTCCATTGATCCCCAGACCTATTCGAGATGAGGTCATGAAATGGGTAGCTTTCATTCGGGATGAATTTACTCCTATTTTGGTTCAGTTGATCTATGATGGAAGTCACTTGGAACAACAGAAAATGACGCTAAACCTCGAGTCTGCCTTCGCTGAATTGAACAGTGGTAAACGCGAACACGGAAAACATGGCCGATTCTTTTTGGGGAACCAGTTTACTCTTGCAGATGTGTATCTTATTCCTTCTCTTCTTTTAGTGGATGTCGCCAAATTCTTTCGTGGTATAGCAATTGGGACAGTCCATTCCCATCTACTTAGTTATAGTCAAGCTATGCATTCGTTTTCCAACTATGCTCCAGTGAGGTTGGATCTGGACTCACTTAAAGGAGCTGTAGCCAAAGTACTGGTTGAGAGTGCTTCATCGCCCTTGATAGTGATGACCGTGCTGCAACACCGAAGCATTATGTGGCACTTCAAGAAGCTTATAGTTCTGGCTGACACGCTACCTGTAAATAAACTTACGGTGGAAGTTGGGGAGTTTGGAAGGCGGGGAGCAACTGCAGGAAAACAGATGCAGCTGCTTTGGAAGATGTATGGACGTTTAGTTGTCTTGATGCAAGAGCATGCACAAATGGAAGAAATGGTACTGTTTCCCGCAATCGACTCCACAGATGAAGGTATGTTGCAAGAAGAAGACATGATCTTCACTAGGTTGTTTAACTTACAGCTTGTGTTCTTAGCCAGTCTGCCTGTCCCTCTGGAAAACTCAAATGTATTCATCCAGGAACAATATTAAGCAATCAAGGTTATCGGACATAATGGGCAATTTGTACACTCCAGGAATGAGTGGAACAGCTCTCACAGATCACGCCCGAGACCTTCCAGTGATGAATGGTATACGTGAGGATATAAAGGGAGTGATGGCTTTGGAGCAAGGTTACTCTGACTATTTGGAAGGTTTGCAAGCTCTTGCTACTCGACTGCGTGCTTACCAAGTGAGTGCTTGTGAACATTTCTTGCTGCATGAACCCTTTAATTCACAGTAGGCATTCGTGATCATCCTCACCACATGTACATGTCGCACAGCCCCCACATTGTGCCTTAACATTTAAATTAGAGGTTATGAACTTTATTAAGAAATCCATGTAGAAACTGGAATTAAACTGCGGAGTTTTTATCGATGATGGTGCAAGGTTTTAAGTTGAATGCTCTTTGAGTTATGCACTCGTGCGTATGACTTCATCTGCAAGGTTAGTCTGTGGCATGAGTTGTACCGATACCATTTCATCAGGATCGATCATAATCAATTGTGGTCATTGCCTTCACAGCAAAACACCGTGGAACATTACCGTGAAGAAGAGAGGGATTTGCTTCCTCAGCTGAACTTAGTCGATCTTGGATGCAAGAAGCCGGAGGATCTGGTGACCCAGTGTTTTGAAATCATGGAAGAATCCCATGGGAGGCTATTACCATTCCTTCTTCAAGGCATGGAACCTCATGAAGTGAACCAATATATTGGGCTCCTTCAGAAGTCATTTGTAGGAGGGACGAGTCGACTATTTACACGGAATTCACACTGCTTGAAAAGTGCAGATGAAGAGTTTGGCGATATTTGTAAGATTGCGCGAGAAAGGATATCCGAACTTGTAGCTCCTGGAGGCGATAAGGCTGCTGGGTCATGACAAGTACTTCATATTTGTCCAGTATTGTGCTGCTGCCACGAGGGCATTGTAATAAGGTAGAATTGTGCTGGACTACTCTGTTAGCCCTTCTTAATGTCGGGTATAGAGTACTGCGTCAGGATTTTGTAGCACCATATTCAATGATCATGTGTATACAAGTCGGCCCAGACACGCATAATTGCTGTTGTCTGCTCCTACTTGATATTCATTGAAGTACTGAATAGGTAAGTCTGAATGGTTGTGATAGCAAGATTTACGTTCTGAAGCGACCATGAGTTTCGTTACCGATTGTTTCTGTAATAGTCCGGAATGTACTGTTCAGAGTAGATCTTTACCAAAGTTTCAAAGCTGCTTTGCTTGTGTAGTGAATGTCACTCTCTGAATGACTCAATCCTTACATATTTAAGCAATTGAAATCTGCATCTGCACAACCCGTAAATCTCATGTTTATCAAATACTCCACAGTATTCTCCAAAATATGGGAGTAAAAGTCCTGGTTATGCACCCTAAGTAGTGGGTTTCATCTAGTTGCTACATTCGAACCAACAGCAATTGCATTCTTCCCAACAACACAGCATTTCACCGACCACACCAAAGTCAGCAAATAAGGAGCATCCGAGAACAGGTTGCCCCAGCCTAACTAGCAATGCTAGCAGACACGCCGCCAGAGCAATGCTGGTCCACGTCACACTTCCACCCAAACTTGCAGTGGATGATTCAATCCCATCCCAACACGAAGCTCTCGCACTCATCCTTGGCTATGTGGTGGCAGCATTCGCTCAACCAAGACCAGGACTTGCTCCCGCATCTCCCGTTACCGAACTGTCGGGCGCTGTTCGCTCACCTCACCACAAATCCCCCAGTTGACATCTCTCATAATTGCCACCCCGCACCCGTTGGGCTTCTATTTGTATAATCCGCACACGCCCTTGGATCACACTGCGTCGGCACTGCACTGATTTGAACATTTCGAGTCGCAGTTTGCGTGATTGTTTGGAACATTCTTCACGGCGATCTCGCAACCGCTTCTCGTTGTTGCTCAACCTCTTTGGTGACTAGCGAGGCATCGCATCCGACGTCAGTCGTCAGATTTATAGGGGTCAAATGAAATGCAATTGGTCTAGGGAATGCGAATCAGAGTTGCGGTTGGCACGAGAGCGATTTGTATCCAACACGCTCCAGAGGCGCCGTTTTCTTGCGATCGGCACATGCCACTTGTCACCCGAGCATTGGCTGATATTTGTCCAGGTGGAGTATTGGCTTCGCCAGCGTGGACGCGCTCACGTCGTCAGAGCTAACAAGCAGCATCGAACGAATGAACAATAACAAAGAAGGAGACGTGGATGAGACTGCTTTCTTCGTAGATGAAGTCGTTATAAATCAATGTGAATCTTGAATAATAAGCTTTACTTGTGAACTTACTTGGATTTTATATCGGATAACATCTGGAAAAAATTCATTAACAAGAGACATTTAATCCTAATGCTTGGTGTAAATTTCAATTTGAATTTGCAAACTTGATGAGTAATTAACTTGATTTGATAGATTATGAAAGTAAATATATTTTTAGCCTTAAAAATTACAAAACATATTTCATGAAAAATAAGTAAATAAATAAGTTTTATTTTATTTTATTTTATTTTATTGACTTAGTCTTGAAATCAATACCAATATAAGTGGAATGTATTTAGATTTAACTTAGTTTATGCAAATTTGACTTTAAATTGAAATAAGAAAATAAACTATCCTTTAGTCATAAATTTTTGCAATATATTTTTTTTGCATGTAAGTAGATGGAAGTAACTTAGATTGCAATATCTTAAATATGTTTTTAAAACTAGCCTAAGACAATAATTAAAAAAAGAGAAAATATTAAAAATAGGCCCAACAAATGTTGATATTTCAAAAATAGGCCTAACAAATTTTTTATTTTCAAAATAGTCCTCATGTGCACATCTGTTAAGTCAATATATGCATAAAAACCATAATAAGTAGAATTTGAATTTGCTAATTAATTTAATTTAATTTTTCTTTATTTTTATGCATAATATATATGTAATTCAAAATAATACAAGTTGGAAATAAAACTAAAAGACAAATTCTAAGGTTTTTACACATTTAAAAGCCTATTGTAGATGTGACTTTTTATTGGTGAAAATAGATGAATTTAACAAGTTTCTTTTTGCAAAAGCTAAATATTATAATAAAGGCTTGAATTAGACATATAAATAAATAATTAATTAATTAATTTAATTAAGTCAATTTACTAGATATGCACTTGGAAGGACACAAGTTATTGTATTTAATGACTTCTCTAAAATATGAGGTCCATTTTGGAAATTAAAAATTTGTTAGGCCTATTTTTGATATATCAACATTTTTCAAGCCTGTTTTTAATATTTTTCCTTAAAAAAAATGTAAAAAAATTCAAGTGCAATGTGATTTGAATTGCAAATATTATAAATTTGAAAGAATTTATTAGTTGTGCATATTAAATATTTCTAAATAAATAATTAACCTACTTTCTATTTTTATAATTTTTGCAACCATAAGTATACCATCAATTGTGGATCACATATTACAAATATCATGTTATTTGATAAGAAAACTTAAATTGCAGAAAACTTTTTCAAGTAGTTATACAAAGAAACTTATAGTAGAAGGTTGATTTACTTTAAATAAATAAATAAACAATTGTGGTTGTTAGGTGTACACTAGTATTATTTGATATAGATGGATGTAAAATATAAACTTTATACATGTTATTTTGGTGAATTTTCTAAATTTTCTGATGGATGTATAATTGCTATTTGATAATTTAACTATACTACAGCATCAAATATTCCAACTTGTCATGTTCTACCATTGATCAAAAAATTGTTCCATTTAAATTTATTACAAGTACAAGTTTTGATAAAATAAAGCAATAAATTTTATTTATTCAATTTCTTGGAATACAATTAGAAAATCACAAATATATAATATATCCTGAAAAAAACAAAACAAACAAAGTTGATTCTTTATAATAAAATAACTATTTTTTCTAATCCCTCTTTTATAAAATCATTTGTTATGTTTTTGAAAACAAATTTGACTGCAAACAAGCACGATATATAATTGCTGTCTAGATAACACTAAATACAATTTAAATATTATTCACATTTAGAACAAGTTAATTTTTCAACAAAAAAAATACTGTTGGAATATATATATATATATATATATATAAATATATATATTAAATTCAATAGTGTCCTTCAATTATTAACAATAAATTAGAAAAATTAATTTGATTAATTTTTTTATTTATAAACTAGGGTACTAAAAATTTTAAAAATGAGAAGATTTGCTGTTTAAATATTTTTAATTACTATTTTTAAAATATTTTATTAATTAATTTGTCGATCTATAATTATATGTGCAGTTCAAAAATGAGTTTGATAGAGAAACATTTGTACAAAGGCTATATTTGCATAGTCATCTATGAAACTTTGATTAGAATTTATCAAATATTTAAACAATATAGTTTTTTATTTTAAAAAAATATTATAATAATTATGTTAATATATAAAAATATTTATATTAATAAAAATAAAATTAATAAGTTGTAAGTCAAATAAATAGTCCATATTACATAAATAAAAAGAAGTAGTTAGAAATAGTTTATGGAGATAGTGTCTTTCTAAAGAAAAATTTAAGAATACTTTTCAATACAAATTAGATACATAGATGTCTATAGATGTACCATGTAGTTGTTAAATATTCTCTTGGAAGTTTTCTATATCTAGAAAGTGCATATAAAAACGTGTTACAATTAAGACACTTATCTTGCAAGACTTGTAGTCTTTGAAAAGTCTTGTTAATACCTTTTTTGTACTACATTCTTGGTTCAAGACTATGTAGTTTCCTTGTACTTTGCACTAACCATTGTACTACCTTTTTGTTCTTTAACAATAAACTTTCTTGCTACTTTTTATTATTAAACATGACTATATTATCTTTTGCTAAATCTTTATAGATTCTTAATCCTTACACTCTTACTTTTATTCTTGATTTGTAATTGATAAATACTTCTCTATATACTTCTATTTTCTTTGATTTAATTATATAAATGAGTCTTTTTGAAATAAAAATATTAATTTATGATTTCAATTTTTTTTATAGATATCCAAAAAAATTATAGAAATCGCAGTTTTTATTTATTTATTAATACTATATTTTAATTTTATACACAAGTATTTTTCAAAACACCAAAATTACTTTAATTTTTATAAAAGAATAATTTTAATTCAAAGTTGTTGATTTGATGCAAATCTAAAAAGTAATAGTAAATAATTGTAATCTATTATAGAATAAATAGGAAATGAATATAAATTGTTAGTTTTATCCAGCATGTATTTTAATGCATTCTACAAAATAAATAAATAAATAAATAAACAAATAGGAAATGAATTTCCTTCCCCTCAGGAGGAAGTGTTATTATTTTATCTGATGCCTCTTATTATGTGTTTAGAGTAAGTTGCGAAATGGTTTGATAGATATATTTATATATATATATATATATATATATATCCATTGAAACTGTTTTCAACAATGAGGATACTTCGAGGTGAAGCCTACAGAGGAAGGGGCCACTTTAGACCAAGTTCATTGACCATTCTTCATCAACATGCACTTAGGTTCCACACACATATATGAGACTCATCTATTGGATGAAATTAGTTGGATGAACTTTGAGTTTCCAGCACATCTGGATTGACAATGCTGAAGGTCTGATCTGGAACGTTAGATTCTCCTTCTCGGGCGTGGTGAAGGGAATGGTCAAGCTTGTTTTTGGGAGCCCATAGGGAACGATGCTGGCGGTGTAGCCAAGGGTTCCCATTCCTAGACAAATCCGAGCTCCTATGTGAGCCGGAATTACTCTTCCTTCTCTCTGCCAGCATTTTTGGGTCTATGTTGTTCCAAAAATGCCCTTGTTTTCTTTAGAAGATTTCTTACAATATTGATGTTTTAGGGTCAAACCTCAACACTACTTTTTATGAAGCTCCGACAATTTATTCAATATATATATATATATATATATATAAATATACCCAATAAAATAAAATAATAGATTATATTCATGTACACATGCACTGCCCAAATAGTTATTCTCTTTGGGTGGGGTTGATGTAAACATCTATTTGATTTTGTTTACATCAAAACCTGGCCTAAAATTTGCAAGAGACGTGGCATTTCCTTATTGATGGAACATTGCCCAAGCATGTCAATTCTGTGGAAGGAAATGGTTTGGAGGCGTGCCTTGATAAACTCATTTCATTTTTCTTATGTTTGGCTTGGAAGCACTCATTCCCCATACTTTGGTTATTGTGCACATTGGCCCATATTTTCATCAGAATGATGCCATTTTTTTTGAGTTCCTTGATGACTATGTTTCCATTTCTTTGCATGTGGATGAATGCCTATGTGTTTACTACAGGTGTATGATGGAATGCAGCCTGTTTTTCACAAATGTCACATAACAAGTATAAAACTTCAAAAAAGCTGTCCTGTGAGGTTTTGATCATTTACTAAGGAACTATATGGCAAGGAGATGGTGAACAGATGAGAAATAAAATAAACCATTTACTTGGCAATAAATTATTGCAAAACTAGGTCTTAATTATGAAAATTATTCAGAGATTTCTCAATAACTGGCATTCCAAGAGAATACAAAACATGTAAGCTCTTAATAAACAAATACATTAAATATGAATTCATAAAAAGATATAAAAATGTGACTTGTCTTTTTACTCAAATAAACAATTACAAAAATAGCTTGGGTTAGATTGTTTTCTTGTCTAGTAGGTGAAATAATCTTCATGACATTAAAAGCTATGTGTCTCATCTTAAACAGTTCATTGTTGGATCATAATGCACAATGGCTATATGTGGATTAATGCATATATGGGATCTCCAAGCCAACTCCACAGCCTTTTTGTGAATCCATTATTGTGCAGTCCACCACATCAGTTTCACTTGGGCCTTTAGCCTACATCAATACAACTCACCTAGCCAAATTTCCCATCTCATTCATTATCCATGGATGAAGAAAATGAATGAGAAAACCTCTGCCACTCCTTTTTTCCTGTGCATGTTTCATCACTCAGACACATCATTTGTTTAGGTTGAGTGAGCTTTTAGAAAAACCAAGTTAAGAATGCTTTTCATGTTTGGATATTTACCAATTTATTTTTTAAAAGAATCCTGAATGTGTGTAGGAGGAGGGTTGTTTTCCAGGCATTGCAAAATTACCCATGAAAGGACCTTAGGTCAATTTCCTGTTGTCGAAGTTCAAAATAAGAGAATGCAAAATGATGAACCAAATCATTCAACATAGAGGAAAAGCAAACACCTCAACAAAGGGCTGGAAACAGGCAACGGATACCGGACAAAGATAAGCTTTTAGGGGAGGACTTTATCGTATCATTCATCCATCCATTGAGAGAGTCCCAATACTTAAGTCTCGCACATGTACGTTCATTCATCCCCCGCAAGGATGAGACCGCGTGGCGCAAACCTCCATGGCACGACGACCAGTACGCCACATCGACGGCCTCGACGGGCGCGCCCGATCCAACGGCTACCACATGAAGGTGCTGGCATGTCGGGAACAGGGTTCCCAAATCGGGAACGCAGGGAAGAGAACGGGGTTCCCGGGTGAGGTGTTACTTTGCCATGAGGAATACGGGGAGTGATGCCAGGAGCATTGTGCGGAGCGGAGAGGAGGAGTCGGTTGGTTGGTTGGGGGGACGGGGGATTTGGCGATGCATCCACGCATCCACTGCGTCAGGTACCCTGTCTGATAGATTGCTTGCTCGCTGCGCTTCGATTTGAGATGCGGGGTTTCTTGGGGGGTAGCCAATTGAAGCGGTAGGGCGGTGAAGACTCCTGGTCGGGGCAGGTCAGGGGAGTTCATTGTAGGCGGTGGTCCAGAGATTGAGAATGGCAAGGAGGATTGAGGTTCCGCAGGCTATTTCTTTCGTGGCCGTGGACGCTGGGGTTTGTCGAATCCGCTTTAGGAAGCTGAATGTGGTATGTGCGGTTCGCACCGTTCCCGGAAGTCTGATTTTAGGGGCCAATTTTGAGTTAAGGTGCTGGGGGAAGAGTGATTATGGTTGGCTAAGGGCGCCTATGGTCGTTGCAAGCGGAATTTTGTGGAATTAGGATTTTGGTTAGATGGAAATCGGGTAGCTAGCAAAGATGATGGCGAATAGAGGTTTATCGTGGCTTGATAATTGGGGCGTTTGATTGCGATCGGTGAGAGGGGGAGAGCAGATTTTCCATGGGCATTTTGGCGGTTACTTTTTGGTTCAAGTGACGTATTTTTGATGCACTGCCTGGAGGTATTTCTTGGTGAAATTTCCCGATAGTTGAACGACTAGACGTTTAGGTGTAGGGATTTTCTAGTTTGTGTTCTCGCACAATTTTAGTGGGTTGCGAATAGCTCTGTATCTTTCAGGGTATGTTATGTGTCTGGTTCAGTTCACTTAAATTACTGTACGTTATTTCGGTGTTTCTAAATTCACATGTTTTAGCGCTATTGTGAATGTGATTCCCTCTATTTCCTCTTCCTTAAATTTCATTAATTATGTGCAAAGGGAATCAATTTTCGTTTTTTTGTGGCTCATTTAGACGTCACCTATTATGGCTTCCTGGAAGTCTAATTACTAACACGAGAAATTAAAACTTGACCTTTGGATGCAGTCACTTTTCCGGTTTAATAAATAGTTTAATGTTCATAGTTTTTTTGGCAATACAGTGTGTGTGTGTGCGTGCGTTTGTTTTGTATCACATTTGAGAGAGAAGCCTTATCTTTCTTCTGTTGCTTGAACTGTAGATGATATGTTCTTTGTTATTCTGTACGTGCAAATGATAAATTGCTGAATATGCGCTGCAGATAACGAAGGCGAAGGTCACTGGATGAGAATTCCCGGACATTTCTAAGTACAGTGGAGACGTAGAAAGTAGCTGGAAGATCGGCTCAGGGTGGACGTCAGTTGCTTATTTAGTTGTTTTTATGTCTTGGGATTTGGCTAAAGTGAAAGCCCCAAACTTCTGAGTAGTGTTGTTACCTATATATTGATATTCTTGGTCGGGATTAGAACAGGTGGAAGGGGGTGAATTTCAATTTGTCCATCGCAGTTTAAGGGATAAAATGGCGTCTTATTCACGGTCTTTGACCCCGTCTAGGCAGCCACCAGGCATGGACAGTGCTGCAATTGCTCGAGCTCAACAGCAGCATCGAGCAAATAACATGCAGCAACAACTTCGAGCTCCACCTCCGTTGCAACCTACTTCATGCCCCGTAGCCATTCTTTGGGATATTGAAAATTGTCCCGTTCCAGGGGAAGTAAATGCTGAGGATGTTGCAGGCAACATCAGGATTGCTTTGCGGGAGCATCCTCATGTCGGAGCTGTTACAATGTTCTCTGCATATGGTGATTTTAATCACTTTCCTAGAAAGGTTCGCGAAGGATGCCAAAGAACAGGCGTTAATTTGATCGACGTGCCGAATGGTAAGAAGGATGCTGCTGATAAGGCTATCTTGGTGGATATGTTTTTATTTGCACTTGACAACCCGCCTCCATCAACCATTTTCCTTATCACAGGGGATGTGGACTTCGCTCCTGCCTTGCACAAGCTCGGTCAGCGTGGATATGTGGTGGTTCTCGTCATTCCGGATGGAGTGGGGGTCTCTTCAGCTTTGAGGGGTGCTGGTCGCTTTGTGTACGATTGGCCGTGTCTGTGTCGTGGGGAAGGATTGCAAAATCCTCAGAGACAAGGTCGACAGTTTAATAACCTGTGTCCTGTGGATGATCGCAACCAGGGTCGAGTGCCGACTAGTATCTATACAGACGTAGATCGAATACCTGTAAGCCAGTTTCAGGACTCTTACCCTGAGTATATGAGACCCCTTTACACAGAAGAACCAGATCCTCGCATTGACGATGACGTGTATGGAGAAGAGATATTGGCTTGGGGAGGTACAGCAAATGCTATGTACAATGTACAACCTGTGGATTATGGGCATCAGCAATATGTAATGCCCGGACAGGTGCAACCTCAAGGACCAAGGATTTCAGGTTATCGCACCTCACATTCTGCTGCTTCGGGACAATTGAGGAATCAAGTTTCTGGAGGATTTGTGGATAGCAGGGGCAGGTCTGGCATTTCTACTTCTGATAGCGGAATGCAACCAGGAGAGTCTGAAGAGCCCACCAGCCCTGGCGGAAGTCAACCCTTATGGGTTCAGCCAGGTGATTTGACAGGATTGAAGAGGCAGCTTGTGCAGCTTCTTAACCTGAATGGCGGGAAGATGATGCTCTCTAAGGTGCCTGCCGAGTATAACAAGCTTTTTGGACGACCTCTCTATCTGTCTGAATACAATGCACAGAGACTAGTTCATCTCATAGACAAGATGAAGGATGCCTTACTCATTAAAGGAGACGGCACAAATAAGTCCTTGCATGTGTTGAAGAAGGAAACGGGCCGTGTCACCAACAAGTACAAACCTTCCAGCAATCGATCTTCTGCTCCTAAAGGCGACAAAGACAAGTTAGTATATTTCACGTCGTCTTTGTTTCATTAATTAATTTTTCCATCATTAACCTGCCGTAGCGGTAACTTACCAAGTTTTGAAGAGTGGTGTGAGCATGTAGGGTTGCCTTGGGAAGAATTTGTCGGCTTGTTTGTGACGATCTTATCTTGATGATGTTATCAGGGATACGAGTGAAGATTCCGAAACTGAAGGGTCCGTGCCGCCTAGCAAGGAACTTGAGAAGGATACAGCCAAAATAGAGTTTGCAACTGATGTTTTGAGCAAAACTAGTTTGCTTGAAGTGGATAAGGTTACAGAGAAGGTTCCATTTTCTGCACCTGTTGAAGCCAAGAGGTATCTGCTTGATATGGGTATGGACGAGAATATGGATGAGACAATCGTAGTTCAATCTTCGGACTGGATGCCTGTACCAGTTGATGTCAAGAATAATGTTGATGCAAGAAAATATGAGCCTGTTGTCGATGTTGAAGAGGTAAGCACATCATTGTGTTATTGTGTATTAGAATGTTCGAAATATTTCGGGAGGCCACAATTAGTTTGGGTAGACAGATAAAAGATAATACTAAGTAAACATATGAACGAAGTAATGATTAAATGAACAAACGAATAAACGTTTGAGAGTAGAAGTTGGAATAGACCCTTATAAGCTTTATTTGTAACAGGAGATTTTGGTTTTATCCATGTGTTTCTAATTCAGAGCATGGCGACTTACAGGATCATATAAAGGTGGAGGACATCATAACTCCAGATGTTAATTTGACACATCTGGCAAACCTGCGAACTTTTAGGCGACAGCTGCAGGAACTTCTAGTTGTGTATTCCTACCAGATTCCTTATGAGAATTTTATCATAGTGTACCAACAACGCTATGCCCGGACGCTTGACCTTTCATCTTTTGGAGTGGATAGTATAGATTCACTCATCGCAAAGGTCGTCATTCTCTTCTGATATTTTTATTAAATTTGTGTCGATTGTCCTGCATTTTAAGCATTCGTGTTGGTTGCCATGAACAGCGGGTTTATGTTGTAAGGTTTTTTTGTTTGTTTTAGGTTGTGCTGTTTGTATATCTAGTGGATGAATTGAACCTGGCAGTTTGTCTATTTGACTCTCTTAAACATCGCTATTGGCACATATGACTTACAATGTGCATTTTGTTGGCTTCCACCAGGTGAAGGATGTGGCCGTTATCAAGGATGTTAGAGGCAAATTTTTTTTAATGGCTGTGTGAAGTCATGAACAAATTGGATGGTAACGTGCGATTTCAGAAGATGTTCGCGAAAAAATCATGTTTATCTGAGGAAGCGCCTTCTGAGCGTTCAAACTACTCTCTGTTTATAGGCGGCGAAGAGAAATGCTGAAGGCAAAGGGAAAACGGAAAAAAAGGGAAAAGGGAAAAAGTAAAAAGGGGAAATTGAGCATTTTTTTTATTAATTATTTTTGGGTTTTTAAAAATATGTTTCTTCCTTTTTTGTATGGATGATAAGACAAGCTTGAAGCTGATCACTGAAGGCGACGAGGTCTACGAGATGCTGTATATCGGAGGAGCTCTTGCATGAGCCACAGAAGCATGGTTGTCCTCGGAAGCAAATTAGGTGGTGGGGCTCCATTTTGCTTCTATCTAGAGCCTCATCTCTGATATTCCGCATACTGGTGTGGAGAATGAACTTAATGTAGGTTTTTATGTGAACCCTGTCAATGACCAGACTAGACACAGGGTGTGGACATTGTCCTTCTAGATGGGACCTGGAAATCGCTGGGTAAGTACGAAAGAGGGGTTGTTTTTTTTTGCACTAACCACCTCTTTGCAAAGGTCTGGTAGTTTAGAGAATACATGATGAGCTGCAGACAGTAGATCTCTACTTTCCGTAAATAGAAATCACTCATGACATTTATTTAGGGAGGGGATAGAAATATTCTACCTGAAAGCCCTCATACCTATTGAGCTACTTGATTTGGTTTTAGTTGTAGTGTCTGAACATGGGACCACTACGCCGCTTTTTGAGGCATTCGGTCCATTTCTATTTCCTGAGTTCAATTCCAGTCTAATGCAGCTCCACGGGAACTACTGCACTTTTGGTATCTTATGCCATTTTAAGGCCCTTGCCGATCTGTTGCCGGTTGTTTCCCGTGGTGGCATCCGACTGTTATCCTTCACCAGAGCGTTTTTTAACCTGGTGACAGGATTACGGAATTGATCGCATGGATGAGGTACAGGACACTTCGCAATTTCCTGTTTTCAAATCCTATTGTACTCATTTGTCTGTATTCAATTTAAGTCTGGACAAGTTGTGAGAAATATTTTTTTTCTTGAGTTCATGGTCGTGTCGTATGAAAGAATGTTATTTCCATTTGATGCAGGAACGTGTACTTTTCTCTTTTTTTCTCTTTTTTTCTCTCTCTGCTCTGAGGAGATAGCAGATTTTTTTTGGTTTCAACCGCACAATACACCGTCTAAATTTGGGATTGAGAAGGATAATTTTTCATAAATTTTGCATTGCTTCTGACATGAGGTGCCGAGCGTCCTTTCATACATCATGTGTGCACATCTTCACTTCTCAATACTTTGTGCAAGTGGTTCTCTACATATAGACATTGGAGATTTATTTCTTCGAGGTCTACGTCTGATTCACAGCTGGGTTTCTTTATTTACTTTACATTCAAACTTACAATAACTTACTCTCGTTCTAGGAGTGATCTCGAATCCATCACTCGTGGTGTTGCTCGACTGTAGTTTGGAATTCGGACAGATTCTGCTTAAAGTTGGTTTTATTGGCTGGTCTTAAATTTTTGTCTTCAATAGATTGTTTAATGACAGCTTTGAAGGATTACCAAAGGATTTTGCAGTTGTCTACATTAAGTTTTTACTGATCTCGTAAATGAAGATGTCTATACTAGACGGTGGTACAGAGCCGTCTACTTGATATAATATTACTCATGAGTTCCGTATTTGCTCTTTTGTAGCAGGTATGTTTTGCAATTTTAACTTTAACTGATCTAGTTTGTGAGTTTTTTTCACTGTGTATGCAACTTCTCCAGCCTAGTCCAGTCTCACTACAGTCAACGTATACATAGAAATGTCACTTCTTTCAAAGTTGAGCATTGTTGAACCTTGGCATTTTGTTGCTACCTTGTCTATGAAAGAGTAACAGAATGTTCAGTTAAATTTTTTATAATTGTTAATAAAACAAAAGAGCAAAAGAGATATCATGAACTATTGGATAATATTGCCAATTTAAATTATCATGATATTGGAATTTTGCAGCTTCTTAGGACTTGTCCTGCAAATGCCAAAACTTGGATGTGCTCATAATGTTTTTTTGACATTTTTTTGTTATATTTTTTTGTCTGTAAGAGTGAAGATAATGTGTCTGTGTGTGTATATATATGAATTAAAAATACTGGGAGATGGTAATGAAAACATACTATTAAAGAGTTTTGACCATAGTTAAACAAGAAAACCCAACACTCGTTTGGTCGGAGTTGTAAACATCGTATAAACACGTAGGAATATGCTTATTTAAAAATAAAATAAAATAAAATAAGTATTCTGAACCATATTCTCTAATATATATAGTTTTCATATTTGAATTTGACTATAAATGAGTAATGACATATACAATTCAACATAAATGTTTCAAGTAAAACATGTTATAATTTGCTAGTCAAACTTGTAACACATTCAAATATGACCACTTACGGCATATTGCAAGAACAGAAAATTGTTATGAAATAGATATTTGATTGAGAAAATTTCAATTCATCCACTTAAACCCCTACAAATTACAACAAGAAATAAGAGCATGTTGAAATGATCCATACAAGCACCTCCAAATCTTTCACGCTCATGCAGCCATGGCAGCTTGGGAAATCCACACTCGATGCTCAATTGAGCTGAAAACAATTTAGTGTTCAAGCAACAGACAGACACCAACATGAATACCTTCTCCGAGACTCTTTCCAAACTCTACCCAATTTGTCGTTTGTGCCAACAGCGTATAAAACGCACAAAGCAAGCAGCAGAAATCTGCAAGTTCGGGTGCGGGAACGGCAGTACCGACAAAGCAAGCCCCCGCATGCTACTTTCGGAATCATTCTGTTGCAGACAGTCGGCTGAGTCATGAGTGTGTGTATTTTAGAAAGGAAAGCCACGTATGATTGTTTTTTAGCTGTTCTGGGGTGTGAAGAGCTTCTAGATATGCTGCAAGCTCAGTAGGGTTGTGCCTTTTTCGGCATTCGGTAATCAGGTCAAGCCTGGTGGCCGAGCTGTCGGTAATTTCGACAAGCCGTGGGCAGGAAGATGGGGTTGGATTTGCGCTCAAGGCTGGGGTCTTCGTGGGAAGAAACCGAATCCGGGATGTGGAGAGTGTGTATCCTGTTTGGTTAGTGTTTTTAAGGGAAACTTGCAGTGGTTCTGCAGTTTGAGCTTGTTGGATCATCTCGTGGGAGCCTGCGGGCTCAGTTAGAATTAGGAGCCTATTTGTGATGGTTGATTTGTCGTTGGAGTTAAGAATTGGGGGGGTCAGAGGAGTTGGGAGGATTAGTCTAGGTGTGGAGCGGTTTTAGTGCTGTCCACTTTGCCAATTTGGAAGGGTTTAGTGGATTTGGTACTTGGCTATGGCGTCGCCGAGTCTTGACTCCGATGTGTGGCAACACATCCCTCCCGAGATTTTGGAGCAAGTAGTGCCGCGTCTTCCCGTGGAGGCTATCTTCCGCCTTAGATCTGTCTGTAAGAAATGGCACCAGCTGCCCTTTTCGGTTTCCTTCCGCAGGTCGTGCGTGCATCCCACCTCGCAAAGCCCCTTCCTCGTGGCTATGCGCTACGTGGACGATCTTCGTCTAACTCCAGTGCTGAGCTCGAACGGGACGAAATGGCTGAGCCTCGATCTCACTTTTCTTCACAGAGTGTTCGTAGCGGCCATGTGTGATAAAATCAATGCAGTCAGCTCGGACGGCGGTCTCCTTTGCGTGTGTGCACTGAATCGGCCGATTCGGAATGTCATCGTTGTTTGTAACCCTCTGACCAAGAAGTGGAAGCTTCTGCCCGATTTGAAGAAGCGCAAACTGGTTGCTCGACAAGTTGCCATTCGAGTAGACAAGGCGTCTCGTGACTTTAGGGTTTACGTTGTAGGGGAAGACCTTCCTCTGCGAAGACGTGTCGTTTATCTCTACGAGTCAAGATCCGATCTCTTCAAACCGTTGCTTGAGCTCATCGATTGTGTAGCTCATGTTTGCGGGGCATTCTGGGGAGGCACCTTCTACACAATCTCCGGAGATCTCGAGGTTGTAGGGTATGATGTCGCTGGACCAGTGAGTACTGTGACGCCACTTCGCACAGGGATATTCATGCATCAAGCGGACAGATACAAGATGCTGACTTACGACGACCGATTGTTCTGTGCTACATCCGAACAGGGAACCCAAAATTTACAGAACGAAATCACTAACTGCGGAGTCGTGGAGTTCAGAATTTACGAATTGAAGCTACCGACGAGGGAGTGCATCCGTGTTGAAGTGGGTTTGCTGTGTCTATTCGTCTACTTCCCTGTGTATCACAACATGAACTTTCGCTACGATTGGGATTTTGTCGAGCACCAGAAGCACTTGATCCTCGTGGCCCGGTCCGGAGGGGACGATCCTCAGAACATTCGCTGGCTGGAGGTCCCTGTACCTCCCCCCGGATCATCGCATCGGTTTCCGCCATTGTCAGATGCTTTCAGCTCTGCACGTGAAGTGCAATGGCGGCCGAATGACAAATTCGGATCTCGCTCTCTTTTGCTTACCAGCCTCGACCTGGACCTCAATGCCGTGGTTCCAGAGAATTCAGTGGGCGTCAACTTTCTTACAGAGCCTCAACCCTTCGATCCTTCAGACCCCAGAATATATCGTCGGCGAAACGTGCAATAGCTTAGAAAAGTGGAAGACACTTCGAGACTGATTTGTAACATACAAAATTCACATGTTGTAGCGTGATGAGCATACCCATCAAGAGGCGGAGGGATGGGTACTTCTGTACTCGTACTCATTCTTTTCTTCTCAACTGAGTAATTTTTCACTCCGAGGAGTCGAGAGGTGAACGGGAGGCCATTTCTGCAGAACACCTAAACCAACAACTGTACTCTTACATATACAACGCATGTTACTCTAGTGGTTCCAGACTGAAACTCAAAGGTGAGTCAGATCGTGTACTCCCATTCGATTGCTGTAAGATCTCTGCATACCGAAGCCTATGTTGATTCATGCGGAACGCACGACAGTGTGTGGGTTCTGAAGCTTGATCTAGCTCATGAATTCATCATGTCGTTTATCTTATGAATTGCTGCACGCAGGTGAATTCAGTAGCTTTTGTCAGTACTTGTCCATATCCTGCAGTCTGAAACTGTTTTTGTCGGTGGCAGCTATGGGATGGTCTGAGCACCCTTGAGCTGCACCCCTTGAAACATATTCAACTTGTCTCTCTGGTGATGCTGCTCTGCTTGCTCGTCCTTGCTTCATCCACCAACAATTTGTCATTCAACTGGAGCTGCATGTCTGAGGTGAAACTACGATTCCTTCCAGTCAATTTGTGGGTCATCACACATGATTATTGAAACACACACAACTTCATGGTGCTTGTTGTCGGTGCTTCACTGTGCATAGGGTGCACAAGCACATGTACCGTAGAGATATCTTTATTGCAATAGGGGAAAGATAGAAGAAACAGAATGGCATTCATGGAAAGCGCAGATACCTCTCTCTCTCTTACTCTACAAGCAGATACAAGGGCGAACAGCTTGTGAGATTTGAGAATGCTTTGCAGTCCACTCCAGGCCCCCTATTATTATAGCAATTGTCCACTCAATTTTTTTGTTGCTGTCACTATGGTTGGAACTTGGTTTTGGAACTTGGTTTTGTCTTATACATGGTTTGAGGTTGAGTTTCATCATGTATTTTCAATTCTAGTTAATTTCCCAACTGTGGCCAAATGTTTAGTAACCAAGGCTTGCCAAGTTCTGATTCTGTTCCATTATTGATTCTAAACAATAAAGTCAATACCTTAGAAATATATTTTGTATTTGAAACCCTCAAATACATTCTACCCATGGTTTCAAAATCACAAAATAAAATCTCAAAAATAAATTGTAAACTTAATATATTAATATATGTATATGTAAATATTTATATGATTTTAAATTTTAAATTATTATATTAAATATAAAATACTTATTATAAAAAATTCAATGCATTTGGATAAAATGTCTTGTTGATTTTTTATAATGATATTTCAAATGTCAAAGTTTAAATTTTAATAGATTAAAAAAATTGTTGAATTTTATAGAATTTAATACAAAAAAATGTCCATCTTTAGATAGGTTTATTAAATGTTAATTTAATGACCTTTAATATTGCCTACTTTGTCTTAATTTCATTACTTATAAATGTCCTCAATTACTTAACAATTTCATCATTAATTTCACTAATTATGTAATCTTTTGAGTTTTCAATATGATTTATTTACAATTTAAGGTGTATTAAAACTCACTATTTATTAGATTAGAATTTAAGAAGGTTTTATATCTAGAAGCCCACTTTGAAAGGTTGTGGTATAAAAACCTTACAATTGTCCCCACTTAGTAAAAAAAATTGATTGCCCTGATGTGTTCTCAAACAACCTCCATTGAGGTTGGGTACTGATGAGCTCGATCACCACTTGATGTAACTGACGGCGGCAACAGCGAGCATGGACAAGCTCATGGATAGTGTCAGGATATACACAATCGATCTTTTTACCGACATGTCGAAGCACCGTCGTGTTATTATCCGAATCCTCTGTTCTAAGAGAGCTGAACAAGGATAAACCGGCCTCTGTTATTATATTCAATATTACAAACTGTTGTGGTGGTGCAGTTAAATGGGTAAACCAACAAACGACACGTGAGCTTGAACGGACAATCAAAGCTGCAGTTAAGACACGTGAAAGATCTGTATTAGAACAGCGATGGGATCTATGTACCTCAAATGCACATGAGCCTAGAGGTATCAAACTGTAATTGTATCATCTCAGGTCATCACTGTGTTCCTGGTGGTTTCTGTTGTCTGCCATCAGGAATTGAAATGAGCACAATTGGTTTAGACGACCGCAAAAACGGCGCGTCACAGATGTAATAGCCCTTCCTCTCCAGCTGAATGATTTCTCCGCGCTGCAAGTTTCGCATGTTAGAGTCTCCCAATGCTGAAGTCTCAATTCGAGTTACAGGGTTCAGGACGGACACAAAGTCGTCATTCTCCTCGAGCTTTTTCTTGACGATGAGGTGATCCAAGTCAACGAGAGTCAACGGAACCAACTCTGAAGACTCGGGAAGCCACGTCAATTTCAGCTTAGTGGTCTTCACCGATCCCTCAATATGCAATTCTCCCTGGAGACGAGTAACAAGCCCGTATTGGTCGCGTTCAACTTTCCTAATGAAACAATTACCCCAGTCCATAAGAGTGACTTCCTCCCCCTCGGACACGGAAGTAGCATCTGCGTGATCAAGCCAAATTCTCTTTGTGAAAATGGTGGCTTTCTTCCCGGCTGGTTCATATTTCTTGTGTCGCAGGATCACCCGAGTAAAAGGAGTCTCCGGACCATTGCTTAGATCAAGCAGAACCTTCCCCTCCGAAAGTACAGCTGTATGCCGGGGACAAATAGGGTCAACAATCTTCTTGTTTATTGTCCATAGCTTGTCCCACTCCATCAGATTCAAATTCTTTGATGCGCCCTGCAATGCAAAAAATCGAAAAAACTTGCTTGAGAAATCTTACTGATAGTAGCAAATTCGCACATCAATAAACGACTGTGGTTGTCACAAACTGAAAGGAGATTCGACAAAATTTGTACCTGAGATAAGATAAACTGCTTGAGAGCCTCAATTGTGAGACCCCTACGAATAATGCCTTGAACTGTCGGAAAACGAGGATCATTCCAACCCTCCACTCGTCCGTTGTCCACAAACCATTGCAGCTTACGCTTGCTAAGAAGTGTATAAACAAAATTAAGGCGGCTGAAGTCCCATACATGAACCTTCCTTAGTTGCATATCTTCCAGGACTCTGTAATACTGGTCATTTCGATCATGGTATTCACTCGATCGAAGTGCATGAGTAACGCCTTCTATGCTATCCACGTAGGGACATGCGAAATCGTATGTGGGATAGACCTTGTACTTAGAACCGACACGGTGGTGAGGAGTTGGATTGCAACGATAATAAACTGGATCTCGAAGCGATGCATTAGGGTTACTCATGTCCATCTTAGCACGGACACAACACTGAACACCTCTTGGTGAGCCAGCAATCATTTCCTTCCACAGTTTCAGATTCTCCTCAACACTCTGGTTTCGGCACTTAGACTCAATCATAGCCTTCCTCTCTGTTTGCATTTGCTCTCGCTCCGTGTCATCCACATATGCCTTACCCTCCTTGATCAGCTTCTCACACATCTCCATAAGCTGTGGGAAATAATCAGATGTGTACGTAATCTCATCCCCCTTCACACCTAATGTGTCCAAATCATGCAGAATACTCTCCACAAATTCGTCTTTCTCTTTCGCCGGGTTTGTATCGTCAAACCGAATAATAAGGCGCCCTTTGTACTTTTGCGCGAAAAACTGGTTCAAAAGAGCAGCCTTAGCATGACCGATGTGAAGGTAACCACTTGGCTCGGGTGGAAACCGTGTGCATACTTTTCCCATCACTGCACCGGGCAAATCCACTTCGAAGGAGCCATCGACCTTCTCCTTTGCCTCAGCTGGAGATGCCGCAATAGAACTAGGTTTTGAAACCTCTGCAGCAGGCTTTCCAGAGCCACGGCGAGGCAAGACATCTGCAATCGCAGGATATTGCGCAAGGATGCAATTGTACCATCGTACGAGATTCGGAAACTTCGAGGATTTGCGAAAGCTTTCCCATCTCGGCCCTGCTCCTGCTAGGTATGCAACTACGGTAATATCGGCTACGGTGAGTTCATTACCAACGAGGAATGTGCGCAAGGTAAGGTAACTGTTTGCATAAGCACAAGCTCCCTCAAACTCAGACCCCACGCCGAAACTAGATGCAAACTTGAGCCAGTCGTCCACCTGCCCAACAACAAACAAGGGTTTAGGGTTCTGTCCTCGAAAATCCGACATTAAAATCTAACCAGTAACATTCGACATCCAACCATCAAATAGACTCACACGCGGCTTCCAGTTCTCAAAATTCAAGCACAAGTTTTCAGTACTCAACAATGTGGTGCTCCAAGAGAGCCGTTGCAAGAGGAGCCATGCGAGGCTAATGTGTAACAAAAATATCTCCGCATTAATGTCCACAACCCTCTCTCACCCCCACAAAACCCTTCACCTTCCTCTCAACTGAACTATAAGGCTCCCTACGTTGAACTGACGCAGAAAACCCTGACTGGCCCCGTGAACACATACACCCGGCATTCGATTTCCTCGCTGGATCTCGAAACCTCTACACTGAAGCTAAATCACAAATTTGAACTGATGAAGCCTGACTAGACACCAAATTACGAACAGCACTTGCAACATCACAATACACAGCGTTGCTTACCTCAGAAGATTTGGAAACGAGCGCCTGACCTTCGCTGCTCTTCAAAGTGCCAATGATCAAGCTCAGCACCTGCTGCACCTCAGCCATCGCCCCCGATCTCGTCCAAATCCCTCCACAACCTCAAAAAAACAATCGCTGCAGAATGAAATTCGCAATTTCTGCAGCTCCTGCCGAAGCGAGCGACCAGTCCCTAAGCCCTAGAGCTTGAGATGAATTATGGATGAATGTAATCCGTTAGAGGATGGAGTTCTGTTTGTTCACAACGCCCTTTCCATCCACATGAGCTGTGCGTATGTGTGCTCAATGGATATAATTATCTTCATAAAAATAATTTAGCATTGGCGTAAAATCTTCACACATTACCAGATAATAGCAACCCTGTCAATTTTTAATATAATTTTTACTAATTTTGAGGTTTTGATTGGGAAGGTTATAAAATTCATTGTTGCAAAGGACACTAGAATCAGTTATTGTATTTTTTGGTGGAAATTATTTATTATTTTTTGGTGGAAATCATTTTATATGTCTAGTATTGAGGGTTTTTTTTCTAGATATTTTTTATGTTTCTAAGATGATTATTTAATTTTAATGAAAACAAAAGTTGTTTGCTAAAATATTCATTAAGTTGTACCTAGATTCAAATCTGTTTTTATATCAATATTTGGATGTCAATACAAGAATCAGAAGTAGTAAAAAAATAGTATCATTAAATATGATTAATACAAGTAGATAAAATATATGACATTAGCATTAGATAAACCTAAATATAAATAAAAGTTAATTTAAAAATTTAAAAAATCACCTTGTGGTATATTATATTGTTATGTTTTTTAGAATTGCAAAACTAAAAATATACTCACTTAAAAATCATATGTTATGTACAGAATTGGTATGTAAAAATTATATGCTATATGTAAGATTTGTATATAGCAATGGATATTAATGAAAAGTAAAAATAAGTATTTATAATTATTTAATTTAAAATTTAAAATTTTTAAAAACTTAAAATTTAATATAAATTATATATTTATAAAAAAAAAAATATTTTAAAATATCTTTCATTAATTTTCAATATAATGTCAATTTCTAACATCAAATTTTTTTTGAAATTAATAATTTTTTAAATAAAATTCAAAATTTAAATACTTCTATTATAATTTAATATAAATCTTTAACTAAATTATTTAATATTTTAAAAATAAAATAAATTTTTTAGTTTTTTATAGTATCAAATTTATGGATATTTTAAAATCCTAATCAATATATTGATGTATAAATCTTTAGTTGATATTTGAATAATGTAGCATTGAAATAATTAAATTATTTTAAATATTGTATAATTTTATTAATGATTATATTTTATTATTTTAATATAAATTATTTTTAATAAATAATATTATTTTTTAAAAAAATTAAAATTATATTAAAATATTTTAATATTAAATTATATATATTAAATTTAATAATAAAAAATTATGCAATTAACTTAGAATAGTTCTTTAAAATTAATTTTTTACTTATTAATAGTATAAAATTCTAAATATATAAAAAATATTTTATAATAAAAGTTCTAAAAAATTTATATATTTGAAATTTATATATACATGAAAGGTCGCTCTTAAAAGAAATTTAAAATATAATATTTTTTTTTATCAAATTATGATTAATATTTATTACTTATACATGTTTAAAGTAGTTAATATATAAAAATATTACATATAAAATATGCATGTAATATTAGAGTTATTTTTTAATATTTAAATTATATATATATATATATATATATACATAAATACATACACATATCATGAATATTTTTTTATATAATTATCTTTATATAAAATATTAACCAATATATTTCAAATGTATTATTTGATATACTTATGAGTATATTAAATAGATAGGATTTGTCCAAATATTATAATATTAATATTAATAATTCTTAGTGATAGCTTTGTAGATACAAATTTTACTTTATAAGTGTTTGTAAGCGATTGGTAGGCTGAAAACTTAGTGAACAAGTTGGCCACAAGTTGGCCACATGTTGGCTATATGGCGCACATGCCAGAAACTTGTCCTACAAGTTAGACTCGTGTCTCACAAGTTGGACATGTATTGTGTGCTTTATAGGACGTTGCCGCATAGCTCTTTAGTCAAATAGTATGTATGAGGTAAGAGTGAGGCCTTCCTCACTCTTATGAATACCTTTCTTATATTCTAGTATTAGTTCAAGACTCTCTAATCTCTTTGTATTTGGTAATAACCATTTTAGTTTCTATATTAAATCTATCTTTGATTTGTCTAATTTCTCTCTTTTAGTGATAAAAGAGTATATTGTCTCTTTAGAGTTTTTTTTGTCATTCATGTCCTTGACACTTAGTTTTTTAAATATATTTTCCTTTTAATTTATTGACTTTCTTAGTTTATTTAAATATGGCTTTAATAATCATTTTGAATTTCAAAAAATATAATGAATTCTTTAAAATTTAATATATAATTTAAAGATAGAAACTTTAAATTTTAAAAAATTCTTAGCATATCCTATGGTAAAAAATAAAAATTCTAATTCCAAACAAATCCTAAAGATAACACTTTTAAATTTTAAAAAAACTTATATTAATCCTAAAAGCAATAAATCTTAGATCCTAAATCATAAATAAATTTTAAATATAAAACTTCCAAATTCTAATTTCAATCTTAATAACTTATTTAAAATATGTATAAATAATTGAATTTATAAAAAAAATCAACAACAATCACAAATCTTTTTTGATTCAATATTAGTTTAAAATTTATTTGTTTATTTATTTATTTTTTAATATTTTTTTGATTAAAAACTTATATAAGCATATATTATAAATAAATAAATAAATTTTTAGATTAATTTTATCTTATATTAATTTAATAATTAAAAATAATTTTAATCTATTATTTAATTATTATATTTCTAAAATATGTTAAATTTTTATATTACTATCAAAATATTAATTTATTTTGCAACAAACCATTTGTGATACTTTAATAATAAATTCATACAATTATTTTAAATTCAACCATCCAACATGATAACATATATTTCAAATAACAATTGTTGAGGCAAAAAGATGTACATAGGTATTTAAACCTTTTGGATATTAATACAATGGTGTTGTGTTGTGATTGGGCTACTATATAAAAATAATATACATATATATTTAATATATAATTTATTGTGCAACTAAATGAAAGCCATGTCAATGGATTTGTTTAAAAGAGCTACTATTAAGGTTTATACAATTTTTTTTTTTTTTTTTTTTTTTTTTTTTTGTAATAGTGACTTTTGAAGTTGATTTTTATATTGATAATAACTTATATGTATTTTGAATCATCTTTATTAGACATTGGTGACCCTTTTAATCTTATTTTTTTTTTATTTTTTTATTTTTTTTATTTGGTATTTAAGATACTATATAAATCTTATTAGAAAAAAGATTAGAAAGAGGTCTTAGTATCTAAAAGAGTAGTTAAACTATTCATGTAGATGAATGGAGATGGGTGATGGAAATCTTTATTTTTATTGGTCAAAAGTCATATCCAATGGACTTCAAGGAGACTATTTGGGGATTTATTATGAATTAGGGTTATTTTTTTGGAATCATTTAAATATTAGTGGTTAAGATCAATAAGTTTAGATTTTTGGATATGGATTTGGTGCAAAAATTGAGTGATTTGGAGTTTTTGTGAAGGAGATATAGGTACTCAAAGTCAAGGTATTGATTTTGTACTTATTGCTATTCTTTAAGGCATAACACATGTGTACAAAAGTAAATGAAGGATTGGTAATTGGAATTGGAGAGAGCACTTTTTTGGCTATACTTTATATATATATATATATATATATATATAGATTGATCAATTTTAAATTAAAATGAAGGAGATATTGAAAATTGAAGTCAATGCTTGCAATCTAAAGACAACAACTAACTCAATTAATTAGTAGTTGTGTTTTGAAATATATCTCAAGAAATTTGATAAGATTTTAGCTCAAATTTTTTTAAAATATATGTTATCATGTTACAAAGTCATATAAAATTTTTGGTGGCATTTGGATTTTGGATTTTTGAGATATGAAGAAAATAATGCTTAGATGTCTATAAATTAGGATTTTAAGTACGTGCTAGGGTTTTTGAGATATTAGATGACTAAAAGCAAATCTACAACAAATTTTTTTAATGATAAAGCTTAAGAGAATAAACTATGCTTTCAAAAAAGTTGACAAAAATTGAATGGCTAAATCAAGAGATATTAGATCCTAAAATTTAAGAAGAAAATAAATCATTTGCAGGTGAATAAAGTGTTGAAGGATTTTTGTTACAATTTTGAGCATTTTGTACAAACTAAAGGGATTTTTTTAGAAGCCAATACTTCATGGAGGTATAAAAGATGGATATATAGAGCTATGACATAATTTTAATATAGAAATGAGTCTTTGAAAGGAGATTATGGATTTTCTTTAAAATTAATGAGAATCTAACTTACCAACAATTGGTTAGTTATGATTTGGCATAGAAAAAGATGTTAAAGAATTTTTAGATGCTATAAAAAATATTATGTAAAAATCTATTTAAATACAAAAGGTTCTTATTAATATAATATCTTTTGATATTTTTGTATTTAATTATCTTTTCTATTAAGAACAAATCACTTATTGGAGCTTAATTAATAAGTTAAAGATAAACTCTCTATGGTTAAGTATTCAATATATTCCCAAATTAAAAATCACCAAAGTTTTTTTGCTTTGACCAATCATTGTATGGATGCCACTAATAGAAAGATTAATTTTAAAGATTGATTAATTTTATAATGACTTTGGAAATATTGTTAGGATGTGTGTATTATATTAGTATTATTGTTCTTATAAGCAATTTGTATAGCTACTCCAAATTTAATATCACATATTTTATTATGCACATGATAAAGACAAATAATCAAAATACAAAAAAATCCACTTGAATGTATTGATCTTTTATATATGAATACAATGGAAGCAAAGTAAATAATTATGATTATATTATGTTGCCAAACAAGACATAAATGCCACCAACTAACTCAAAGCTTAATAAAATTTACAATCCCTTCTAAAAACAAATATTGGATTATATATAAAATATTGATAATATTATTTTTATAAGCAATGCATATAGTTATTCTAATTTTAGCCATATTAAATTTAACCGTCCAACATAATCACATGCATCACAAAAAATTTAAAAAATTTAAAAAAAAAAAAAAAAAAAAACAATTAGAATGCAAAAAAATGAAATATGGAATACATATCTTGTTTATGTAAATACAATGTTGAACAAAATCAACAATCTAAATTTTATGGTCTTGCCAAATAACACATAGATGCTACCAATAGACCTTAAGCTCAATCAATTTTACAATCCCTTCAATTTCATAAAGTCTTCACTTTAAATATATGGACCAATAGAGGGACTTTTTTTATCCTCAATAATTAATCACCACAATGATTTTTGTATATACAATTGTTCCTCTAATAATTAATCCTCTACAAAATAATAATCTCTAATAATTAATCAAAATTTTGAGAACCAATTCTAATTAAAATCTAAATATCTAATATTATTTATTGTTCTCATAATTAATAACCTCTAACAATTAATATTTTTTTACAATTGATACTATTAAATAGCAAGGAGATAACTACATATATATATATATATATATATAACTATCTTGTTCTTTTAAATTTTGACTTGAATTATTGCATCTATTTTTAATATTTAATAGTATCTTGGATATCATTCCCTATGATATTAACTTGTATGATTGTTTTCTTATTTATTGAGTTGAACATCATAAGGGTTGAACATCATGAGAGTTGATCACACATTGGTTGTATTACATTACTAGTGGTTAATCAAACTGGGTATCTTAAACATCTTACAGAGCACAGCTAGGCCAATTGCAGTGGAAGGAAAGCGAACAATAAACGAGGTGGATCTGTGACGCAGCTGCGATGAGGAGCGAGTCTTGTCGTATCACTCCGTCCAAACTAATGAGGTTCTTACCTCTCAGAGACCACAACATCCTTGTTCAGGCTGACGCATTGCTGGGACTTTACTCCGCTGATCGACATTGACTTGTGCTGTTTCATCCCTTCGCCACCCAGTGCCTTATTTGTGTTTTGATTATGCATACGTTTTTGTTTCCGTGGTGGAAGTACTTGAGGTAAGCTCTCCCGCTAGTCGATTCTTGTACCTTAATTGATCCTCTATGGGATTTTAGCACTATCAAATGTTGAAGGTGAGGACCTTCAACCAAGTGCAGCTGATGAAATTGACCTTTGTGATGTGTTAGTTGGGGTCATTGTCGCACTTTGAGGCTACCTTAAACGATCAAACTTGAGTAGTATCTAGAGCAGCGATTACCCTTAATTGCTCACAGGATCCTAGACTAGGATTCTTCGGATAGTGGTTCTGCTTGTTAGAGTTTGGTTCTGCAACGATTCGTCATATGACTGCAGTTTGCTGTTGCTGCGCCGGAGAATCTAACCCATAAGTAGTAAGCTTGTATGAGCGCGCTACTTACGGTCTTCCTTACTGCTAAGTAACTAATTTATAAGCCATGGGCCTCGCATTTGTTAGCCCCGAGAGATTTGACAGTTGTCTGTGCTTAGTCAACTGTCGTGCACGCATGTGTAGCGGAAGCTCCGTGCTTATAGAGCGCATCTGTAATACGTCAGCAAGTTCATACTGTCTAATCAGATAGATTGAGGTCGATAGAATCAGGACAATCGCAATGCTAACTAGACAATCTGAGCCTGGATTTTGCAGGACAAGTACAAACGCTGAATACAAGGTTACCAAATTTGTGTTGATTTGCTACAGCGGTGTTAGCTGGTGAAAAGCCACTGAGGTATTCGAGAAACTCAGGGTTGTTTTCTAAATTTACCGCTGCAACAAAACAATGTCCAGCCACCGAATTGTCGATGCTGTCGTTGTGGGAGCTACGACAGTAAGTCCTTTGATTTCACAGAATGTGATCCCCCAACACGTTCCGCGCTTGAAGTTAGCGAGGAGGATCGCACAACCAAGTATCAATACCTTTGGGACAAAAGCCTGTTCATCACACTCATGAATTCTTACACTGATATTTTGACAAACAAAGAGGCAAATGACACTAATACAGAGTTCCTATGGCAGAAAATCAAAGCAATCATCAAAGACACAGAGACAGCCGAGCTCCTTACGCCTCGTGGCTTTCCATTCGGCCTTGCCTTAACACCGACTACTACAACACATTCAACTCTCCCCACGTGCATTTGGTGGACCTAAACAAGACGTCAGTTCTTGAGATCACCGAAAAGGGAGTGCGCACAATCGAAGGGGAGCTCGAAGTTGACGCCATTGTCTATGCCACCGGTTACGATGCTTGCACTGGTCCACTCACGCGTGTTTGTTAGACATATTGTAAATCTACTGAGTAGTATACTAATTAATCTAAAGTTGTGACTGTTGGAAGGAATATAAAGTTGAGTAGTATACTACTCAATCTAAAGTTGTGACTGCTGGAAGGAAGTATTGCAACGATAGATAAGACACTATAAATATGTAAGCAAGAATATTATGAATACACAATAAAACATACAAACTTCTTTTCACACAATTCTATTCACATGTTTCAGAGCACCATGTGTTATCCTAAGACACTTGCTGCAGAAAATGCAAGCGAGGATGTTTCTGATCTAATAATTTTTGAGCCTAGAAGAGTTGAAATTAAAATTACACTTTGATTTGCAAATGCAAACTTTAATAATGCATTTCTACAAGAACCTATAGATCCATTTTTAATTCAAAAGCAGGAACACTCATTTGAATCTGCACACAATACATATGGCATTAGCAACTCCTCTACAACATATATTGGAACATTAACAAACTTTAATGAAACAAATCTAGTTATTTCACTTCCCGTAGATTTCATTGAAGAATGTGAAATTCAAGCAATTTTAAGAAGAGAATACTAAAAATGACAACACATAAGATAGACATCAGCCATGTCACAAAATTTGATGGATCTTACTTTAATATATGGAAACATAGATTAACTCTCATTTTCAAAGCAGAAAAGTTATGGCCTATAGTAAGTAGAGTATAACACTTACCGGTGGCACCAATAGTAGAAGAATTAGTTGTTGGAACTCCTAATTTTTCTTCCATAGGTGCAAGAAGCATAAGTTTGCGGAAGGATCAAGATGCATTAGGATTAACTATAATAAACAACTGCCTTAAGAATTCAATAGTTTTCTATAATTAATCTTGTAAAACATCTCATTCAGTTTGGTCAAAATTAATCATCATTTTTGAATCATAAGATATAGTAATAAAAATACATTTGAAAGAAAAATTACTAAATTTAAAAATATAAAAAAATACAAATGTTGTTCAACACATTGATAACTTTAGAGCTCATTTAGAGCAACTTTTAGCACCTGGTTCACCAATACCAGATAATAAAGCTATAATTATGTTAATGAGGAGTTTTCCTCAAAATTACCAATCCTTCATTTGTTCCTTGTAAAGGCAAGCTGGGATAACATTGCAATCCTTAATAATTAATTTGATTTAAGAAAAGACTTTTGTCAAAGATATGAGTTCCACTTCTAAAACCACATCAACACTTTATATTGGAAAGAAGTTTTTCAACAAAGGCAAGAGACCTTATTTTAATAAAATTTTTAAGACAAGTTTAGATTTGAAGGAAAAAAGCAGTGGCTACAAACCTTTTGAAAATAAGACTCTTACAATTGAAAAAATATATTTTTACTATAAAAAAATCGGGCATCATATTAGAGACTATAGAACCAGAATAGCTGCAGAAAAAGCAAATAACACAAGACAAACAAATCTTGCTATAGTAAATAACAAACTCTATGTGGTCGCCTCAACAACTCAAGGGCACATAAATTCTACTTGGTATGTGGATTCTAGAGCAATCCAACACATATGCCATCAACAAGAAGGATTTGTGAACTACACTAAGTGTCATGAAGACCAAGTAGTTTATCTAGGTGATGACTCCACAAAATACACCATCTAAGGACATGGTGATGTCAATATCAAATTAACTAATAGCAAAGAAAAATATACACTTGATATTTTATACATTCTTGGCCTTACAAAGAACCTGTTTTTAGCAAAATAACTTGATAAGGCAAGTGGAGAAATCCATATTAAAGATGGAGTATCTATCTTTATAAATAAGTTGGATCAAATAATAGCAAGATACAAACTTAATCCAGACTTATATGAATTAGATGAAACTATTATATTTACTAACTATGCTTTGATAATTCTAATTACTATTATATTAAATAAAGCTGATTTATGGCATTTAAGATTAGGCCATATCAATCAGCATAAACTTCAAGAAATACAAGCTATTTCAAAAGGAATTCAACCTTTTGATGAAAAGCAAATCATCTTATGCCAATCTTGTATTGAAGGTAAGTAAAATAAGGTTAAACTTCCTAAACAAGGTGCAAGAAGAGCTACTAAAATATTAGAATTGATTCATTTAGATATTTGTGGATCCATGCAAGTGGCCACACATACAAGTTATCTTTATTTTATCACTTTTATTGATGATTTCACACGATTTTGTCCTATTTATTTAATGAAAAATAAATCTAAAGTATTTACTAAATTTCAAATCTATGAGCTATGTCAAAAAACAGATCCATCATAAAATAAAGATACTTAGAATTGATCAAGGTGGTGAATACATATCTGGTGAATTCAATAATTTTTGCGAAGAACAAGGCATCAAATAGGAGATAACCACAACCTACATACCACAACAAAACGGTGTATCATAATTCAAAAACAGGACATAAATGAGAGCCATCCTTTCTATATTATCTTATGCAAAATTATCAAAAATATTTTAGGGAAAAACACTCTATACATCAAATTATCTCCAAAATAGGAATCCTACCAAGGCTATCTTAGTAAATTCAACTCCTTTTGAGTTATGGTATGGCCGTCAACCTAACTTATCCTATCTTAAAATATTTGGATATAAAGTACATGTTTTTATTCTCAAAAAATAAAGACAAAAATTAGACTTCCATTCTTTTGAAGCTATCTTCTTAGACTATAGTGAAAAAACTAAGGCTTACCATTTGATGAATATACACACTAAACAATTAATAATATTTTGAGATGTTATATTTGATGAAATTCTTATTTCAATTTCTAAAAGGTATTATTTACAAGAAGATACTCAAACAGAGATTTTCATAGATCTTACATTATTTAAACTACAACCTACTCTCATCCGTCATCAACATGATTTATCTCAAATTCCAATATTGCCTTAGCCTTCTCCTCAATCACACTTATAATTACACCAAACTATATTAAGTCCACCTAGTCCATCATTATTTATCCAATCACATCAAAATATTCTATCAAATGATAATAATCAAGTACGTAATATAACCAACAGTCTTTCAAAGTTCAATTTGGCTTCCGCTATAGAATTACTTCATGAAGCTGAATTCACTTCCATTTTTCAATCATCATATGCACTTCCAAGTTCCTTAGCCAAACCTACAAGAAACAACAAATCCACAAAAAGGTTACTTGATTCCATTTCTTGGCACACATCCACAAAAAAGTCCTATCCTAAGAAGCACCAAGCCAATGTTGTATCTTTTTCTTTGGATCCTCTTCAAATTATGTAAGAAGCTTTATCAAGGTCAGATTCTTACCACTGGCAAACAACCATTCAAGTTGAATTTGATTCTTTAGAAAAGAATAAAATTTGGATCCTTACACAATTACCACCAAATCGTAAACCTATTACTTCAAAATAGATTTTTAAGATAAAAACTAAGGTTGATCGAACTTTAGACAAGTACAAAACATGATAAGTGGTCCGTAGCTTCACACAAATATAAGATATTGATTACATGGAGACTTTCTCACTTGTAATTAAATTTAATTCCATTAAAATATTGTTAGCTCTTACTACTCAATATGATTTTGAAATCCATCAATTAGATGTTAAGATTGCTTTCTTAAATGGATTTCTTGAAGTAGACATTTATATGTCTATCCCTGAAGGCTTATCAATCCCTTCAAATTCAAATCTAATTTGTAAACTCAGCAAATCCTTGTATGGACTAAAACACTCTTCACGAGCTTGGTATCAACGTTTAGATCAATATCTTCTACTTCACAAATTTCAAAGATTGGACTTAGATGCTAGAATTTATATCAAAAGAGAAGCTGAAAATAATTTTGTTATTATTATAGTTTATATTGATGATTGTATTTTAATAAGTAATTAGCTAACTCTTATTCACAATATTAAAACTATATTACAAATGGAATTTGACATGTCAGATGAAGGTGAACTTTACTTAATTCTTAATAATACTATCTTACAAAATAGAACTGAAGGATGGACAATTATTCATCAACAAAAATATCTTATTTCTAAACTTAAGGAGTATAATATGTTAAGTTATATTTCTATTAATACACCTATATAATCAAGGATTTGTTTGAGTAAGAACAACTCTCATTTATCATAATAAGACCAACATCTTTATTCCCAAATTATTGGCAGCCTTATGCATACTATTGTTAATAGTAGACCTGATTCTACTTATACAATCAATAGTTTAGCTCAATATCTTTTTATCCTAGTTGATTCACATATTCAAACACTTAAAATAACATTGAGATATGTCAAAGGCACTTTACCTTATGGCATTTGCTACAAAAGATTTCCACAAGGTACAATACTTCATGGCTATTCTGATGCTGATTGGGCTAGTTGTAAAGATACGCGTTATTCAACCTCAGGCTATTGTTTTCTTTTATCTCCTGGGATAGCAAGAAACAGCAATCAATAGCCCTTTCTTCTACAAAATTAGAATACATGGCCTTCGCAAAAGCCACTGCTAAAGCCATTTGGTTAAAGAAATTACTTCAAGAACTTGGATTTCCACAACATCATCCTACACCTATATATTCTAATAGTCAAAGTACTATTACTCTGGCTGATAATCCTAAATATCATTCCCATTCTAAACATATTGATACTCAATACCACTTTACTTGTGAGAGAATTCTAGCTAAAGACATTGAACTAAAATTTATATTTATAATTGATATGACTGCTAATATTTTTACCAAGTCCTTACCACGTGATAAACATCTTCATTATATGACTAAGCTTGGCATGTGCTTAGTTCCTACTCCTCCACCAAGTACCACTATTCAAGCCCGTATGGTTTCCAGGCCTCTCACCTTGTTTTTCTCAAGTGGGAGCTTTCCATACCTTGAGACCTCTTTGAGTGGGAGACATTATCTGCATTATCTTCCACAAAAATATAATATATCAAAAACCTCTCAAGGAATAATTGACTTGGCTACTTTCACAAGACAATACACAGATAATGCAGTAAAGAGAAGTAACTGGACAACGGCACAGCACAGTCCCGAAAAGATGAACGGAATACCAAACCCTAGTCAAGAGACAAAGAAGACCGTTTTGGATAAGTATGCTATAACTTCAACCAAATAGCTGAAAATTAAACTAATATACTAGTGGGAGTATTAGACATATTGTAAATCTACTAAATAGTATACTAGTTAATACTAGTTAATACTAGTTAGAAGGAAGTTTTGCGACCTTAGATAAGACTATAAATATGTAAGCAAGAATATTATGAATACACAAACTTCTTCTCACACAATTCTATCAGTGTTGACATCCGAGGAAAGGGCGGTGTCTCGCTCAGACCGAGGGAGTGCGAACACATCTAGGAATTGCCACCTCCGGCTTTTCAAATTTCTTCACTATCACAGGACTGCTCAGTCCTTCCATCTTGAGCAATATGGTGATTTCCATCGAACAGCACGTCGACTGGATCACGGACTGTGTGGTGTACATGCGAGAACGAGGCATTGTCGAGATCGATGCCACAGTTGAGGCAGAGGATGAATGGCAAGCGCATGCAGAAGCAGTAGGGAATACCACATTGTTGCCAGGCACCAAAAGCTCATGGCAAAATGGGGGCAATGTGCCGAACAAACCTCATCAATATCTGACCTATTTCGGTGGTATGGACAACTACCGACAGAAATGCAACGACATTGCTGCAAAAAGATATGAGGGCTTCACTATGACGAATGGGTTTGTGTAGTCTTGTGCTGCGTTCAATCTGCTCTAGTGGGTACATTCAAAGCGAGTTATGAAGTTTGTTTCCATTGTTTCAATCCTTCCTTCACCAGAAAGGAACCCTGTTTTGTTTCATTGCATGTATTTCATCTCAGACAGGAGTAAGAAAAACTCATGTAAGCAATGTGAATAGAAAGACTGATAGTGATGTATAAAAGCTCTTTTGTGAGGTTTGATAATTTCCTTGTAGCACTCTACTGCAAATGTATACTTTCATGATCTGCGATTCAGGTTAAAAAATGAAGAGGCTCCAGAATCTGCCAAATTCATTGGTCTTATAGGAAGTTGGCTTAACAAACATGAACTTCAGTCATATTGGAACTTCCAAATCATATGTTCTCCTTGTATTTTACTATATGTAGATATATTTACCTATGATATTTTAGAAATTATCAAAGTATAAACTATATATATAGTAATATAAATTTTGTATTAAAATTATACAAATTTTTACTGAAATATAAAATATACATAATTGATTAGTAAGATAACTCTATCTAAATTTGAATTTCTAATTTTATATAAATTTTTACATTATAGGATATTATTGTATATGATTTACTTGATTTTTTAATTAAGAAAATTTAAAAGGCAAAAGAGAGATTAATTAATCTATTAGATGATATATCAACTATAAATAATATATCTAATATTAGCCTTTCTACACACATAAAAGATATATCAAGTTTTTTTAGAATATTTTTAATATATATATATATATATATATATATGCTATTAAAACCAGTTTAAAATATGTAGTAAGAAACCATCCAACTCTAACATTTTATAAAGTTACCAATATATATCCTCTAAAGTATAGAATCTTCTATTTTATCTTCTTTTATTGCACATTATTGCTACTATTATATATATATATATATATATATATATATTATAGTTAATTAGTAGACAAATTATAAGCTAGATTACATAAATTTTGCTATATGTTGTATATTAAAATACTTGTATAATATCCCAACATCTAACTTAGTATTCTTAATACTTAACATTAAAATATACATATTTTTTTAAACTCATAAAATCCAACTAACAATAATTTTTATAAAAATATAAGGTTTAAATAAAATAAATAGAATTGATATGAATTTTATCATAAAATTTATTTTGATAATTATAAAATCATAAGATTATAATTTAAAAATAAATTTAATTACTTTATTATACTTAGATTTATAATTAAAATCTTGAATTAAGACTTTTTTTAAAAAGTCATTTTAGCTATTAGATAATTATTTTAAAAATTTGAACTAAATTAAAATTTAAATATTTTTTAGATCATAAAATATATTTTTTAAATATTTTTATTTAATAATTTATTTCATTGCAAAGCATTAAGTATATTATGGATATGTTTTAATTTACTTAAAACTTGTTATTGTATAAATATCTATTTAATAGATTTTTATTTTCTTAAACAATTTCTATAATACATTGATGCATTACCAAGCTATGTACAAACTCTAAGTTTAAAAATAAAATAAAAAATAAAATAAAATAAAGAAATAATTGAATAGATTACAAAGTCATTTAAAGTTGGGTATTATGGATTAAAGACACTAATAAAGTAGATTAGGACCACAATGAAATGCTAATGACAAAAGAGACTTTAGACAAATTAAAAAAAACTTATCCTTAACTTTAAATGGATTAGTTGAAGTGTTTGACTAATGTCACACGTATGCATTAGAATAAAGTACAAATTCACATCAATTGAATGCTAAGACAATATGTAAATAGCATGTATAGGTTGGCACCAAGTCATCTTCACTACAATTGCTAAAGCTTTGTAACTAATACCAACATCAAAAAAATGTTCTTATTAATTGTCCCAATACTCATTTCCTTCTATATTCCTTCCAACAATATAAAATATAATAATCTATAGTAAAAGTATTGTGCTATGTAACAAAATGTCATTTGAACTATATTCATTTTTATTATTAATGCATTTGAATACATATGTACATATGTGTGTGTGTATATATATATATAGCTATATATATTTCTCATTAAGCTTGCTTTGGTTCCCAGCTTCCTCTCGGTTGGAAGGTGCAAGCAGGACGGGCGTCGTTGCCGACGGAGGCAAACATGGCTCACAAATTTCCTTGAAGAATGGACCCGACGAAGAGTGCATTTCCGAAGGACGAAATGGTGCTTGATGACAAACGACGACGAGGAATTGACGACGGAGATGCTTTCGGTAAGATCACCGTCATCTCCCTCGCCATAAACATCATCATCGTCCTCGTCGTCGTCGTCGTTGTTCCATGACTGAAGAGAAAGCGAGTAGTTGCCAATGCGTCCTCCTCCCACACACGCCGTCGTTGCTGCTCAACGCCCAGGTCCTTCTATTTACTCGCATGAAACGGATGCTGTGGTGGCGAATCACGAGGATTTCTTGTGGACTTGACGAATTCCGAAGTCCTTGCCGCACCTGACTCTGGTGTCAGTTGCACTCTCACTTCCCCACTTTTCTTTAGGTCCGCAGTTTGCAGCTCTTGACATTACCGAGGACTTGGAGGTGGGGGCTGAGGCTGTGACGGACCACAGAGAGCTGGTGCGTTGTGGGAGTGTGGATATACTGTTTTTGAAGTTTGTGTGATGGTTTTGTGCCCTAATGTGGGGTCGTACTGGGTTGTTTGGGTGTTGTGGCAGATGAGTGTGAGTTTTCAAGCGAGTGTGAGAGGAGAGTTTCGGTTGTTGTGTCATGATGCAGAATCTTGCGAAGTTCGCACAGGCTCAGGGGAGGGCTCTGTCAGGGAGTGTTCTTCAGCATGTTCGAGTGGGGGGATCGGCTTTGGGTTTGGGCATCCAGACGCGGAGGGAGTCGGGACAGAGTAAGACTAGGGAGAGCTTGGTGGAGCACGGGTTTGAGAGCACCACCATTGCCGATGTCCTCAAGGACAAGGGTCAGAAGGCCGATGGCTCCTGGTTGTGGTGCAGTGTGGAAGATACAGTATACGATGCCGTCAAGTCGGTGAGCGTTCTTGAGTTGCTCGTGTCTGCGCAAGAGCGTGGCCTCAATTCCCTCCGAGACTCCAATTTGTCAATAACGTTTTCTATGAGTTCCATCATCTGTCCGATTAGAGGCATTTGAATATAAACTTTTTGAGTTCATCTGCTAAAGTGACATTTCTGACATTTTTGGGTGGTATCTTAGATGACTGCAAACAATGTGGGGGCATTGCTGGTGGTGAAGGCGGGAACGGAGAAAATGCTTGCTGGAATCATTACTGAGAGAGGTTTGTCAAGCCTTCAACCTTTCTGGCAGCGACAATTAGAATTGTATGCATTGATCAGTTTAATGAAGTTGAGGGCATGAGCTGGGTGTTGGTCGAACGTTATACCAATTTATTTAACTTTAATTTTATTCCCCCCTTCAACTGTGCCACGTATGTTGTAGGAATAGTGAAGAGATTTTAACACGAGCTTTTGTGGACATACAAGGATGAAGAGGTGTTTGATGTTGTGCACAGATTATCTCAGAAAGATCATTGTGCAGGGCAGATCTTCCAAGACGACCAAAGTCGGAGACATCATGACTGAAGAGGTAAGTTTTGCATGTCTTTCCACAAGCTTGATGAGCCCACTCCTTCATCAGGCACTTATTGCACTTCATTAATCTGCAAAATCTCTTCCGACGACGGTAGAGCATATCTTCTTTTACTCTAGTCTAAACCTCGCGGACTTTGGTCACGTTTGATCAAAGTGGAAGCTGATGGAAATGATTGTACTATAACATGATGATCCATATCTCCTTTTTATGCAGAACAAGCTCATAACTGTGAGTCCGGATACTAAAGTGCTACGTGCCATGGAGCTGATGACCGGTAGGCATCCATCAGTTTTGTGATGTTCGACGCGTTCTTGTCATGTTGTACTTATATTTTGCACGGCTTAAGTGGCTCTTTCTTTTGTAGAAAGTACTGGCTATTGTGAATGCTCAGGTAACGGATTTTTAGAGAGATTTCCCAGTTGGGCACTTCAAGGAGAAAAAAAGAATTTCTGCTGCAGACTAAATTCTACTTTTGTATATTCAGATTGTATGTTTAAAATGCAGAAAAGGACTAGATTCTTCTGCAGAAATTAATTAACTGCTTTCTTTTCAATCCTTGACATGCTTTACGCTCCAAATGGTGGGTTCGTTTAACTAGGAATTTTCCTTGTGTGGATTTCCTTTGAGCCTGCGCAGATAACCGGATTCGGCACATTCCTGTCGTGGAGGATAAGAAAATGAAGGGCATGGTGTCTATTGGTGACGTGGTTCGCGCAGTGGTGGACGAGCACCGCGAGGAGCTTCAGCGCCTGAACTCCTACATTCAGGGTGGCTATTAGAAATCGCTACCATGGTGTCTTCCCTAAAACCTATGCAATGGCGAGAGGTTTCGTAAACTCGGTTATTAGAAGTCAACTGAGCTCGGCAGGAAGCGATTTCCAGGCTTGAGAGACATGAGTAGCAATGTACAGAGAGAGAGATCCGGGCATTAGGAGCAGAGTCAGAAAAAAGAAAAAAGAAAAAAGCACTTAACGGCGAATGTTCGGAATGTAGAGCAACTGGAAGATCTAAAACCTAATTATGGTGAAGTTGAATATAGTGACGTCGTTTGTGTTTCCTGGTAGCGAAGCGGTTCGCCTTCTGGTCAGTGATGCTTAAGCTCTGCTACGAAGGAAAGTTGTTGATTTGGTTTAACTTTGTGGTGCAAAAACTTCGATGGGTGTAACAATTGATGCACAAGATCTTTAATTAAGTCATGTGCAATGAATTTTCTTGCGCCCGGGATATTATTGTTTCTTTAGGTAAAATGTCAGAAAATTTTGCTTTGGCAATTTCAGGCTGTCATGCTGTCGATTTTGAGAATGCTATCGAGATGATCATATTCTGAAGCTTAAAATCTTCGTTTCGTGTCGACTTTAAATTTCCTGATTCCATGCACTATTGATGGAATGCTCAGATTGATCCCAACAGAGTTTCGAGAGAAATGCTTGTTAGTTGGTAGGGAACAATCATGCTTGATCACCTGTTTGTCAATTGTGAGATTATTGGGGCCCACATAATTTTCGTTCATCAAAAAGATGCTTGTAAAGGTATCTTCTGGTAAGAGTGCAGACACGCAACGACAACAGTGTTCAACGCAAAAGTTATCCTATTTATATTAAATACGAACCTGAGTACGTATCTTCAGTGAGGCACATGGATACCGGGTACATGACTGCCGCTGTGGTTCCTTGACGATAATCAATGTGCCTTGTGTAGTTGCAGATCCGCGAAACTATGGGTGGGAGACCGCAATGCTTCCACACTCGGTTAAGCCACGAAGTTGGTTGCTTTTAGCAGCTCAGTGTATTTTAGGTTTCGGTGCTCTTGAGAATGATTGGTTGTCACATCTTTTGCTCCAAGTGGGTTGTCAGTCTTGAATGCGCGTTGGCCTTCAGATAGTGAATTCCTCGTTGCTTTTGTCACCCTTCTTCAGATGTGGTTATATCATATTTTATCTTACTACTGGAGTGCGCAGATCTTTCTGATGGAGGGAGAATACCATCTCTGCCTGCGAGAAATGGCAATCCAATCGTCCTGTTCGGCTCACCTTTGACGGAGAACAGTATCGTGTTAGGGTTCAAAAGCTATGTGAGGAAAATAAGCGGTGAAGATCTGGATTGTCCTGGTTGGTGCCGAGAGCTGAAGCATGGGGTTGACGATTTGATCAGGAATAGTTCAATGCCTGCGTCGACTGATTTTCGTGGCAGGGTGAGAGAGGAAGGGACATTGATTTCTTTTTAGGGTTTGGCGGTATGGTTTGCAGGGAGAGCAATGCTAGCGCGGCGAAGCTGAGCTAACTTGTGTTTGGGTTTGTGTCGAGTTGGTCATCTGTGAGGGTGTCGGAGAGTGAGAGAATGAGCATGAACGGGAAATCGCGGGCACCAAGTGTGGTGCAACAGTGTGATGGATGGAGGGCGTGACTCTGATTTAGAGTCAGGTTTATACTCTCGTAGATTACGCAAGAAGCGATCGCTCACGTTCCTTCAGAAGATGAAGATGTTGCCGTCGATTGCAGCCAAGCGTTATCACAAGCTCCCGGCGCCCTTTGTGGTCTCTGTCTCTCTTTGCGTGAGTGCTCTCCTGTTCGTGTCTGTTTTTATGTACAATGAAGCTTTCGGTACTCAGTTTGCGAGTGCTAGAGCAAACAGCCAGCTATTCGCCGAGCACTACTCTTCCTACAAAAATCTCCGTAGACTTGTGATGGTCGCCGGGCACGCAGTGTACACGAGCTCGAAGTGCGGCAAACCCGAAGATGAAGACTCTTGGTTTCTGGAGCCCTATCAGAAGCATCCTGGCCAGGCAAGCACATTCGTGGAACACATCAAGTTGGGCGTAGAAGTTACCGCTCAATTTGAAGATTCATTGCTCCTCTTCAGCGGAGGCGAGACGCGCAAGAATGCGGGACCCAAAAGTGAAGCCCAGAGCTACTGGAACGTTGCGGAATCCAAGGACTGGTTTGGCCACAACGAGAGCGTGCGATGGCGTACTCTTACAGAAGAGTTCGCTCGCGACAGCTTTGAGAATCTTCTGTTTAGCATGTGTCGATTCAGGGAATTGACGGGGCACTATCCCGTGAATATCACCGTGGTCAGCTACGACTTCAAGCAGCGGAGGTTTACCGACTTCCATCGCCGCGCGCTGCGGTTCCCAGAGTCGCAATTCACTTTTCTCGGTGTCCCTTTAACGCCTGAATCGCAGGAGGCAGCCATTAAGGGGGAAGAGAAAGTACTCGAAATGTTTCAGGAAGATCCGTATGGCTGCAAAGGAGAGTTGTTGAAGAAGAGAATCTTCCGGGACCCATTTCTTCGCTCTGTCGCTTACCCTACAGGATGTCCGGAGTTACGAGGTCTATTCAGCTATTGTGGATCAGATTACTACATGGGCAACCTCCCTTGGAAATCCTGACCATGGGTTTGGAGTTAGGAATGCAAGTTATCACTATTAGTTCTTCTTCATCTCCCTCCAATGATACATCTATCACTGCACCAATTTGCCTACGCCGTTTCTATCACCACAGATTTATTGCTTGCAGACAGCCACCCTTGAGCTAGAAAATCTTGAAGGATGGAGCTAATGGCAACAGCCAAACATTCACCAGGACCTGTTTCATGGTTGTTCTCTCCATCACCGCTAGCACCACCAGTTTATTACTACAATTTTTTATGTCAAGGAAGCCGGGATGAGATGCCAGATCTTGAATTGGACACCTTATGACCTTGTCTAGACTTCTTTCTCGCATTTTCAATGCTGAAGACAAGCTGATTTCTATCACGTATGGTAAGTATGCCAGCAGTTGTTGCCTTCTGAGCATTGGTTCAGTGTCTGTACACTGCGAAGTTCAGTGTACTAGCATTCATTCAATTCGATTACATCATATATTTTAGCAATAATGTTATGGGCTCCTCTGCGGTGATCATCACTTGCTCTATATCAGCGTACTTCGTTTACCACTTGAGTATCCTTGCTGGGCACCTGCTTTGTAGCACATCAATTCCATATATTCATACAGTCCCTTGGTGCTTGTTCCATATAGTGAATTTCTCTCTTCGTGTGTGTTTCTCTTTCCATTCTACCACAGTTAACGTGTAGTAATAAAACTTCAATAATTGCGTTTTATGACTGATCGAAGCAGGAAAAGTGTACTGATTTTCACTCGCTCACCAATGTGTCGGTCATACTACGGAACTAGATCTAAGTTGTCGCTATCAACGGGGTCCACCAAGGAAGCACTCTGTATGTAATCAGACAGAATTGTGATTGATATCTACTTTGCAAGCTGTCCGCTTTCAGACTGTCATCACAGTAATAAAATCTCTCGGACTTGTTGTGCACCTCCAAGTGCATTTGGACACTGCTATGTAGTATTTTTCACTTACTCTAAAATGTATCCTTGCAAAGAGACAAGGTAGACAGTAGTGCAGATTAATTTTTGACTAGTTTTCTCAGGTGGTACTGATGGATGTAATTGTCAATCGCCCATGTGCACGATCGCCGAACCTATCATGGTTGCTGACAGTATCAACCTCTGTTGACGCTGTGCATGGTTAACCTTGGATCATCTGCAACTTTGCTTTAAAACTTGATCCTTCTTCATACTGAAAGTTGACCGTGATAAGTATCATGAATAGTAAGTTGTACCTCTACCTAACCAAGATCAATGTCAAATTACCAAACGACTCAGCAAGGTCGTTTAAGCCGTTGCAATAGGGTTCGTTGCCAGCAGCCTCCAATGCTCTTAAGCTTCCCGCCTTGCCACATTTCGTTCTATGAAACCGTTTTCACAAACCCAGTTCGCACTTTGTCAAACAAGCAAGTTCCAAGTTGGCATTGTCTGGTTGAATATGACACTTTCCTGCTGTGCTGTAGCTGTTTTGGTTTCATTCCATTCCATTGTGTTCAATGGCTGGTGACTTCATCTCCATACATTTTCCATACAGGTGTGTGCTACCAGGTACGCGTGAGGACACTGGTAACATGGCTATATGCTACACAATGACTAGTTTTTTTAAATACCTGAAACCAATACAACATGAAGTCCAACCAGCAGAACGCCGATTCTCGGAAGCAGACTTAAGTATTCATGTTTGTGTTGGATATGTTGCCATACTCAGATCCTTGGAATCTGTGCCACTTGGAAATATGCTCACAAAAATACTTTATATGTATGTAGTGTATTTGTATGTACATGAAAAGAACACACCTTTTTGTACATGTGCAACTATATATAAGAATGGATAATACATGTGTAAAATTGCATCAATTCTCACATGGTGTTAAAGCATAAAACAATAAAAAGTAAAATTAAAAAATAACATATGAGAAATTTTGTGAATTTTAAATAAGAAGGATACTACATTTGAGAAATAGAGGTTCACATATAATAACATAGAAGAGCCCAAAATAACTCAAAAAATTGTCTTCAGTTATGTTTTAGATTTAATGATTTATGCTTCAATATATAGAAACATAGATTATTTGTAATTTTTAAGGTAGAGATATTATGACATATAGTAAGTAGAGAAGGGACCTTCACCAAGTACCAATTGCAATAGAAGTTAATCTAAGACTTTTAGTTTTATTTACCAAAGGAACAAGAAGCATGAATTATTGGCAAGATAAAAATGCACTTTACTTCATCCTAATTAATAACTGCATTTTTTTACTAATTCAACACAAAGACAATAAGACATTACACTACAATCTCTTATCACAAATTCAACCTAAAAGAAAATTATAAATTTTGACATTAATAAAAACACAATAGTATATATTTATAAAATATTTCTAAAAGATAATAAATATAATTTTTACAATGATACATAAATTATTATAATAAAAATCAATATGATTTCAATCTTGAATCTTGATTACTATAATATTTAAATTCTTCTTCTTATATATATATATATATATAAAATTAGACTCTTAAAATTATATTATCCTTGAATTCTTGTCTCCACCATTTTTACTATCATTTGTTGCTAATGGTTCACCTCTCTCATTGATAATCCTTTCATTTTCCTTATATTTTCATAGTATTTAAGGTCTAAGATCTAAATTGCAAATAACAAATGTTTTTCTTTACTTGTAAAAATCTCTAATATTGGTGGATATATATATATATATATATATATATTTATTTATCCTAGATTAAACTAAATCTATACAATTTAACAACTGTAATAAGTTTTAATTTTCTGCCTTGTTATATGAAATGAATCTAATATTCTTTTAGCAAAGCAATTTTTATTAGATAAGAGAATCAATCTTTTTCATCATTTGAAATATTAATTTTGATTTTTTTATATTTTCTAATTAAAAATTTAATAAAAATTCTTTATTTCCATTCTAAACCTCTTGTTACCTATTCAAACAAAATTGGTATATAAATTTAATAATATGTTAATAAATAAAATTTTATAACAACACCCATTAAATTTTAAGGTGGATCACAAGATTGATATTATATTAGGATTAAAACTACCAAGCAAGGCCTTATATAGTCTCAATTAAGTAGAGTTGGTTGAACTTTAAAACCAACTAAATAAGATTCATGGACCCAAGTAAGTTGCCTTTTGAAGCATTTGTCTTGTTTGTAAGCAAGAAGAACAAATAAATTAGGATATGTGTTAATTATTTAGCCGCCAATAATTTTACTATAAAATATAACTATCTGATTTTAAAAAAGGATAATATATTAGATGAATTCAGTAAAAGCAAATGTTATAGGAGTATTAATTTTAAGTTGGATTACCATCCAATTTAAATATCATAAGGAGATATTGCAAGAATGGCTTATGGCTTATGATAAGCATACCACGAAGTTTTATTATTGTTATTTGGCTTAGATAATGCATTATCTTCATTTATCATTTGAATAAAGTTAAATTTCCACTTAAAAAATGATAATTTTTAGTTGTACATATTGGTGAAATTTTAATATTTTTTGAAAATAAAGAACAGCACACATAAATTTCTTAAATTTATTGGTATAGCACACCTATGGTCTAAAATATGTATAAGCATTACAAACATTATATCGCCTGTAAGTAGCATTGGCATTAATATTAATAATTGCTAGAAAATTTAATGGCTATAAATAAACCAATTTACAACATAATATACTTTATGCAAGTGCAAGCCAAATATTATTGTTTAATTGAATATTAATACAACTTCTAACAAATATATAAGTTCATATAGGTATGTAGACAAACATATAGCATACATTGGATTAGCTTGGACATGGATGATTTGCTTCCAAACTTTTCTACAAAGTCATCTTGTGATGTACTTTTTAATTCAATTTCTCTCTTAGATATGCTTCACTTTTGTGATTTTTCTTTAGAAATCTAAATTTACATGCAAGAAAACCAATCATGTGCATCCAAAACAACAAGAAAAAATGGATGGATACATGAAGATCAAAGAGGCTGTGTGTGTGAAACAGCCAAGTAACTGAATGATTGGATGAATTAGAACAATGGATGAGTTTATGAATGAGAGTGTGATGAAAAAAATGAGAAGATGAACAGTGTGGGATTGCAGCACAACATGCACTCGAAGGAGGAGGGAACACAAAATACAGAAATAAATAAGAACAAAGGGAGCAAAACAGGCGAAGTTCCGGCAGTGAGTGGGTCGAGGACAGGGACAAAGGGGTCAACAAAAGAGAAGGGCATGGAGTCGCAGTGATGGATTACGATATAATCGTCAATTAAGAGATTCGAACTCTTTCGGGGAAACCCCATGTACTTAGCAGGCACTCGCCTGAACCACTCGGCCAAAGCGACTACGCATGTAAATCTTACAGAGCTCGTTTTCAAAATCATAACTAGGCAGCCGCACCAAACCACCAGTATAAAGAACAAGAAGGGAAGCAAAGACTCCTCGCGGAGTCAGAGGGTGCCCGCCAGAACGCTCTCCAGCCATCCTCAGCCCCGGAATGAGGGGACGGGACGTTCATCTAGCAGGCTGGCATCCGGCTCCGCAAGGGGACAAGAGGCACCAGCCGCGGCAATCGCGCTCAGGCCGGAGAGCCCTGAATCATCGTCCGGGTTGAAGGTCTTGTCGGTGTTGGAGAACACAGATCAAATGTACGCACTATAGAACAGATCCTGTTCAAGTATAGTCGTGCCTGGTTTGTCCCACCCCCACCTTCATATACCTGCCTTTCCCTCCACCCGCAACCGCTATGGTACAACTCCACTCCCCTTCCCCGGCTTCCAATTAGCGCCCTCCATCCACAGCCACCACAGCTCCTTGTGCTCTGCACTGCCCTCCGCTCCCTCCTCCCCTCGTCCCCTTCTGCCACACGCTTCCCTCGCCTCGAATACCCTAATCACTGCGTTATCACCGCTCCGACTCCGCCATCGCTCGCCCACACTCCTTCGCGCTTCGACTCCTCTCCACCCGAGGCTCTACGAGTAACGCCCCACCCTTCGCCAACTCCTGCCCCATTTCACGCGCTTACTCCTCTTCTCAACATCCCTACCCTTCCCACATGCAAACGAACAATCGCAACTGCGCAATCTACACCTCGAAGCTTTCTGGCTACACATTGCGCACCACGTCCTCTACTCCAACCCATCCGCACTCGCTCGGCTGCTGGCGTTGTGGGTGCCGTGGGAAGAGACCTCGGTTTGCTCACGCATGGGACCGCTGTCCCCCGCTCTTGTGGAAACTCCTCCATCGCAATTGTGGCCGCCCTGTTTCGACTCCTCAACAATCGATTGCCCGCGTCAAAACCCAACTCCTGCGGCATCTCGCACACAAACCCACAACACCATCAACTCCGATTCTGGCAACCATGCTTCCCCGAAGCAATCCGAGCGTGCAACCATCTTCAACCAAGCTGGTGAGCACAATGGCTTCGGCGTGGATTCTGAGCAATGAGGTGCTACACTTTAAGTACCAACTCCACTTCAAAGACTGCTGGACATGGATAATCCACCACGAGCTTCACTAAAACCATCTGCCATTCAAAACGTTTTGAGATATGGTCATATTTAAAACTTAATCTTATAATTAAATTTGTAGTGACTAAGAACTATGTAATATTTAGGATGCAATAAAATTAATTAGAAATACTATTGAAAAAAGATTTAAAGGTTCTAATTGTCAAAAAGAGTGTGAAAATTTTAAATAATTCCATGAATGGTGTCTTTATTTTGGGTACAATCTCTACTTAAAACACAACAATTGATAATTATGCTTATAGTATAATAGTACTACCACATGACCTTGGATGTAAATTAAATTGTGTCTTTAATTTTAAACAAGCTAGTTATAATTCTATACAAACTAAATACTTTAAATAAAACATAAATTATATTTATTACAATCAAGATTTGTATATTGCATGTACAAGTTGATACTAAGTTATTGTTACTAAGATTTTATAACTTCCAAAACAAAAGTTGCACTATATACACACACATGAAATTAATTAGCAATTCATGCACATCATATAATATTCTACATAAAAAAATAAAAAAAATAAAAAATAAAAAACTATTGAAAACAAGTCAGGATATATTTCAATTTGTGACAACACTAGCATATCAGTGAAGTACGATAAACCAAAGAACTACATCTTTGTATTCTACATGTTACATGCATTAATCATTCTTAAATTTGTAAACATTTTCAACATTCTTCGCATTGATTTGGTCAGAAGATAGCAGTTACGAGCCTGCCAAGCTCCACAACCATGAGCAAACCATGCTTTCATGGGACATGCTCAACCTGCCAGCCATGGATCATATTGTGTAAGTCTGCACAGAGGCAGTGAGTCCACATTGAGCAAGGGACTAGAACTGAGAACTGGGCATCATGATTCACAATAGGACGCCATAAACATGAGCTACCACATGCAAGTTTGCATAAAAAACTGTGTAGAAACTTGGTTTTTAACGTGGAACTGACATGCATCAGAGACTGATTTATTTAGTTTCCGCATGCAACTTGCTGTGCTCTAATTCCTCTCTGCGATGAAGTGAACAATGCGCAGGGTGAAGAAGGTTGTTGCAAACATTCTTGTGCAGAGAGTAAGCCACGAGTCAAAGCACCACTGTTGACATGAAGTGCTTCTGTAAAACATTTAGGAGATTGAAGTTTTCTGCACTCATTTGTCTATTGTAAGGTCGTCGATACAGGCTTTGCTAATATGATCCCTTGATGGTCTTTGGTTCCAAGTGCTATGCTCTTGGCAGGAGCTGAGTGACGAGCCTCGGGATCGTGACCTGATTGCTTGGGATGGTATCTTCCTACTGAACTTCAAAACCAACAGATCATAACTTTACATGTGATTCTTATTCCAGTTCTCCGAGCCTTAATTGCTAAACTGGATCCAACCATGATGAATTGAACGCATGTGGTAGGTCATTGGTTCGTCACAAGCATGATGAAGTTGCAATTTATATTCTCGTTTTTTTTGGGTACATTGCTACCAAACATTGCGCCTCAATTGAAGTGGTTAATAATGAGGATTGAAACAGTCAATACAGTTTGCGAGTAGGAGCTGTAACTTCTCAGTTGTTAGCAGGGTTGGATATCAGTTCCTAGTACTCCAGATGTGTGGTGATAGCTATTCGTATTTGGTCATATCTTACACAATGTGATGAATGACTTGACTGTGCTTCAGGAAAAGGATCGATTCCGAAGCTGGTTCGGAGCCCGGATGCAAGACAATAGCAGTTAAGTGTAACAGTAATGTTCATGCCACAATCAACATTTCAATGAGGTGATGCATGATTTCTTTTCATGTTTTTTTCTTTTTTTCTTTCAGGGCTTGAACTCCACAATGTACATCAATGTGTTCACGTGGGTTCTAGTAGCGTGACCAGTCTCATGCTTCGATCTCTCTGAGATGTGTATACGAAGCTGCACAGGCCATGTATCCAAGGTCGGGAGAGGGTGCTTAGAAAACTATTTTGTGCGTTGCAATGATATCCTTTGTATGTTGTGATACTCAACATCAGAAAATTTACGTAGTCTCAACTCCGCAACACTTCGAGATGCACCAAATTACCAAGAACAACATGCCCATCCAAACATCATCACAAACCTTCAAGGAAAGCCTGAAGCAGAACAAGCAGCTCTTAATCAACAATCAAGTTAAAACCTGCGTCACCCTGAATAGAGTTTTTCCAATAAAAACAAATAGAGTTATAATGCAGCAATCCAAACTTTACTTCCTAGCAGGTAATCGAAACAAGAGGACCACAGTGAGCACCAGAATATGATTCCAAAAATAGCTAAATCTGGTCTGCAAGCGCCCAGGAAGCAAGAGCAAAGGCGAAAGACAAGTGGACAGCCAGCTTCCACCTGGCAGCAGCTCTCCGCAACTCAACATAAGCAACTTTATTAGCGTGATATTTACTTATTCCTCGCAATTCTGGCGGAGTCCGCCCGCCGCGTCTCACCTGGTTCAAACCATGTCTGCGAAAACCAGGAAGCAGCTCCTGATTTGCTGCGCAATGCTGGTATATACCCTTGATTTTCCCTTGTGTTTTAAGCAGAATTGATATTCCCCTACCCCATCTTCATGAATCGTTGCAGGTGTCCATCGTGACCGTCGACGGAAGTTCGTTAGCTGACTTGGTGGTTAAGAATGAATCTCGGTGATGACACACGTGTTACAATTTATGAAACTATTTGGCGAAGTAAGTTCATGCAATGAAGGTCATGATAGAGAACCGTGAAAGAACTTGAAGCTGTATTTGATAGATCTCATCAAAAAGAAGTTTCTAAAAAACAACAATCCCTTCCACAAAAAATTTTGAACGTAACCTAGAGAATCTCATTTAATTCTCTCATCATAGACTTCCTCGTTGAATTTGAAGTCACAGATGAGAACTATGCCTTTCCTGGGGGTTTTCATCTCGAAGGAATCCGCTGAGCAATCTCTTCGTGGGTATTTTGTGCAGGAAAATCATGAAGCTTTAGGGGGTGGAATCATTCAGCAAGTCATTACCAACTCCATCCTGGTGGCATTCGAATCTGTTTGCGTGACATTCGAAAGCAGCTACAAAGTAACTGTCACTTTAATTGCGCCAGGGAGGCGATCGAGATGCTGCGTGGCATTTGCAGCCCTGCGATCAGTGATCTGCGGTAGAAGCTGTTTGGGTGGAACACTACGAGAATAGCGGGCGTTTACTTCGAGAAAGTTGACTAACGACATAACGATAAATATAGATGGATAACTAAATCATATGTTTGAACAGCCACATAGTTATATTCCCTATCTGTCCACATGGGCAAGATCCACACAATTCCTCCGACTTTAGCCTCTGTCAATCTCGAGATTGACATGTGTCCGCAATGCTTTTCTCGTTTCATAATTGCGATATTTGCATATCACGATAAAGGATTCGGGCACTAGAGAGCTTTTCAACCATCAGTTACAAAACCATAACACACGTTGCAGTTCAGTCTCTCATACCCCAACTGTGCCGTCGACACTTGTAAAATTCCGTTTTCCAAAGTCGAGCTCCAGGGATTATTTTTTATGTACTTTACGATACACAACATAAGTTGAGGAGATGCCTGAGACTTGGTCGTTTGCAAGCGAAGCTACAAATGTAAAGTCTTGTTTTGAATTCAAGTCGCAAGCGTTAATCTGCGTGAAGTGCATGCAAGGCTCCACCCAATTGCGAAGGAATGGCTCATATGAATCCTGTGCAACCCCGGACTCGCGTCCCGGGAAGGTCCACAAGCCAGCGAGCTCCTAGCTTGGGGGACGGGACATTCCACAACCAGTGAATCAGGTTTGGTGATAGGACCCCAGCGCTTGTTTGCCTTTGCAACACCACCACCACCAGGATTATTCGTCGCTCAGCGAATTGTTACTAATAATACCCTCCATCATAGACAGCTTCAGATTGGGTGCCCTGCCCTCGCCAAAGACCCTCGAAAACAGAAAAATTAGCAGGCTCAAGGACACGAAAACAGAAAAATTAGCAGGCTCAAGGACACGAAAACAGGTGATAGCAAGAACACCAAACATGCGACCATCGTCTGGTGTGCTCCGCTTTGTTGACATCAGGGAGACAGCATGGCGGTGACGTCGCCTCATATCATTACCTACCCCCCGCAGCACATCGCTCCCACATGGACCACATTCTATAATTGCAGTCATGCGTGCTATCAGTGCCTTAGTCGGGCTAGCTATCTTCAAGGAGTTGCCACTTTTAACTAAAAATGACCCCGGGCGTTGTGTTGCAATCGACGAGGACATGTTTTTTTTTTAAGTTTTTGACCGGTCGGATAAGTTGACCTTGTCACTTTGGTGGGCAACCAACACATTGTCCGTATAAGTACAGTAGTTGGATGCCTCTACTATAGCTCGCCGCTGGATGAATAATTAGAATGTCGCGATTCGTTTAGAATTGCCGCTGTCACCTTTGTCAGCGGAACCTGCGGCAAATGAAAGTGTTCGACACTGGAACTTAATAAAACTCATGAATATTCGCAAGGAGTAACCATCCATTATTTTAAGCTTCCCACACACATGATCAGTCTGAGAGTTACTGATCCTTATCCGCTTTCCGCCTGTTCTTCGCTTGTTTCAGGCAGGTCTTGGAGCTTTCCTGCAGTTAGGAATCGATCACTGGCTAATCAAGATCAGGTTTGCTAATTGAAGCTCACTACAGTTTGCTCCACAACGAACCAAATTTAGTATCGGGATTGCCATTTGGAATGTTGCTAAAAACACCTCTCTCTCTCTCTCACTCTGACTTCTGGGTGCCACTCCCGGTGCCCTATATCCAACGCTGGTTGAATCAGCATACGAAGCTTCGCACTTGGTGATGAATCCAAAGGGAAGCCATAAGGAAACGGAGCTCACGAGGTCATTCAAAGTGCCGACTTTCAAGCTGGTTGGCATCTCACCGTCAAACCACTCACACCCAGCCATATTCATGTGAGGATTTCGGAGCTTGAGAATCTAGATCCACAAGCTAACAGTGATAGGTAGATCCACCGAACTAAGGATAGTCAGAAGCTGAGTTTGGATCAGTGGTCGGATCGAGCTTTACTTGAGCCAAACTGGAATACAGGCAAAAGCAGAACGCTGCAGCGAATGATACGGATCCATCCATAAGAAGACATTCTAGGGTTCTGTCCAATGCAATGGGATCAAAGCACCCGCATCTATTGGATTTCTATTGGATGAATGACCCACACGCAAGGTCACCCTTGCATTTTATCAAAAGTACTATTAGATCTGGGATTGATCCAAATGCGGTTGGAGCAGTTAAAATTTGGTGTCATCACGGTGCAGACAAAAAGAAAAACCTGTGATAAAACTCGAAGCTGATTGAACTCCATTTAGAGTTGATATCCGACAATTTCCTCAATTATGGGCATCAATTAAGGAAGATGTTATCTGTTGAGTCTTTGGAAAAATCAACTTGGACCTATAAAAAAATAGGGATTGAATGAGTAATTGATGTCTTTTGTTTCATTATAAGATTTGTTTTAATGGTTACTAATTTTTAAGTTAGGACAACATTATGAGTAGCATTGTGCAGCTTTTGTTTTTTATCAATAAATTCCTAATAAATTATGCTCTCTATTTTTCTCCTTCTTCCTTCACAAATTGTGTAATCTAGTGAATTTTGTAGTAATATTATATCATTGGTCTCCTATTTCTTTAAGAATTTTCACGTACAAATTCCCTTTGTCTAACAATCCTTGTGATTGAATTTTCTTTTAGAACATTGATGCATTTTTCCATGAATTTTGATTAGATACAATTCTGAACTTTGTTTAACATGTATTGCCTAACATAAGCTATGTACATATAACTTATATGTTTATTGTAAAATTTACATTACATTATAGATTTATTGGTACAAGTCATAATTTAAACAATGAAAATATGCTAAATTGTGCCCATAATTGCATGGTTAAAAGCATTCAAATATATATATTAGAGCCATAATAATTGATTTAAAAGAGATGATTATATATATATAATTTTTTTAAAAACAAAAACTAACTAATAAATTAATGAATATACAAGTTGTCTCTTATATTCTATTCTTGCTTCAAACCAAGTTTGATTTCAAGAAAAAATATTTAAATAATTTTTGAGTGATGAATTTTTTTAAAGAAGAATATCCAACATTCAAGTATATATGTATAAATATATATATATATATATATATATATATAATAAATAATTTTAAAAAAATTTAAAAATTTAATATAAGATATTTTTAAGTAAGAAAATCTTAATGAATCATGGTTTCCAAAAAAGAGGTAGTTTAAGTGCATTTTGGACTTGAAAGCTCGATATGAAAAGAAATTAGGATTAGCTTACCAAATTATTATTTTTTATTATTTTTTATATGTTTTATTTATAAAATATTTTTCCAAAAAATTTTCAGATCTCTTCACACATAGTATTTAATTGGCACTTTCAACATGTTTTGCTGAATGTCTAATAAAATATACTTTTAACAGAATCATCAATTTTTACAAAAAAAATATGTCAATCTTGATGGCAACTCAAAATTTGAAAATAATAAAACTGCAATAAGAATGTAAAAATATAAATAAAATTCCAATTAAAATGTATATGTATATTTTAGACACTGAGTCTCAAGTACACTTCTTCTTTTTTAAATTTTTTACCAAACATGAATTAAGATTAGACATTCAAAGTACTTATAATTTACAACCCATTATTATATAAATAAATATTGCCATGTTCAATAGATTGAGTACCATAAACCAATATCAAATATGTAATCAAATACCAATACAAAAATAAATAACAAATTCACCCTCAAAGAGAAATAAGTAATTACAACTCAAGTCAAGCATCTCTCATTCTACCACAAGAGAATCAAAGAGTGCAAATGTATATAGAAAGTGTCAAGTTTTATTAAATGGCTAAACTACCATCTCAAAGCAAAATTAGCAACTACAAGCTCTTTAAAACACTCACAAAACTTGACTTGATAAGAATACCAAGTCAAAAAGGGTTTCTCCATTATATCTTCAAATCTTGGATAAATGAAATTATTTGCTAAATAAAAAATAATAAAATAGATGAAAAATCCATAAACACAAAGTAGACTAATAAAACAAAAATTAATCTATTTTAACATTAATTTGGCATGGTTTGGCACTTGATGCCAGATATCATGTTAATTGTCATATAAATAAAAATTATTATATATAACATATTGAGTGCTATAAAAAAAACATCAAATATACAATCAAATACTAATTGAAAAATGCATAATAAATATACCCTCAAGTATCTCTCTTTCCCTAGTAAATTAGGAGCCTATCAAAGATATGAACTAAAAGAAGATATATAAATCAGTGAAATCTATATCAAAGAAAAATGAAAAAATAGAAATAAGAAAGTATATATATTCAAGAAAAATTAGAATGGCTATTATCAAAGATTAAAAAATATAAAGACTCTTGAATTAGACTAGAAGCAAAAAAAAAATTGACAAAAGTGAAGAAGGCTTCATTCTTATCTTTATTTATACTATCTACTTAAGAGCTACGTGGCGACGTTCTATAGGACTTCTAATAGGTGCCCAATTTGCAAGATATATGTCAAACTTACAAGACAAGTTTCCTATATGTATACCATATATTTAGCTTGTTTTATAAGCTACCAATATGTGGCTAATTTGTTGGCCAAATTTTTAACCTATTAATCACCTATAGATATGTGTAAAAGTGAAATTACGTCTATAAAGCTTTTAGAAAGCTTTTCTATAAGATATTATCAAATTAATCTATTTTTATCTATTTCTACCTATTCATATTAATTAAATAATTATTAGAATAAATCTTATATCTGTGACATTATCTTCTTTTTTTAGCTATAAGTTCAACAAGAAGCGGTAATTACATGTTGAAGAAGTCGAAGATGCGCCAAATTGTATTTGTCATATATTTTGATCTTTGTTTCTATCAAAGGCGGTTGATAGATCCTCTCAGCCATTGATAGTATCCTATAGTAAGGCAAAAGGACCACCTTGATATTTGATTATTGTTGAGGCCTTCATAACTTCTTTCAGAAAAAATATTTAAAACACCATCAAGAATAGTTCTTATTTCTAAAAGTATCACCAAACACAAAGAGTCTCTTTTAAGGTTGTGATATCAAATACATTATATCTTGCCATCAATCCAAAAAAGAACATATCTTTTTTTAGGATCTTTATCTCTATTTTGTCATCTTAAAGGTTGTGATAGTGATAATATTTCATTTGGTAAGTCAGCAAACAATATTTTTTGAACTAAATTTGTTGGTTGTTGATTTTTCATCTTTTTGGTGCTAAATTTTTTTAAAAAATAACAAACAATGATACAAGATATAATAAAATCTCTATTGAACCTGCTTTATTTTATAATAAAGATATTTTTTATTTTTTATCTTTGTTTTGATAGATGCCATCAATGAAACACATTGATTTTAGCTGATACATTTACTAGATTCTTAAATGGCTCCTATATGTGTTCACTAATATTATATCTATGCCAATATATAAGATATTCCAATCTATTTTGGTACTGCCTTGAATCTAAAACTTCTTCTACTTCAAATTCTTCATTGATGTTTATTTCTATAGGAGGCGATGTCATATAATAGTATGACTATTAGATAAAAGAAGAAAAGAATGATTATAATATAAAAGAATTCAAATAAAAATATTTTAGAAAATTATCTTAGAAATAAAGATAATAAATAAGAAGATACTAAAAATTAAAAAATGCTAATATTACCTTCTTTTAAAAGAAGCTTCTACTTATTTTGTATGGCCACAAATAAGGTAAAATAAAGTATATTAGAAAAATAAATCATATAGGTATTTTTAGAAAAGAATTAAAATTAGATTTTAATAAAATTTATCTCAAAATTCTAAGAATTGATATTTGAAGAGGACCAATTAAGAATCTAAATTAAAATCAAATCCTAAGACACAAAACTATATGCTAATAGCAAATGACAAGTCCTTTAATAAATTAAAAAATAGAATTTGATAGCAAACTTTAGAAGGTTTTTTTTGGGTATTTATTTTGAGTGATTTGGATAGATATTGACTTTGTAAGAGCTTTGCAAAGTCATGCTTGATTTCAATGACTTTAAATTTTGTAAGATAAAAAAGGATTTATAATTTTAAGCATTATATGAGTTTAGTTATAGATCTATAAATATAATTTTATAGATTTGTGATTATAATTGTGCTAAGTTCATGCTATAAGTTTGAGCTTGATCCAATAGTTTAATTTAAGGTTATTAAAGTTCAAGTGGGTGAGGATCTCAAAAATTGTGTTTTGAAGATTAATAAGGATTTCTAAGATATTTAGCCATCTATGAATTGGATTAAAATGAGAATTATTTGTGTAAATGGTAGATTTAATTTTTTATTTATATATAAATTTTAAGAGCAATCAAATGATAAAAATATATATATATATATATATATATATATATTGGCATTGGGAGATTGATATCAAGGTTGGAAAAAAAGGATAGCTTACACCCAAATAGATTTTTGGACTTATCTTCTATTTGGTGAGTTGGATCTTTTTTAAATATTTTGTGCATGATGCCAACTTAGTCATTGAAAGATGTACAAATTTTGAATTAAGATCAATAGTTAAATTATTAGCTATTGAGGTTTCAATCTGCTATAAGATTTGTTAGGATTTGATTAGGATTTATTAGAATTTATTAAAGATTTGATTAAGATTTGATTAGAATTTATTAAGATTCATTTATGATTTATTTAAGATTTAGGATTTAGCTAAGATTTCATTAGAATTTGATTAGGATTTTATTAGGATTAAAGATTTAATTAGGATTTAATTAGGATTTGTTTAGGATTTAGAGTTTGAATAAGGTTTAGAATTTAGTTAAGATTTCATCAAAATTTATTTAAGATTTAGGATTTGATTAAGATTTGATTAAATTTTAACTAGGATTTTACTAGGATTTGAATAAAATTTATTTAGGATTTGATTAGGATTTGACTGATGTTTGATTAAAATTTGATTAAAATATGATTATAATTTTATTTTTAATATTTTAAAAATATTTTTATTTTAATATATTTTTTAGATTTTAATATTAATATTTCTTTAAAAATTCTTTATTATTCTTTATGACTTCTTTAGAAATTCTTTAGAATTTTTTTTGTATTTTTTTAATAATTAATTAAAAATCTAATTGAATTTCTTTAATAATTGAGGATACTTATTATTCTTTAATTTCAATTTATATATAATTCTATTAGAGATATTAGTACTAGTTGCTACAATTTCTTTTTTTTTTCTTCCATAGCCAAGTGCTTAGTGCATTCTTAAGCAAGACTTTATATAATATGACAGCGATGGCATTTGTCTTCTTTTTTATATATCCTCTGTCTTATATGACTTGAGCAATGATACGTGGAATACAACATAGATCTTTATAGATTTTGATAGGTGTAATTAATAAGCAACTGGATTGATCTGTTCACAAATCAAAAATGATTTAAGCCTACAATAATCTAACTTGTTACAAAGACAAATAGTCTTAATATTATGATGAAGTAATCATATTTTATCATCCATGTAAAATTGAAGTTGTTTCTTGCAATAGACATTTGTATTGATCTTTTGTCGTTCTTGAACTTCCTTTAATTGTGCATTCATTGTTGTATGTAGCTTTAACAACCAATTCATCAAATCTTTTGCTGTAGGATTATCAGCTTTTGAAAAGTCAAAAGTATCAAATTGTGGATGATAACCATAATTAATAAAAAATAGAATTTATTGAATAAAAGAATATATTAAATTATTATAAGCAAATTCTACTAATAACAAAAGAGTTTTTCAATCATCTTGATGATAGTTAACAATATATTTTAAACATTGCTCTAAAACTTGATTTATCTATTATATTTATCCATCAGTTCAAAGGTGAAAAGTTGGAGATAGTTTTATGTCCACCTTCAATATTTTGAAAAAGTTTCTTTAAAATCTTAATACAAATTACATCCCTCTATCTGATATAATATCCCTTGATAATCTATGATAGCAATAGATGTTATCAAAGAAGAGTTTAGTTATTTTTTTGCTTATGATAGAATTTATACATAGTATAAAATATTCTATTTTGATAAAACAATCTACAATGATGAATATAGAATCATATGAACTTGAATTTGAAAGACTTGTGATAAGATCTAAAGAAATATAAGATTAAGATTGTTTTGATATAAGTAATGATTGGAGAAGTGTATAAAATTGATGACAAGGAATTTTTGATCTTGAACAAATATCACACGACTATACAAATTCTTTAATAGCCTTTGACATTTGAAGCCACCAAAAATCTTTAGATATTAACTCCAAAGTCTTGTTATATCCAAAATGTCCTACTGTAGGGAAGTTGTAACAAGTTTTAAAAGCATATAGTTATGCTTCATCTTTTAGAACATATAAGCATTCTTCAAAATAGAATAGATTATTTTTGAACTTGAATTTGGAAGTATCATAAGATATAGAAGAATTATTTTTCATATCATGAATAAAAAAATCTAAAGACATACTTGATTGAACTTGCTTAAAAAAAATTGAATCAACAATCAATATTAATTTCATTGCTTAAAAGTGAAATTACTTTAGCTTCAAGAAGATTATTTTTTGTTGATCAAAAGTTAAATTTTTTTTTTGGGATAAGATAAGAATGTCTTGAAAGGGCATCACACAAACCTTGTTGTTTTTGTGACCGATAAGTGATAATGAACTTAAATCTTAACAAAGACATGCTCCAATAAGCCTGACAATGATTCAATATGCGTGTTGACATAAAGTACTCAAGATTCTTATGATCTGTATATACAATAATTAGATTAAAAGTGCCTTCTAAATAGTGACATTATTTTTGAAAAAAAATCCACAATTGTAAGAAGTTTTTTTATTATGGATTTTACAATTAATCTCTATTGCTGAAAATTTCTTGGAATAGAAGCTACTAGGTGGAGTTTGTCATCTACTCTCATTTATAATAATGCCATGCCCAAGGCAAAGTTTGTCATCTGCTCTTATTTGTAACAATGCCATGTCCAAGGCAAAATTTGATCCGTTTGTTTTTATAAAAAAATGTCTTAAAAAAATTGATATAATACAAGATTGATGCAAAAATAAAAATTATCTTCAAAACTTCAAAAAATACTTCTACTTCTTTATTCTACTTAAGTTTGTCTTTACAAGTTAATGTATTAGTGGATCTATAATTTGAAAAAAATTCTTGATGAAGATTTGGTAGTAATTGGTAAATCTCAAAAAACATTGCACATCCTTTATTGTTTTTGAAATCTTCTAGCCTGTGATTGTCTAGACTTTCTTAGGATCTATTATAAGATCATCATTCAAAATAATATATCTTAAGAAGTCAATTTAAATAGTATGAAATATACACTTTTTCATCTTGGCATACAATCATATATCTCTAAGTTTTTATAACACATGACAAACATGTAATTTATGCTCTTTTGCATTCTTAGAATAAATTAAAATATTATCTAGATAATAGATAGTAAAATTATCTAAGAATTCATGAAAAACATCATTCATGAGATGTTAAAAAGCAGCTGGTGTATTCATGAGTCTAAAAAGCATAACCTTATATTCAAAATGTCCATATCTTATTTGAAAAATAATCTTCTATTTATCTCTTTCTTTGATGCGGACCAGGTTGTATGTTCTTTATACATCTATTTTTGTGTAGATCTTAACTTGATTCAGTTGATTGAAAAGTCTAGATATCAATGATAGAGGATATTTATTCTTGATGGAAATCTTGTTAAACCCTTGATAATCTATTTACATCCGTAGTAATCTATCTTTTTTCTTCACAAACAAGATAAGAGCTTCTATTAGAAATTTTGAATGGTATATGAAATTCTTGGTCAAATTTTCATCAATATATTTTTTAAATTTAGTCAATTCATTTTGTAATAAATTATAGATTAGTCCAAATAGAGGCTGAGTTTCTTCTTTGAAATTGATTAAACAATCATATGGACAATATTTTAAAAAAAATATCTACATTTTTTTTTTCAAAAACATCTTGATAATATTGATATTGGCTGAGAATGCTAGTTAAAGTCCTTCCACCATTAGAAATGGATGTAGCATAAATACCAAAAAATGATCGTTCTTTTGTTGCATTCATAAAAGCTTTTACACTTACAAGTATGGATTTTAATATATTAGATTTATAGCTTTTCACTTACATAATAAGGTTCTTATTAATGCTATGAGAAAAGCCAAGTCTATAAGAAATCTAATCTATTTGAGGATTATACTTTTCTAAGCATAATAAATCTAAAATAATTGGATTAGAGGGAGATTTAATTATATTAAAGATTATATAATTATTATAACTATCTATTATTATATTTGTAGGAAAGATTTCATGAATAATATCTTTATAGATGACTATTTATAATTTCTATATGTATGGATTTAATTTTCTTTATTTAAAGTATTCTATGATTTTTAACAAATTCTTTATCTAAAAAATACAATGAGGCTCTTGAATCTAGCAAGACAAAGGCTTTGTAATTTTTAGGTTCCAAATATATATCTATTATAAAATAAAGAGAAAATTTTGAATAGAAAATAAAATCTTTACTAGGAGTTGTATAAGATTCCAGCTGTACTATCTCTATTATAGGTAGACAAACTCATTTTTTTACATATTATCTTCTCTAATAGTCGTACTTCTCATTTTACAGTTACATCATTTTTTTGCATAATATTGAATAATGTGCTTAGGTTCTCTATAATATAAGCATAGTCCTTCTTGACAACAATGAGTCTTTTTTTATTTAATAAGAGATTTAAAACATACAATGTTAATTTGCATATCTTCTACTTTCAAATGTATGTATTGAGAAGACGTCAATGTTACCATTGTATTATAATAATATTAACGCTCTCTTGTGCAATTCTTAGATTAAATCTCAAAAAGTCAATTGTCACACTTTATAACAAAATTAATTATTTGATTCAATGTTTGAGGATTGAATAAATTGAGCATCAATTTCTTTACCTCACATTATAATGCATAGAAAAATTGGTTAATGAGTGTAGTATCATTCCACTTGATGTCAATTACTAGTTGTCAAAATTGTGAAGCATATAATATCACTAATTAACTGCCTTGTTGTAAAATATAGATCTTATTGGTTATAATACAAATTACATCATATTCTTTATACATAGATCAAAATTCTATTAAAAATACCTCTAAATTATCCAATATTAGATCACATCATTTAAAGCAAGATGAAAATCATAATAAAATAAAGCGTAAAAGTAGTATTTTAATAAATCTGACTTGTGATCCTTAAGTTGACTTGTGAACCTTAAGATTAAAGTTCAATCAATATTTATACTTGATTGATGAATCCTTGAAACTTAGATCTTATACCATCAAACTTTTTAAGCAAATTAATTTTTGGTTCTTTGATGCTTGAATGGTGTTCCATCATAGGTGCAGTAGTATGGCTTGGTGTAGATATTGAAGCATCTCCAATCATCTCTATATCTTTTTGTTAATCTTATTACTCCTTGTGGTGGTAAATTGAGTTGATGCATTGCAAGCATTAACTCTTTCATTTGCTCTTATATTTGTGTCATTGTGCTCTTCAATTCAACAAGCTCTGCTATGATAATATAATAGAAAAGAAAGTCTCTACTTTCATTGCAAAATAAAATATTTAAAAAAAAAAAAAAAAAAAAAAAAAAAAAATCTCGAAATAATATTAATTTAGAAGTGGATAATCCATAATTTCTAATATGCTTATGTCTTATTAAGAAAAAGGAGTAATCCATTCTTAATCAAAAAAAGATAAAGCTTTGATATTATATGTGTACTTTTGTCAATGTGTCAAAAATATAAATTAAAAAAAGATACATAAATCAGTAAAATCTATGTCAAAGAAAAATGATAAAATAGAAATAAAAAAGTATATATATTTGAAATGAAACTAGAATGGCTATTATCAAAGATTAAAAAATATAGAGACTCTTGAACTAGACTAGAAGCGAGAAAAAAATTAACAAGAATAAAAAAGGCTTCATTCTTATCTCTATATATACTATCTACCTAAAAGCTACATGGCAATGTTTTATAGGACTTTTAATACATGTCCAATTTGCAAGATACATGTCAAACTTGCAAAATAAGTTTCCTATATATATGCTGTCATGGTAGAGAGAATTTGCCTCAAGAAAGCGTTGGACTTTTGGCTGCCACTACATATTCAACCAAGATCCAAAATAATAAAATCCTCAAATTTATATAAAGATCTTTTTTTTAGGGCTATTACATCCAATACACAAGTCTTATTTCATAAAAATATTCAAAATATAATAAAATACTCTAAACCCTCATTCATGCGTAGGAAGGGAAATTTTTCTTAAACTTCAATAATCTATAATACTTAATCTAATTGTTCAAATCCATTCAAAATTTACATGAAATATTGATGTATTCTCAAAAACTAGTATAATAAATTTTAACTACCGATTCTTTATTGATCTTTAGATATTGTGAAAATCCTAATAGTAGCTTCAAATCCTTATTTACAAATATCCATATACTAAATTCTTCATATCTCACAAATTAAATGTCCAAATACTATGAAATTTTGATATATAGCTTTTTAGCACAAAGATTTACCTTTATAGAAATATTTAGACAAAAATTCGTCCAAAAATTCAAAATATGGCAAAACCCATCACTATCAACAAAATGGCCTACTTACTACCTTGGAATTTGATTTGCTGTCTTTGATTCCCAATATTTCTTTCTTCAAAACTCCAAATGTAGAAATTCTTCCATATCAAATGTAGATTTTGAAATCGCCTCTCTAGTTGCACCTCCTAATCTTTAAAAGCTTTTATCCTCAAAAGAGTGACAGTAGATACTATTATATACCTTAAATTCAAGCGCCTATTTTTTCCTTATAAAAAATCCAAATCTCTCAATTTTTGTACCAAAATTGTAGTCTAAAAAATAAGCTTTCTAACCCTAGTCTTTGATTTTCAAATGCCCTCCTAAAAGTTGTCAAAACCCTTCTTCACCTTGCGGACATGACCATTGACCATTGACCAATAGGAATGAAGAACTTCACCCCTTGTCTTTATTCATCCACAATTTATCTTCATCCTTCCAAATAGGCCTCCTAGTAGTTTAATTCTTCTTCTTTGGATCCCAATTGCCTCTCAAGGCTTTATACTAAACATTTAGGTCCTATATAATTTAAACATGATAACCAAATTAAGTAAAAAAAATCAAAAAAAAGTTTCTTATACCAACTCTTTTAAATACTTTATTGACTATTCTAACACATACTAGAACCTATGAACATATTATATATTTTAGTTAATTTTTACATATTATAAGCAATTATAGTACGACAGTGCCATGTACTTAGCTTATTCCACAAGCTACTAATATGTGCAACACGTGACTAACTTATTAACCAAGTGTCTAACCTAGCAATCACTTATAGACATAAATAAAGATGAAACTGTGTCTATGAAGCTTCTAAGAAGCTTTTCTATAAGATATTATCAAATTAAGCTAATTTTATCTACTTCTATCTATTTATATTAATTAAATAATTATTAGAATAAATCTTATATCCGTGAAAGTAAAGCCTATTACAAGGCAATGTAATACAAGAGCAAAAATAAACCTAAAAGGTCTAAAGAAGACCATAAAACATATGTTGTTAAGATTGAGGAGTTTTTTAATCTCAACACCTTGATTCTTCTTTTTTTTAGAGCAATTAGGGTCATCCTTAACATAGCCTGCCTCGTCACATATCTAACAATATAGGACCTTTTCAAGTTGTATCCTTGCTAAATTACTTGTAGTAATATCTATCTTCTTAGCATTCAGCGCCTTTATCATCTATAAGACCATGTTAGTAATATTATGCTAGCAAAAGACTCAATTGCAATTCTTAACTTTACCAAATACTTCCGCCACTATAGCCGTGTTATTGTAGTTGAAAATAATTCAAGTTGTAGTCAAATCTAATAACCGCTTATCAATCTTAGACAAGAAGATTTTGGCTAGTTGATTTTTACCAAACACATCTTTGACTCCACCATAAACCTTGTCAACTACATATACATCATATAAGAAGTATCTTCTTTTTCATATCAAAAGTCTTAAATAATTCACATATAGTTGCGTTTGAATTTTATATATTAAATGTCTAAATGTATGATAAACAAATACAAAGGTTTAAAAAGTGGTGGTTTTTTTACAATAGTCAAAGTTGCTTATTTAGCTTAAATCATTTGCCATATAATAAGTAATATACTCTCTTCCCTAGACAATGCCATGCCTTTATCTTTGGCATTGCTAGAGAGCGCCCTATTTTAAGTTACTTATATTTTTTAGTAATATAAATCAAACTTGCAATGGCACCCTCTTTAAAAGCTGCACTAAGTTTTACATGAGTTTGCCAATATGTTTCTATATTGTACAACTCATTAGCATGATTGTTTGTTCAATTTCTATAACTTGGAGTGCTTCATGCTCTAGATGCTATAACAATAGCTCAAAGACATATCACTCATTAAAAATAGGAGATTGTTGGCACTTCTCTTTTATCTACATTTGAAATCTGAATTTCTAGTCGAGTAAAGAAATATTGCTAGTATGTTTAAAAAATCGATCTTGTACTATGTTTTGAGGATCATCATCTATTTTATTAAATATATCCATACTCCAAATTTGAAACCTAATATTGGTGTTCAATGCTAAAATAGGCTCAAAAGCCTTATCAATATTTAATCTTGGCCCAAAATTGTTGATAGGATCACTTTTTGAATAATTTGGTGAAGAAGATCAATAATATTGATACTTGGTTTCTACTATAAATTTAACTATAAAAAATTTGTAACTACTTAGATGATAAAATAGTAACTTATATTTGTAATTATTATCAAATTTTATAATTCACCAATCATCACTTTTAGATTACTACAAGTTCAACAACCATCCTACAAAAAGACTTCACTGGCCATTAATCTGATATTACTCTTATAATATCCTAACACAAACTAGTACAACATAAAATGGGACAATACTTAAAACCTCCAACAACCATACCCGCTATTTGAAAAGATACCAAGATAAAATCCAAAAATCAAAATTGGATCTTCTTCTCAACAATAAGTGCAAAATTCAAAGGGATGAATTAGAACCACCGACACATACTTGCAATAGATCATCACAAGTAGTAATTTCTATAACAAAATTAAAAAAAGACACTTAAAAGTATTTGTGTAAGCTCCTACATCTAATATTTATAGAAATTTTAAAAAATTGGTATCCAAAAATACCATTCAATCTATGAAAACCATCATTTAGGATTAAAAATGAGATCCAATCTCCAAACCAACTACATTGTTGGATTCTTTGGCAAGTTTTTTAATATATAGATATGAATTTTATTTAATTTAGATATGTAAGATCTTTAAAATTAAAATTTTGATATTAACATTTAATTATAAATAAAATTATGCACTATAAATGAAACTATGTAGTGCAAATGAAAGTGCTCATTATAGATGAAATTATGTGGTATGGATGAAACTATAACTATAGAGAGTGTTCCAACACATTACTCCAGTCCCTCTACCTTCTACTTCAATCTTTAATCTATTTTTAAAAATCTTCTAATATTTTCAATTTTTTATAAATCCATATAAGTTCACATTATATGCTATTCTTTGAACTCAAAGAAAATATAGAAAATATAGAAGCCTCACACAACAAATTAAGAAGACATTCTTGTCAAGTGAGAAATAAGCAATCACAACACAAGTCTCTTTCAACCTACCATGGAAGAATCAAATTGTGCAAATATATATAAAAACTATCAAGCTTTACTAAATGGCTTAACCGCCATCTCTAAGCAAAACTAACAACTATAAGGTCTCCAAAACATTCACAAAATTTAACTTGACAAGGATGTCAAGTCAAAAAGGATTTTTCAATTATATCCTTAAATCTTGAGCAGATGAAATCATCCATCAAATAAAAATCCATAAACACAAAGTAGACTAGTAAAACTTAAACTAATCTATTGTAACATTAATTCAATGTGGTCTAGCACCCAATGCCATGTATTGTACCACAATGGAAAAGGATCATTATAATTATTATTATATACCAGAGTAATACACATGCATCATTTCAGACAAGGCATCAATCAAAAACAGCAAAACATCACATCCTAAAATTTTCATTTCAATGACTATTGTTTTACCAAACAACATCAACAAAGCCAATTGAGAACAACAAGAACCCCCCTAGCACCAAAAGAACCCCTTGTACCCAACACCACCTGGTGCACCAAGACCCCACACCACCTGGTGCACCAAGACCCCACACCACTATTCTCATTCACATGTGTACACATAAAATGAATAATTTATAAGGGTGAGTTTGAACACCGCAAGGCAGCAACTGACCACTAGGATTTGGAGGCGTGGGAGAAACGAGTCCTACTATCCACACTAATTTCCAGCTCCCAGGACATGCTGGCATTGCGGGCGTGGCGCTACCCCCAGCCCCAGTCGCGACGCCACGCCACGCCGCGCCGCGCCCTCTCGCGGGCAGCCGCGGCCATGACGATGCCGTGACGCAGACGTCGCAGCGTTAGGACCAGCAAGGGCCGCGGCCGCGATGCAGGCGCAGAGGAAGAAGCAGTGCGGGGTCGGTAGCATCGACCGCGATGTGGGCGTGCGTGCGGCGTCGTCGCTTGAGCCTTCGCCAGCGTCTGTTACATCATACGGGTGGGGGCCATCGTGGCGCTCCACCACTACCCCCTCCCCCACTCCCCCCCTAACTCTTTCACGGTCGCTGTCTCCCCTCGACACTCGTCTCTTTCGCCGTCGCGAAAAACACCCGCTGCTCTGCCGGTGTGCCGCACCAGTGGCTTCCGTGTCTGTTTCTGCCAAGGTCTTCGGTCGGAGGAGGGGCAATTTACCGCGCCGCAGGGGCCGCAGAGATAATTTTTCTTCTGTGGGTCTTCATCGTTGAGCGACAAGTCTTAGGCAGCTGCGCGTCGGGTCCCCCCCCCCCTCCCGCGCCGTCGTGTATTTGATGCATGAGAGGGAAGGCCGCCGCTAGCTCAGGGTGCTTCGTTATTTCGTTTCGGTTTTTGCTGCCCTGGTTGTTAGTATTTCACGCTCGAGTTCGTTGCGTTATCTTGCCTGCAGTGTAGTATTCTGCTTTCGTGTACTTTTGCGGGAATGTCCTGACGCGGCTGCGAGGAGAAGGGTTGTTATTTGCGAAGAGAAGTGTTTGGGTTGCTGGGATTCTTTCGTGAATTGGCTTATTTGGCTCGGTGGGCGTGGGCTTTTTGGAATTGAGGACGTGAATGCTATTGTTGGCTTCCATTTGGAATGGTTCTAAGAGTTTGGACGTTGGAATTAAAAGTCGAGGTGGCGGGTAACGTCCGACGTTGCGGGAGAGTTCATTTAGTAGGTTCCTGGCGGACAGTATTCGCAGAGCTTTCAGGTGCGTTGATGGCCCTCGACAAGGGTCTTTCCTAATTTTTCAAAGATGTGTCTGCTGGAGTCCTGTTTTTGTCCTGAGTCGTGCCTTTTACATTGAATTGAAATGTTGAATGTCAGAGTGGTTTTGCTTGGAGAATATTTCTGTGGACGGTACTCAAATTTCGCGAACCATCACATTATCGATCACCGTTTGGTAGTGTTGTAAATTGTCGCACTTTGTTGTTGAAAGATGATATGTCGTTGATTCTGAGTGTCTTTAATTAGTGGAAAGGCCCCCGTGCCTGAGAGGTTAGTATGATTCGGAAGATTTTTAGATAATCATGTTCCACCCGCTCCTATTTGTTAGTGTGTGGGAAATTCTTTTTCTTGTTTCTTGTGAAGATGGGTTGACATTGAAATTGATTCTTCAAATAGGATATATGTGTCAGACGCTTTTACTTGTTGAAACTATTTCCCATTGTTTAAACTTAGCAGTAATATTCTCGAGTAGACAACCTCTTCTGTCTAAAAAAAGCTTTTAGAGCATTCAAAACTGCTTTCCAAATCTGCGATCGTCTTTGTAGCTGTCAGGCGCCTTGTGACGCTCCATCACATTCTATTCGTTTATCATTTCATCCAGTATCAAGTGGCGCTTGGCTCCAGCAGTATTTGACGTAATGTGGCAGGGTCGTCAGCTGACAGTCCGAACTGTTCTAATCCAGATCATCAATTTGTACAAGAGTTCTGAAGTTTTCCTTCGGTTTTGGTGCAGATCCATTAATGATCACTTAATTGAACATACTACAAGTCATCCTTAACCGAGTTCCTTCATGAAGGCCCAGCATCAACAGCACGTTTTCATCCGCAACGTTGGGTTCCACGAACGTTGGCTATCACGTGAGCTATGCAAGCAATAGTTTTGGTCATCTCCTCCTCTCACTTTTACTGTAGATTTGTCTCTATTCAACATTGTGAGAATTTCTAGTGCCCCGGGGCCTTAGAGCTCAGCACAGCAACACCATGCCGAACAGAGTTTCTGGTAAAATGCAGAAGGCTCTTCATAAGCTGCAGAAGAGCATTTCAAGCTCACACCTGAATTACCAGGCCATGCACCACCACAGCGATGCGAAATCCCCTTCGAGGACGGGAGGCACCCTCAGGAATGGGTGCGCGTTCGGAAGATCTGGTCGGTTCGCAGTCAGTGGTCTCAACTATTCCGATTCTGACAGCGACGACTCTGCCCCAATAGATGTGCCTGAAGGAAACCTAGTGGTATATGTGGGTGAGGAGCGGCGCCGATTTGTTGTTCAAGCCAAGCATTTGAGCCACCCTGTATTCAAGGCCTTGCTCAACAAGTCAGCGGAAGAGTTCGGATACGAGCACAAGGGAGGGTTAGAGATTGCGTGTGAAGTGGATTTCTTTAAGCACATGTTGTGTCTCATCGAGACCAACGATTCTTCATTCTCTTCCACAGAGATCGACGAGCTTGTGGGCATCTACGCCTACCCTCAGTGCGTAGATGCTTAGTATTCCTCTCTCTTGATTTAATGCGGCTTTCAAAGTTAAGTGGTAAGCTTTGGAAAGCAATGGCAGGAATCCTCAAAGATATTCATCAATGATAATGACGATATTGGACAGTGTGTTTAACAATGACCCTCTTTAGGACTAGTAAACTAAATCTACTTGATTTCGGGTATGCTTTGCATATGGCCTGATGTTCTCAATTGAGGGAGGAGGTTCTCTTTTTACTCTCTTTTCTGTACCTAAGAGTTCGTTACACATACATGCTTGGCATTAATAGCATCAGTAGCACACCCTACCACACGGTGGAACCAACTCAACAAGGCTACCTTGACAGTTCAACAAAGAAAACTAGATCGATGACTAAGAAATTAACTTGATAGTAAATGAGTGTGAACAGTGTCCTTGGGATTTCCATCAGCAATTACTTTTTTGGCCCTTATGCTCACAACATTCTCATAACCCATGCTGTCCTCCAAATAATGCTCCTACAGATTGGCTTTGACTGCTCAGGTATGTGACCCACACAATGACAAAGCACAAATACTTTGTCAGTGTGGATCAATCTTTGTGCTCCTCCAAGGAAGTGGTGAAACCAGATCCCCATTGCACTGTTACTGTGGGCACTCCTTGCGCTCAGCATATGCCTCTGAATAAAAGAAGCTTTAACATTATGGCCAGTGTTTTGAGTACCCAAGTGATAAGCCCAAGGTGCAGGAAAAGCATGGGTCTAGAAGATATCAGTCAAAACTGCTGAGAGACTGGAAGTATTCACACACAAGTTGGCGATCACTGACTTGGCTCCAGAAAAATGAGGAATATGCGAAGAAGCAAGCCCCACCAAGAAAGAGAGAGAAAGCAAGAGAAAGAGAACGATTTGGTGGCATTATCATCACAATATAACGACTGATACTCTGCAATTATATGCAACAAGGCATGCCCCTTGATTGAGAATCCATCATGCGGTGACTTTATAAAAATTTGCAACCCCAGGGAAGGGATTCCTCTGTACAGTAAGGATAGAATCCTCATTGCAGCTAGCTAGCTACGTATCTTAATCGTTAACCTTAGTATCCCATTAACCCTCAAAACTATGAAGCACGGCAATGAAAGACTCACAACCATGTCCATCAAATTTAACACTCTTGGAACTAGTATTACATCCTGTTTAGCTATGAAGCAGTCACTTCTTTGTAGAAAAACAAAGTACTCTTATTAAAAAAAGGCGCGTCTCTGCAAAGCTTGGCAGCTCTAGTGACCCCTGTTTGAAGACAAAATTGCGTTTAAGGCACCGACGTGCTTGTTACTCGGCAGAATTCCATCGGTACTACTTCAAACTCAGATGCAGGATTTCTGAATTCGTTGTAGCGTACAAGCAGGTGTAGCCTAGGTCCACGCTCAAAGGAGCACAAAAAAACGGTCTGAACGAGGATCGGTAAAACTCCTCCCTAGTGCTAAACGATCCCTTGTCGTGGACTGCGGCTTTAGATTGAAGGTCTGAAACGCGGGCTTCAACTGGTTCCTAGCAGCAAAGTTGCTGATTAATCAGCTAACCCCCTGGAAGAAACACGCCTTCAAAACTTTCATACTACGATGTCCGATTTTCCTTGTAATGTCTGATTGTGGTGCACATACGCCATGTAAGAGGGGCTCTTTTGTTTTTTTGTTTCTCCCGTGCTGAGTCCCTGGGAGAAGACATCCTAAAGATCCCTTCACAGTGCATACAAAAAAGGCAGGAGACGCTTCAACTCCACTAAAGATACCGATCGGCGTGTAGCACTCCGCAGCATGCTGCTGGGAAGAAAGTCTCGTAACCCAATGCTATGTAGACCGAACTGCATCTATCTGGAGCGATCCTGCCCCATGAAGTTAGTTTCTTCCACAAACTCTGCAGTAGCACCCTCCAGAAACCACAGCAAGTGTTCGAAAACATCAGGAGTACAAGCGATGCGCAATCCTCCTTCGCAACAGAACCCAAACTCTTCTTCAGATCTCGCCAGCAACGCTCGAAAGACGCTATTCGAGAGATACGATGTTGGGATGACAAACCTCCTCCGCTCCTTTCCAACATATACAGCAAGGCAACCAGCGGGTACGTCAGGTGGAGGATTTGAGCATTCCACATCGCTGTCATAGCTGTGGATATCTGCCATGCTGCCCCATGAGCGCCCTGAGTTGATACCGAGAGAAGAAGAATCAAACGTGTTTGAGGTAGCACTGGAGTGTCGGGACATGGATTGCTTGTGACCCTGTGGGGAGATGTGAAGCACCTTTATCAGGAACTTGGCAAGCTTCTTGGACGGAGCCATAGTCGCACTAGAGAATTGCTGCTTAAGTGAACAACCTTCAGCAAATGCCGTATCCTGGAATTGTTTTTGCAGGCACAATTTAAGCCCTACTTCTCACAGCTCACTGCAAGAACCGGACGGTAAAAAGGAGGTCTCTACTCCAAAGAGGCGGAACCAAAAAAAGGCACCGGAATGCCTACCTAACAACTCACGCAGCAGCTCGTCTTTGATGGCAACTGTGATTAAAGCACAGACAACAGCCAACGAAAGATTCCAAGAAGTTAGACAACGCTCTGCTAGAGAAGAGAGACAAAGATCTCATGTGCTCATTCAGATCTGTTGTTGGTGACTGAAAATACATATGCTCAAGTTTCTGTCTGTAATGCATCCGGTTCCTTGCACTTTGTCACAACCAAGCAATCGTCTCGACACAGGGCGAGGACACAACAACTAAATGGTAGTCGGATCTCTCTGTCTCTCTCCCTCTCTCTTTCAGGGAGAACGGAGATTGGGAAAGCAGTAAGCAAGCACATTTACTCACGACTGAGCAAGGGTTATGGCAGCTAATGGTGCCTACTAAGTCGCCCCAAGGCCATATAAGCGTCATCCCGAGAAAACTACCTACCATGCAGAATAGGGCCACAGAGGAAAAAGGAACTTGCGCATCTCGGGCCTTCCTCTTGTACAAGTGTCACATAAAATGACTTTACCAGTTTGTACTGCGTGAAATTTACCGACACTGCTCATTTTCACACAACCCATCACACCGCGGACGACGCTTCCACCTTACCACACCTGATGCAACCTCTCTACCGGCACCACTCCTCGAAGCAGGGAGCGTGCAATACGAGCACGACCGCTATGGGCATGGCCCAATTCCATATCTCCATCATCCCCAGTCGATTCTACTCTCCAATTTCCTATATCTAAAAATAAGATAAGTGATTCCATATATTCTATGAAAAGAAAAATAAAAAAAGAAAAGCGGACCCTTGCGCTTATCTTTTGACCTCGATGCAATTCCAATCGTCGCTGAACAAAGCACTTTTTTCTGTAGCCTTTGGGTCTCTCCACAAAGCCTGACCGAATGATAATAGGAATTTTACCGGGATATTCTCGGACATCACCCCCCGATGTAGCTCAGCTCGATGAAAAATTCTCCGCGCTCTGCGACCCAAAACCCAATCCTGATGAGACCTGGCTCGGATTCAAGCTCTGTCGGCCGCGAATGCAGGAGACAAAGGCAATGCGAGGCTGCGCTGGTAAAACCATGCGGATGAAAGAGATCCAAAAGCACTCGGTAATGGAGGAAAACCAAAATAAACAAACAAAAAAAAAAAAAAAAAAAAAAAAAAAACTTGCGCAGTAGCTGCGATCATCGCTGAATGAGTCCGTGCAGACAACCCAGCCTTATAATTCAAACCACGGCAAAGGCTCTGGAACATGTACAAATACGGTACATGTCCTATCATGTTCGGATCCCGTAGTTATTGTGTTAGATTCTAGAGGACGAGGTTATCGGGAGTACTTTCAGCAACCGTGCGATGGCCAACTTCTAATGGCTCCCTTTGTCAGCCTTCCCTTTAGGAGGTGGATGTAGGCTTGTCGAGTGTCGTTGCTTGAATCTCACAGCGGAGGAAGAAAGACTTGTTGGTCTCTCCAAAACTCATCAAAAAATTCACTCTTACAAGGGACTGGAGTGCTCAATTTTCCATGGCACCCAATTATGCCTCCTGAATGCATTTATTTTTATTTTATTTTATTTTCATGGAAATAAATGGTGGGTGCAAGGGCAGGGCTTTACAGATGTGATAAGATTCATTCATTATCATTCACTTCATGTGAGTGTCAACATCATCTTCTTCTCCTCCTCAATGTGAACAAACAAAAACACATTGCCAGTGGTTGTGAGGGTTCATACTGGGAAATCACCCAATTTGTGTGGATGGAAGGTATCATCCATTCATCCATCCCCTTCTTGCACTACTTTCATCAATCATGGGGAAGGTTTGGCAATGGAAGTGACAGCAGAATGGGATGTATAGTCAGGATTGGCACACTGAGTAGGTGCAAGGGGAGCTTCAAAGCCCTTGAGGATGAGACATTAGAGAGTAGATTGGCTGGGGCCATGATGATTGGCAAAGCAGGGGAGTCAGAAGGAAAGCATGAGTGAGTCTGAGGAGTCCCCTTTGAAGCCAGGAGGACATCCTTGTGTCCTGGCCAGTACAACCCCACCCATACTATTTGTACTTCCATTCATTCAACTCTCAGTCAGCCTCTGGGGAACAGGGCTCCACCCCCCAATTTTGTATGATTCTGGCCTTGCACACCCTCTTCACACTTGCAATGCTCCTGGTGGCAGGTGGAAACTCTCCATCAGTCTTACTTGGATGGCAGAACGGCATTATATTGTGTGTGCAAGAAATCTGGCCACCCTCAAAAATGACTTCAAAGTGTATATCTATTCTATTTCCGAGTAGAAGGAGGTTACAGCCTGCTTAGAGAGAATGTAATGTAGGTGGAAGTCAATGATTTGGCCACTGTGAAGCTAGAGTGGCAAGATTGTAGAAGACAGGTGATGGCAAAAATTTAATATTTGTGTAGTATGTCATTCCATTCTATAGACTTGAGTGTGTGAGTGTGTTTGTGTTCTTTTAGAGGCATGTGGGCTATTGCAGCTCAAGTAATAAGAATAGAAAAGAAAAAGTTGTTGGCTTTTTGTGCACATTGACATATGAATGTACTATCCATGGTCATAAAACTGTTATCCAATACAGAAAAGAGGGTGACCTCTTTTGACAGCCTTGAGCAACAGAGCTGTAGCTTTGGGGATCTCTGTTGTAAAAAGTAGGTGGCTCCAAGTATGCCCATGTGGACTTGCTTGGCATGACCAGAATTCTGCCAGGGCGGGCATTTTCTACTCACTATTTCTTCAAACAAAGGTTTGAAAAAAAGAGAAATTTTATTAGAACCCAAAACCTTGTGATGTGGCAATGCTGCACTATGCACTTGCTTATGAAGTGAGAATTGCAAAGCTTGGGAAGAAGCATATCCGCAAAGGGGGTCACCAAGAGCCGAACCCTAATTTGGGTTATGGTGTGGAGCACTCTAGCACTAGTGGTTGGGAACCCCTCTGGCCCCACTTGGCCCACTACATCAGGGGAACACCCCAAACTGCAAAGGAAAACTGAAGGATAACTTTGGGGAGGTATAGTAGAGGTGCCTCACTTGGGAGATGAGGAAATGTCATGGAGGAGACAGCATCACAAAAACTCCCCTTGAAACCAGACAGTAAGATTCATTAGCACCTCAACAGCAGCAAAAGCAAGTGGGAAGAAGGGAAGAATACAGAGAAGAGGCAAGAGAAAGAGGAAGAAAAGGAGTGCCACTGAGCAGATATTAGATGTCACCCCTTCCTCCACTTGCTTAGCTGGCATGTTCATAACAGATGGCAGTTTTACAGCTTGGGCAGGAAAGTTTCGATGAATAAATACATTTGACAAATAAAAAATATAACAAAGTGCTCATGCAGCATATCTCCAAATTGGTTTAAATTGGCAAGTTTTTTCCCATGAAAATATGATGTTCATCTGCAGAGTAGTTATTATTAGCAACTATATGGTGGAGAAATGCAATTTCAAGGAGATATTCTGAACTTCAACATAAATAGTAATCAGAGAATGTTTAACAATTAAGTCAAACATTTGGGTACGTATTTATGCTATAAATTGAATGAAAATCCTCAAACAAAGAACATGAAAATTTAAAAAATGAAGAGAGCTCCCATGTCAATGAAATGGTTGCATTATAATTATTCAAAAAGAAACTATTGACTCCCTTTTATGAACTTTCAATTGAAAAGTCAGCTGCAAAGGAAATAAATGTATAATTTGTTTATCTCCTTAGAATGTGTGTATATGCAAAAGAAAAACACCAACAAAGCTATTTAAGTTTCACAATATCCTTTGGATATATATATACACACACACACACATGCATTTATAAACATACTGTTTCCATTCTATACAGTCAATAACATTACATTTGATTTACTTTATCCCTGAAGAGAATAAGTACCAGCATGTAAAACTGAAAGATCAATCTTGAAGTTACGTAGGATAAGGTAGGGCAACAAGTCACAAACTTAGACCATGGAAAAAACCAACCTCTCTCTTCTTGCTTGCTGATTCCATTGTGGATAGGCATGACAGCCCCCAAAAGAATTCCCTAGCCTATTTAAACCCCCAAGCCTACATTCTCATTCACTCACACCTAACCAGGCTATAGGAATGGGAATGAATAGCATCCATGCCTTGCAAAAACCATTCCATATAAGCACCAACTGATCCAAGTGGGGCCAACCTCTCATTGTTGAACACACAAAGCTATCAAGCATAATTCTTTTTTAATTTTAATTTTTTTAAAATTGACACTAAACAGGAAGCAAGGCTACTGTGTATGAGCTGGGCGCCTTGCATGGTGGCTACAAGCCTTGAGCTTTGAGCCTTAACATTGGACCCCTCTAGGAAAGAATATTCCCCTATTGTTGATCCAGCCTGAAACCAAGGAGGCTTTGCTTCATGAAGGTTCCAAGCCCCAGTGGGAATTGACACCCTTTGGCAATGACGGCCACTGGTCTTCATGGGTCGGCTCCATGCCTAGTCCCACCCTGGTTGAACTGGATCTGTGGTTATCCACAACTGCATCAAAAACCCCCCCTGCACCAGAAGAATTCAGAAGGAAGCAGAGCAGGAAAGAGGTGAGAAAATTGAGTAGAGCCATTTGTGGTTCACGGGCATCTCCACCAAAGGGGAGTATCAGTAACTGTGGGCTCTCTTTCCATGGAGCTCACTCACTCTCTATTACTCATGTTTGATTGCCACCCATGAGAAGCAAGAGATATGCCAAAACAATACAGAACATGTTCCCACATGGAAGTCTCCTCCTGCAAAGATGGGGTGGGGTTTTACAGTGGGGCAGGTGGCATGCAGGAGGAGAATGTGTGCTGTTTTTCTGTGCATAAGTAGGTGGTAAGAAACATTAACCCCCCTCACCTACATCAGGGCTGGGTTGGGTTCATTTCAGTTTGCCCTTTAGCTGCTCTGAACAGTCTCTGTTACTTGGATGAAGAATATAGATGAATAACAAGTCAGTAGATGAATGATAGACTTTTCGTTCATCGTTGACATCCCTGTCTTGAGCAGAGTCACTGAATCTTCCCAGAATGGCTTGTTTGTGTAGGTATCTTGAGAATAGACAGATAAGGAATATTCTATTTTGTGGTTTTGTATTGAACTGTCCACTTGATCAATCAGGAATCGACAGCACAGTCTAGCATGGCTAGTTACTGTATTAGAGCATTCTCTACTACGCAAATTAGAAAGAGAACTTTTAAAAGTATTATGAAAAAAGTAAAAAGTTCAATTTGGTGTTGGGCTGGAAGAGTTGAGGAAGAGTTGAATGGTGATGGGCTTGTTTAGGAGGGAATGTGTTTTGTTTTGAAGGAATCTTCCTCAGAGTTGTACTTAAAGAAGCTCAAACCAATTGTAAATTAGTTAAATCATATGGTAGTAGTCAAACATAGTTTCATTTCTCCTGTTTTCATTCAAATTCATGTTCTATTCCTTTGAGTATCAAAATTTATGGTGTCTATATGTGTTAAAAACGTACTTCATATTTTTTTCAAAACTTAAAATTTGAATATATGTATATATTACAAAAAAGTACATTTCCCATTATTCTGATCCTGAAGATATTTTAGAGACGCTTTTATTTTAGAAGGTCTATTAAAGCACTAAAATATAATTATCTAAGTTTTATTTTCATTTTTTCTTATTTTTCCTAAAATCTCATTTATTCCGCACTTTTTGGATTGTTCGATTTTTAACTTAATATATATACAGGTCTACGTATATATATATAGAGGGTGGCTATGCACGTCATTCCTTTCAATGAATCATTTCTTTGTTTATGGAATATAAAATAGAATCTCACTTTTGCACCATGCGAGGTAGATTATGAGGCTTAATATTCCATACCAATTCTAGTAGCTGATAAGAATCACCCAAATTACAATCAGTCTAATCATTCATTTTCAATAATTAAATTATACCATCAAAAATTTCATGGTTATATTTAATGTACTATTTTTATATTCGTTTTAAATTTAGACAGCTATTTCAAAAACAATGTATATGCATATATATAATCGAGCCTAAAATTGTTATTGGAATTTTCTATAAATATAAAATGTACATAATATAAACCTTCAATTCTTTGGTTTGAATCTTCTTCTTAAAAAACAACAAAACTTAGAATGTTAAAATGTTTAATAATGACAAGATTAAGTGCCACATATATAGTTTATTGAAATATATAAATTTTTCTTTAAGGCACCTACACTCACAAATAAAAATTATGCATTTCAAAAAATCCCTATGTGTACATCTTTATTGTGAAAATAACTGTAGGATAAGAAATGCAAGAAATTGTTGGCAGGAAATATGTAAAATATTTGTCCCAATTAATTAGAAATTTGACTAAAGCGTATAATAAATTTAACAGCTAGTCTAAGAAAATATAAGCTTTTTTCTGCATAAATTTATGCTGCACAGTCACCAACTTGACATAGTTTAGAAATTAATTAAACATCACAAACTTATAATTATACCACTAATTTTATTATTAATAATATTTAACATCTATTAAAATATTTGTGCGCTTTATGGTTAATGAATATATATTTAAAAAATAAGAATCAATAATTTAATAATTAAAAAATAATTACATATATATATATATATAAGTACATTTAAAAATTAGATATTACATATATATATATATATATATATATATATGCTATTTTTAATAAAAATATAAAATTTAAAAAATATTAAAGAACATTTCTTTATTATAAAGTTAAGTTCTTCAATTAAAAAATTATGTAACATTTTAGGAGCACATGTAACAATTCTATGTACAAAAAAATAAAATAATTTATTGAAATAAATAAATTTCTTTTAAAAACTATATATGTATATATATATATATATATATACAAACATACATATATATTATGAGATAAGAATTTAGATTTTTTAGTAATTTTTAATTCTAAAATAAAAACTACATATTATATGATAAAATTACTTCTATAATAAATAATTATTTATTAATGGTATAATATATATATATATATATATATATATATATGTTCATAAGTATATTTCTTATATAATACTTCAATCATGAAAAAATAGTTATAAGTGAAAAAGATAAAAAAATTGTAATAAGAAGTAATTGAATTAGCTCATTTTGAAATATTTGATTGATAATTAGTAAGATACAAGAAGGTTTAGAAGCCACAATAAAACAATAAGTTGATAATTAGTTAATAATATTGATAATAGTTGTGATATTGTTTATTATTTGCAAGACAAAATTTTTTTGGTCTAAGCTTCTAATGTGCTTTGAAGTTACTAGAAGATGCTTTCTAGATAAGGTTTCTAAACAAACTTGTTAACTAAGCTATTAAAGCAGTTTCTAAAGAAAGTTATTAAAAAAATATTATAGTATTATAAGATAATTTAACCTATTCTAGAAGATTTTATTAATATTTAAAAACCATTATTTATATTATTATCTCTCTTTTTGTTGAGAATTAAAAGTCTTAAAGAACTACATAAATATTTTAAAATTATTACTACATACATTATTTCATAATCATCTTCTAAGTGGTGTATAGATCCTAAAAATCCAAAAATAACAGCTAGTAATAGAATTTAATGATTAACTAAAGAATTTATTAGTATTACTTCTATTGTAAATGTTTTTAAATACAAATTACAAAAAACTTAGAATAAATTGTATAATCATTATAAAATATTTAAATTGATTTTTTATGTATATTTGATAACCAAAAATATTATTAAAAATATTACTAAAAATATTAAAAAAATTATGATTTTTTTCTAATAATATTTAAGTTTTTTTTATATATTAATAAAATTTTATATTAACTTCTATATGTAATTAATAATATTATAATAACACAAATTTAGTTATTATTATATCTCATTAAATCTCATTTAATATTTAAAAATTTATAATTTTAAATATTTTATATAATGGATAAATTATATAAAAGAAATATATGTATCTTATACATATAATTTTGAATTCATGACAAGATACAAATAATAAAAATAAAATACAGCACAGAATTGAGTGTATATGTACATACATTCATAACTTTAAATGATAGACTATATAACTAGTTTTTTAAATATTACTGAATGATTTTATTTATAATAAATAAACTTTACAAAATCTCAATTAGCCTTTATATTAAAAAGAAAAAATTTTAAAAAATACATACATACATACATACATACATACATACATAAAATATCATATTGTTTTAGAAGTATCTAAAGAATAAAATACTAGATTGTTTGTGTCATTTTATAAAAATTTAGATAATCAATTTTTTAAAATTTAAATTTTATTATTATTTTTTAATTATATATATATATATATATATATATATATATGTGTGTGTGTGTGTGTGTGTGTGTGTGTGTATTTGTGTGTGTATTTGGTGGTTAGATCTTCTTTAATATGAATATAAAATTTTGGCACAATGCTTGTGTTTTTCTTTTGTTATTATTTTGATTGTGCTACATAGATTTTTTAATATTCAAGATTTTTTAAATGATTACATATTTATTTAACAAAAAAACAAATTATTTTTTAAAAAAATTAATAACAATATTTTTCTTAATTACAATATTAATACATAGATTTGTGTAAACAATATCTTAAAACTTGATTTTCAAAAATTGTGGGCTCTCAACATTGCAATTAATATATTACTTAACATAATTGTTTGAACTATAATAAAAGTAACTGAAAATCATTATATTTTTCCAAATAATCTTTTTAGTAAGTTGTATAATTTTTAAATCCGAAATTGTGATTGATATTGTATTTTCTTTAATTTTTTGTGTCTTTTTTCATATTTATTTATTCTTACAATAACTATCTTTATATGTTATTGTTAAGTATTTTTTTAAAATTAAATATTTTTTATAAAAAAATTATTTATTTAACTAATTTTATGTATATAATATCTTATGAGTAATTTTATTGATTGAAATAATCATTTATACAATCAACTCAAGTGGAAATTTTTACATGCTATAAAAGATACAAATGTGAATAGTATATTTTTCTATTACCAACTATTCTTATTAAAATATTTCTATTTAAACTTTATTCTACTTTTGTTTTTTCTTTAAATTTCACAGTTGTGTGAGATTTTAGAAGTGTATTTTTTTAATGATTTTTTAATTATTTATTACAAAATAGTTGACTCTGATTTTATTTTTAAAAGAAAAAATGTGTTTTATTATTCATTTTAAAGCTTGGTATATATCTACTTCAAAACATGGTACTTAAAACTGGTGAGTTGTTATTTACTTAAAAACGTGCATTGCAGGAATAAGTAATTTTGTTATTTGCAAAATTACAGTAACATGCTGGATATTTTTATTTGATTTGACATCCATGTAATTTTCAAACTTTATAATTATAAAAATAGATTTTTTATTCTTCTGAATTGGAACCAAATTAATATTTTTAATTAATTATTCTTAGCAATAAATCTTTCATGTAGGAATTTACTGTATAATGTTAAGTGTTATTTTTAGAAGTCATTTTTATTTTTTCACTATTATATGGCTATGTTAGGATCTAATAATGTAAAAAAATTTACATAAATTATTATTTAAGAATAGTATAGTATCAATTTTTAATTTGTGATTAACTAAATATTATCTTCATAATATGTCTCTATATGTTTTTTCTTACTTTTATTTACTTCTAATTAATTAAGTAATATGGGCATCCTTTACACAAAGTTCTTCAAACATTCACTTAAAGATCCATCTATTCTTTTGAATTGTCTATTTTTAGAAAATTAATATTTGTATTAAAAACTAATTGGTTCTTATTATTCTAAAACAATATTGTCGCAATGTGCTTGTAAACTTTAGATTCCATTTTGACATTGTAACCTTTAGTAATGTTTAATGCTTGTACCATGTGATATTTAGTATTTATTTTGTTTATGTATTAATTAATTTTATAAGTATATTATATGTCAATTTTATTGAATATTAAATTTTAACAAAATTGTATAATCATTAATAACTTATTAACTTATATATATATATATATATATATATATGTATATATTTTTAATTCGAATTAATCTCACCTAAACCTAAAAATATTATCTTTCTATCAATATAGTTTTAATTTTTAATTTTTGTTTGTAATTTAGTTTTACCAATTATTAGATAAAATAATATTAGTTTGAAAAAAAATCTAATCTATAACTTTTTTAAAAATAAAAGTAAAAGTTTGATGTTGTAGATAAAAATTAATAATAATATATATATGGAAGACATATTATTTCATGTACTTTTTTGTTATATATAATATATATAATATTTTATTTATTATAATAGATATTAAGTATTTTAAAGATTATATCAAATATTTTTAAAATTTTAAAATTCTAAAAATATTTTTAGTATAAAATTTATATAAAAAATTAAAATTGATTTAATATATTATTTTTTGTATTAGAAATTGCTATAAATAAATCAATCTAAATTTATATTTTAAATACTTTTATGTGTTGTTGTTATTTTTGTTGTTATTATTAATATTATTTATGATTATTAAATTTTTATAGTTCAACTTAATTAACAACTTATTAGTTAATATATAATAAACCACAAGTTTTAAAATAACACTTACGGATATTGTAAAATATGATTATAGTTTTTATCTTCTATTATTATTATTATTTTGAAATAATAATTAAAAAATTAATTAATTAATGTCCACCAAGTTGTTTATAAACCACCAAGAAATTTGATGCTTTTGACTTTATTTTCAGTCTTTAGTTTTAAATTAAAAAGTTACAGAATAAATTGGGTCTTCTAAAATATTTAAAATACAATCTATCTAAGTAATATATGTATATCTATATTTATTTTTATCTAAACTCTTAAAGTCTTATAAATACACAATCTAATAGTCTTAACCTAAACAATCTTTTGATGCCTATATTTTGTTGGTGAGCTCAAACCATATTAAAAAAAAATTCAATTAAAGAATCTGAAATTATATGTATATTTATAGAAAGTTGTTACTTCTAGACAATACAACAACAACACAATAATTGCATTCTTAGACAAGTTATTTGGCTTGATAAAAGAGCATAAGAGACTATTTGGCATAGACTTATCAAATTTAGCAAAGTATATTTATACATAATATTTAAAAATGACTTATTAACATCTTTAAAAAATATGAAATTATTTTAAAAGATTATCAAGAATATTTCTTAAAATATATAATTGAAGATTTTATGAAGAAAAAAACAAGAAGATGGAACTTTTTTCTTTTCTTTTTTTCTTTTTTCTTACTTTTTTCTTATTTTTTCTTTTTTTCCCTCTCTCTTCTTTCTAAAGGTCTATATATAAAATTCTAATTCATACCCTTGATATAAAGGCTCTAGGTCCTATATAACAAAAATAATCTTTGTATAATAGATTGGAAAAGGGATTATTTCCTCACACTTGGTAAAAGTCTTAAAATTTAAAAATGTAACTTTAAAAACACTTGTATTTTTGTTATATGTATTTATATTTTTATTTGCATATCTATATGTATACTTGCTAAATACAAAGAATATAGGTTGTTTTATTATCTTCTCTTTAATTCTTAGATTAACAAATCCAACTTCTTATAGTCATCAAAGTATAGAAATAAAATATTGTCTTACAATTGCTTGAATTCTACAAAAACAATTCTCCTAATTACCTCCACTTTAAATTCTAACTCTTTCATTGACTTGCATTGCTTTATTTTGGTATATATATATGCACACACACACACACATATATATGAGTTATGACAATGTTTTCAATTTAAAAGTGAAGCTTTTATTTACTTTTCTACATTAAAGACTCCATCAAAACATTTCAAAACACATTTGATTTTATTTGCTTAAAAATATCTCTACAAAAATTTATTTTCTATGTATGCAAACTCCTTATGAAGTACATGAGATCTCAAAATCAACTCTATAGGAACTTAATTCAAGTTACATATAATTCTTAACCAATAAGAAGGCTAATTTATTTTCTAAGATAATTTCTTTTTCCTTCTCTATTGTATAGATATCTTTGTACTTATATATCTTTGTGTGTGTATATATATATATATATATATATAGTCTAATTAAAATGCTTGTTGTCCTTGACATTTGATTCTTATGTGGGAAAAAAAAAGAAAAAAAAAGAAAAAAACAACCTACATTGTTTCAACATAATGACCTTCAAGGGCAAACTAATAAACAGGATAGATTTTGAATGACACAACAAATACTAGAAAGCAAAATAAACACCAAATAAAATTACATAGTTCCACCTAGAGAATAGATAATTAATGACTCATCAACATGAACTACCTCTGAGATACTAAAAAGCAAGCCGTGCATCAAATCCTATCTTCATTAATCACGTGAGTTGGACTCCTTGTTGTTCTATACTTCTTATTATCAAAGCAATAGGTACACCCCATTTTGTGTCAAGAAAACCAATAAATAAATAAATAAATAAATAAAAACACCACTTGCTAAAGCAGATCCACACTCACATCAATCAACGTACACTCCAATGAAAAAAGGATTAGATACTCACCTCTAAGCTCCCCCCAGATCTTGTCTACAGACGTGATTCCATGACCCAGCTTCGTGTTTTTTGCAATCTTCTGACGTTGTTTTGAGGAAGTAATTCATTTTGTGGGGTGGGTTTGCTTGCGGTGGTGAGTCGTATCCCATCTCGCTGCAAGCAAATGATGCAGCACGGGTGATGACCGAGGAGAGGGAGAGAGAGAGTACACACACTCAACACCCACCTCATCTCATGCTGTTGACATCGCACGCGAGCATGGGCTGCTGAGAATCGCGATTGGTGTGTCGCTGCAACTGGAGTGGGGATGGGCCTGGTTAGGGTTTGGTAACACTATCTGACTGGGTCATCTGATCCCTAACTTAGTTTCGTATCTTGACCGAGACTTAACCATTGTTACTTATCAGAACCCTGGTGCATTGTTTCGTCGTAGCTTAGACGAAGGGCAGCTTTCAGCATAATTGCTTGGCGTAGTGTTGTTCAGTATGTCTTCCACACACACACACACACACACAACTTCGTTTTTAAAAGTACTGTCGTCCTGATCAGTTGTGTTGATTGTGCAGCATTGTGTTGTATAATGAAGGGTCTGGCGAAAAATCTTGAATTGACTTCTCTTCAAATGCACTTGCAGCCACATTTAGGGTTTCGAAACTTTTCGAACAGAAGAACTGCATCTGTGTCACTGGTGTACTGATTGCCACTGATCAGTGGTAACCAGTCACTCACTCACTCAATTATTCCATCATCTAATTTTCAACCTGCTTACGTTTTGTTGAAAGGAAGGAATCAGCATCACCTACTATTTTCTTTGTTAAAAAAACACTCAATCAAGTATTACAGCAGAGTTTTCTTTAGTTTGTAGAGAGACATGACAGTTAGAAACCCCAACTATTTGATCGATAAGGATAACTTCACAACCCCATGTCTTTAGTATTCCATTGCTTCTGTCAAAGGCAACTTGAAAGTCATCATGCAGATTCTTCATAATTACCAGTCCATCACTTTGTTTTTATGAAATAATAATAATAATATTATTATTGTTGTTGTTATAAACCAATCACTCATGGCACTTATAACAACCTGCTGTCTTACTCTAACTTCAAGTGATTCATGGATTGCTGCAGCTGCTGCAGCAACAACAATCCAAGCATCACCATTTTTCTTCCTCTTCTGAAGCTTCGCTGAAAGCTTTGCATGGAACCATCTAAGCAAGGCAACTTCGGGGCTTTGTCATCCCAAAGCCATGAAGACAAGATAGTTTAGTGGATCCATTGATGTTTGCTGAGAAATGGGTATTCCTTCCAGAGTTTGCGTGATTGCAGATCAACCAGGTATGACGAGTCTGACTTCAAATAATCGTGGAAATCCTTGCAACCTCCACCAATTAACCTGCATGTGTGTGTATATATATATATATATATATATACGTGTGTGTGTGTGTGTGTGTATATGTATATATATAGATGTATAGCAATTAAACAATATTGGCTGATGAGGACAAAGCAGCTGGCTTCCTTGAGACCAGCAAGAATGGTGGAGGATAACAGCCCAACTAGAACCTACATTGACTTGTAGAACATGTTGCAGGTTTGATACAAGACTAATTGATAAAGTAACAAATAAAATGATCTATAAAATGATCAATCAATTTGGGTAAATGTGCATGAATATTTTATGAACTTACACTGTGGTAATAGTTTTGTTTTCAAGAATAAAATACATTTAAATTATTTCATGTATACACATCATTGGATTTAGTTCAATAAATGAGATCCAGAGAAAAATATCTTTGGACTTTTATCTACGTTTCAGTTCCATAATTTCAGTTTAATGCGTACTGTACATAGTTCCACACTGTTATCTAAATTTTGCCTTGGTGCTGAATTGACTTTTTTTGCCTAAATTTGGAAATTTGGAAATCACATTTTTACATTTTGCTGAAGTTAACATTTAAGTTTTATAATCAGATTTCGGTGCACATGGTGAGACATAATTTGGCTTAATGCATTAAAGAACAAAAGATATAAACATTTTGTGCAAACTTATGACCTAATGGTATAATTCCTACTTCATCTATGAAGCAACAAAATATGTAATAAAAAACCACCTTAAAAATAGTAAACAAGCATCTATCAAACTCAATACTTTTTCTTTTAATTTTTAATTTTTAATTTTTTTTTGGTTATATGAATGCGTGGTTAACACAGTGCAGTTCCAAAGAGTATATGATTCAAACAAAATACTTTAAACAGGGTTGACCAAAATATTGTTTTTGTGTTTGATAACATTCAGTATTTTTTAATACAATAATTGCACTTTTTTTGAAATACTACTATGTGATGTGATTTGAAACCCCCGTAAGCTTACGTGGCTGTCCAGAAAGAAATAAATAGTATTCAGAAAGAGGCACATGCTTCCACACAATTGCAAAAGTCACATTCTTTGTATTTTTTTTTATGGGGACAATCAAATAATCAAAATGATATATTGATAGTCATATTGATATATTTATTTAATCTTAATTTTGAGACACAAGTGTTTAAATACCATCACACAAGTATCATTTTGATGCACACTTATAGGCAAACCTCCTTCTACGCATCACATATCTTTTTCTCACTTTCAAAAAACCAAATTCTGAATTTCCAAGTAAAAATTATTTTTTGATATATATGTGTATACATATATATATATATACGCATATATGTGAGCAAGAGAAAGATATGGGCTCAAGTCATATTTTGCAAAATTCATCCTATTAACTCAAAACCGTAGCAACTATTTCTGAAACCTTGAAAAATGAATTGATCTGTTTATTTAATGTCATAGAGAATATTATAAAAGATACAAAAAAATCTAATATATGAATACTTTAAATAGAATATGACTCTCATAAACCCCACAAAAATGTATTAAGTTAAGACTTTGAAAATAAACAAATAATTCAAAATTCAGCTATTATAAGCAAATAAAGCATTTCTTGTAGACAAGCTCTTACAATTTTATTTCTGGATTTTTTTTGAAATTAACAACAGAAAAAGTTAGATAAAAAATAAAAATAAAAACTAAATTCAAGTGATTAATTGCATCACTTTTCTCTGTTAATTTATCTGTTAATTTATCTACTAATTCATGTATCCTTAAAATTGCTCAATCACAAAGCAAATCAAAGTTTTATGAATCTCATGGTTTAATTTGCAAATGTGGCTAAGGAATAATTTAATTTTGTGTTTTTGGATAATTTTTATAATTAGTGTCTAATTATTGGTTTTTTTTTCTTTTTAATTCTTTTAAATTTTGATTCGACTGTATTTTTATTGGTTTTCCAACTTTTTTTTTCTACAGAATATTCTATCAATTATTCTTTTCATTCTAATATAGCCTGTTAGGAATCTAATGATAACATAGACAATGAGGAGAGCATCACCTACAGTTGAAGATGATCTTATCTACAACATTCGTCTTGTTTGATTGAATTTTTACATTTCCTGTAGGTACATGTTGAACATTAAAAAGACCTTCAAATAGAAAAATGCATGTCATGATTTGTAAACAAAAGTCATTGAATTGGATCTTCAAATATGGTATTTTACCTTTCAAGTTAAGCTTTTGTTTTTTTGTTTTTTTGTTTTGTTTTTTTAAAAAAAGATGAATCAGTGTAATTTATCAAAAGAAACTTGCAAAAACAATTCTTATTACTTCATACTTATTTAATCCCATTACATATTGACCTTTTGAATAAAAAATAGTAATCTGTTGATTTAATTTTTTTCTAAAGAATAAAAAAACTCAAATATGTCAAATTTATTATTATTATTATTATTATTTTTGTCATATGATCTGTTTTTTTAATAAAAATGATAGAAAAACATCAATATTTTTGAATTTTTTACTGTGGATAATCATACTTCAGAATTTTAAACGAATTATATTGTAAAATTATTTAAAGAATAAATAAAAATAAAAATAAAAATATATTTAAATTGATATCTTACAAAAGATCAATATATCAAATATAGTATATTTGGCTATTATCTTAAAATTAAGAATATTTTGATTATGTATTATATGCAACTTTGAAATATATAAAAGTAAAATATTAAAAATAAATTATAGCTTTTGAGCATGATAAAATTTAAAAGAATTAAATCATTATTTTCCTTCAAAATGATTTAATCATCAATCAAGAGAATAATAAACTATTATATCATAAATTTAAAAATAAATAAAAGTATGTGTGTGTGCATATATATATATATATATATATATATAGGATATTTCTAATGCAACTATAATTTTTGCTACTACCACCACAACTTGCCACCTACTTGACATATTTTTTCTAGTTTATTTTATTCCAATAAAAAAAAATTAATATTTCCAATATGATTTCTTCTTTGTAAAAATTATTTAGAAAATAAATTTGATTTTAATATAAAATCATTAAAAAGTTAATAAGATTTTTTAATACTAACTTTTTTAATTAATTAATTAATTTTTTAAAATATTAAATATTAAAAATATATAAATTTAATTATAAATATATAATTTAAAAAATAATATACTTTTTAATTAGCATTGATAAAGGATGTGGGTGGCATGTGGTGGATGGCAAGTTATGGTTGTAGTAGCAAAAATTGTAGTGGCATTAGCAATATCCTCTACATATATATATATATATATATATACATATATTTACTTTTATATTTGAATATGATTGATAAAATTTTAATATTTTTTAAATTTTTAATGAATAAAAAAAACTTATACGATTTACAATCATTATTTAAATAAAAACATATTATCATTATGTTATATTCATCTTAATTGCTTTTTATTTATTTTTTTGAATATTATGTGTGTATGAATGTATATATATATATATATATATTAAAATTTAAAGGTCAAAATTTGGTTTCATTGTAAATAATGCAAATAAATTCAAATAAATACAAATTGTTTGTTTTTACACAAAAACAACCACTTTTACGTTGCAGCTATGAATCAAAATATTTCAGATCATATTCACCTTCAATTACCAAGTGCAAGTTTTATGAACCTTTTTCTATAAATATTTTTATTTTAAGGTCAGCTGAAAAACCCTTGAAACATCTCACACAAGCATTTTTACACACAAGAGAAGGATTCAAAGGTTACTCATCAACATTAAAGCCGAAACTTCTAGAATGGAAAGACTTTACTCTTTTAGTTCGGACCAATTAAACTTTGATAAACATTTCATCGCATTGCTGATACACTACAATTAAATATCTCCCAGTTCACTACATTTTCATCTACAATCAAGGCCCGAGGCATGCATATATATATATATATACATGTGTGTGTGTGAACCTATTTGTTTACAGTAAAATACAGTAAATGCCGACAAAAAAAACAACATTGTGAGGTTTCGAAACAGATAAATTGCATGCTTTGCAGTGATGTGAAGCCATACCCACTCACTCACTCACTCAGTCTGTTCTAGACTGGACCAAACTAGACTGCATGGAACTGTAACAAAGCAGCGTGGTGGATTCGGTACTTGGATTCATCTCATGCTCAGATTTTCGAGTAGAGAATTAAGCAGACGACGCATTCTAAAAAATACTGACATCGTTCCACAATCAGGCCTGTGCAGGTGAATTCTCAGCGCAGGAAAACGCCGTTGTCAGCTAAGTCTTGCTTACAAGTTATGGTTAGATCACTAATAACTCCGTGCTCAGTAAGTGTTCGTGGACCAAACGATCCAACGAACTAACTGATTTCTCGAAGTTCGCCGCACATGCAACCATAGTGACAGTGTCAGTTTATGTTTTTATTTTATATTATCAGAACATCACGCTGCAGATAGTTTTGTCATAACATTCATTCGTGGGCAGAATGTTGACGCGGTCGTTGTGCATGACCCACCTCGACGTAAGATTGTGAGGTTTGCATGGAGACCGATGTGGTCACACTCTCTGATCTCGATGCTCCTCACCACCCAACTGCACAACTGCACCGCGGCATCATCAAGTCTGCACCGACCACAAACACACACACAGACAGGGATCAAAACTTGAGCAAGGGAAAGCAGGAGCTGTATTTGTTGTTCCCCATTGCTGCAGTTGTTTCTCTGCATTTACTGGCTTTCCACAGCAATTGCAAACACTTTGTCCGTGAATGAAGGGAGTTTTCTTCGCTTTTTGGCTGGAATTTAAGTGGAGATGCACTTGTTTTGTGATATCTGATGTCATGCACACTGTTATGAAGTTGCTAGTCTGCATCACTCCTGGGACTATAAGTTCATCAATGAATGAATGAATGTGTGTAATTGTGGATATATATATATATATAAAAAAGGGTGTTGCTATTGTTTTTGCTATTGTCACCACAATTTGTTATTCACATGTTACCACAATTTTTGCTACTGCCACCACAACACTATTGTATATTTATGATATATTTATGACACATGTTTAATATTATTCTAAGACATTAGTTTTTTTGTGTATGTTTTATATGAATTTTTATTTTTATTTTTATTTTATATATATATATATTTATTTATTTTTATTTTTTATTTTTTTTCTTGTTGTGATTGTTGTTTTTGAGCAAAACCCTTCACTATTTATGGTGTTTTTTTGTTTGCCATTGCCATCACTCTTGGCTATTGCTGCTAGTGTTATGGTGATTGAGGCTCTCTTTTTGTAGGAAAGGTGAGGAAAATATGGATGCACCAAGCTCTTATTAACCAATACTTTGCATTTAATTCTAATGATGGTATTGTAGTGGTCTATATATATCCCCCAACAATACATAAAAAAATGGACAACATTAATGAAATAATAAAATAAATTTTTTATTAATATTTAATTACTTAACAAACTTTTAATATATATGTTGCATATATTATTCTATTGTACAAACCGAATTATAAACTATTTTGTGGTATCTCAATAGTGTAAGATATTAACATACTTAAGTCGGATAAAAAACATAAACTAAAATATAGATAAAAAGTTGAGAATTATTATTATCAACTAGCCTATATTGAGTCTAGAATTAGAAGATGTTTCTTTTTTTTTTTTTCTTTTTTTTTTTTTAAAGGATGGGTGATTGTATAAAGACAAGATGACTTTTAATTTGTTGTTTCATATAACTAAATTGGTTGTTTACTTATCAATCTTTTTTTTATTTAGTTTCATTGCAAAATAAACAATTTTCAATTATGCCTTGGAGTAGATAAAACTACAAATATCTTGTAATGTATTCAATAGTAATAAAATAATTTGTATAATGTTTAAAGAACAATAATTAAACAAAATTATGAGACAACTTTTAGTCACAAGAATGCAATGATAAAAAAATTATTTAATTTTTTTAAACAACCACCAATCCTTGTTTTTAAATAAAAACATTTTGATTTGAATTTTATTAATTTACTTGCACCTATTACTCAACAGTATATCAAAATATTTATTTTATGAGTACATTGAGTAAATAAATTCTATTTAAAATTGATGATAACTATAATAGATGTTTTTCAATTGGCTAATAATTTCTTCAAAACAAAGTTAGACCATTACAAAAGGCCACAAACATTAATGTTTGATTGTGCTTTACATTTCAATTATGTAAAGTGATAATGTTGTATACTAAAAACTGTATATCCATAGTCTATTCACTATAGACTACGTGCCAAATTAAATGCTTCATATATATATATTAGAGAAAATAAAAAGATGTATTTCAAGCATTAAAAATGTACACCACATTTACTAGAATATTCTTCTATTCAGTGCAAAATTTGATTAAAACAAATCTAAGACATAAATTAAAGTATTCTATTGCAAATTTTATTTTAACTTTTATCATAATGTGCAGCTGTCGTCTTCAATTTCAATATTGAGTTAACCAAAGTTTTGTTGAATGTATGTTTTATCACACTTAAAATCAACAAATGTGATATAAAATTTTGTAAAATAAATGTCTATTCTATAGGTACAGTTACAATATCTCTTCTTTATAATTCACACAAATGTTTACCAGTAGGAAAACAATACAAATAACAATGATGTTGTTTACAAAAAAAAAAAAAAAAAAAAAAAAAAAGATAAATTTTTTTCTTAAAACATTCAAACATTCAAAATCATCACTTAAGATTTTTCCCTTTTGTTCAAATTTAGTTATTCTTTTCTCAATTTTTTTCTAATTCTTTCCTTGGTTGTATTATTTTACACAATTAAATAATTCATTACTTTCAAGAATTCTAAAACAGTAAGTTCGTACACCAAAGTTAAAACAATTTAACTCAACCTGGACCTACAATTATTGTACTTACTTTTGTGAAAGTTAGTTTTGAAATTAAAATTTAATGTTAAGTTGTTAATATGTGAAGTAAAGGAATCTTAATCAATAAAAATTGATCATGTTTGAACAGCTTCAGAATGTAATTTCTATGATTTTTTTTACTATTTGTGCTTGTGTAATAGATTCCATTAATAAAACTAAGCATTAAATATACTTTTCCAACCATTCCAACCATCAAATACTATTTGATAAAGTTCCATAAGTTCTGAATCAATAGTTATTGTAAAATGTAATAAGCTATTATTAAAAATATATTAGTGATTGAATATGGTATTTAATTTGTTAGTTAGGTCTTTCATTCTAAAAAATAAACAAAGCTTCTCCCAATCTTTAGTACCTCATTATAAAGCACTAGTTATTTCAATTTATAAAAGCATTGTATTAAAAATATTTTATTTTAAAGTGATCATCAATTTTATCATTAAAATAACAGCCATAAATTCATCAATCTTAATAGTATAAATTTACATTAAAAAAACTAGGATACTTATTTATTTATATACACACATATGCATTAATATTGTGCATAAAAATCCCAACTAATGATGCAAATGAAACTTTTATCAAGTATTAAACAAGTCACTTTTTAGATAAAGGTTATGTTCATAAATTGTTAAATATGGTTATTGTTTTGTTCATTTACATGTTTGTGCATATATATTCAAAGTCTATTAGGTATCTATTTATACATGATTTAAAATTTTTTTCATTTTACAATGATTAGTCTTTTTCTCTTTGTAACATTTATTACCAAAGAAATCTGAAAAAATACTGTACATTAATTTTTATTACTGTACCACATTCTAACACAACATAATATGGTTTGATTTGTATATAGATATATATATATATATATATGTGTGTGTGTGTGTGTGTGTGTGTTATACTCCTGTACGATCAGATTGGAGTTTTACAATAAATCAATAAATAAATAACAAGTAAATAACTAAACAATGTAATATCAACTCTCATAAACTTCGGTGGAACTTCGTAAAACTCAAATGTTGCCACCAGAACAGTGCTAAGTACACAGAAAAATGATTGAGAGTTCATTAATAGGATAATCTTTAAACTATATCATTTGAATTTTACAAAAAGATTTGCTCAACGGAATCTTCACCCAAATAATCATTTTATAATTGGCAATGGTGCCATGCGTTGGAGGAATGAAAACCATCATGCTATTTCCCCGACAAACACACGAGTAAAATCTAACACATTTCTTATAAAATTATAATGAATCATTTGAAAAACAAATCCCAAATTTAATCACCAAAAATTAACTATAATAATTAAAGTTAAATATTATTTTAAAACTTCAATTCTCAGTTAAAGAAAACATAAAATTGGTCCAAGTTACAGTTGTACAATGCTTTGGTCAGAACTAAAAACTCCGAGTATCCATTCAGGTAAACAAATAAAATGGAATTGTAGTCTGCTAACATTTCTTTAATTGATTACAATAGCATACCAGTTAACCATTGGTATACAAGTTGGCAAATATCTCATTAGTTATCCAATTGAGCAAAAAAATAAAAAAAATAAAAAAAATCCATTCATCATTCATTCATAATCTGCTATTTGAAGAGGTTTTTATGATGCCAAGCAGTGCCACCCAGGACATAAACAGTTCAACGAACTGTTGTTTTAAGTCTTGTAAGTGTGCATATATATATACATACACACACACATATACATATATATAAAAACAAAGCTAACCTTCGCTAATGACCAGAAAAATGATCTAGATTCCCAAAAGCATATTTCAAAAACTACTACAATGACTTCACTGCAGCATTACAAAGCAGCAAAACAAATGGAAACCACCTCTCAATCTCAAAAAGAGAGGAAAATGCTTTACAGTTTGTACACCAGGAGTGTACAATTTTGCAGACTAAAACACCAACTCCACGTTAGGGACCAAAAGGGGTGAGTCACCCCGCACGTAGCCATTCTCATGAAAATTGGCAGGAGCTATGGTTTTATAGCCTCTTACGGATGGCTCTTCTACACCAATACCTCATTTAGGAGCTAAAAAAAACACTAGTTTCTAGTAAAAGGATGCGAGGTCGAACAGTTTAGTGGCATGACACGCAAACATGCCGACATGAGAGAAGCAGGAAGAAGCCAATGCTAGAAGGTCTTATCGCATTAAGCACTGCTGCAAAAACCACCCTATTCCTCTCAAAGGCTAATATACAAAACGAAACATCAGCTGGATGCTTCCGTGGATTATCATGTGTAATCGTCATCGTGCATTAAAAGTTCATACCTGGTCCCATTCAGACGGGCTAGTACCTCATCCCAGTTTTGGATCTGCTCTCTCAATGGACGTGTGTGAATCTTCACTTGCTGGCTTTCTAGCTTCCGCTGTGGCACCCCGAGAAATGCTTGGATCTCAGTCAAGCGCTGCACATTTGATCACGTTGTTTATAAGTTTTATGAGATTAACTCACTTGGTGTAGCGAATGCAGAGAGAAACCTTTAACCAATTCTGAGGTTGGCTGAGGATAAAGTACCCACCTGTGAGTCCATTACCAGGTCTTCATAGTAGACAAGTCTGCTGCGAGTTTTGTTGAAGAAGCATTGAGCGTCGCTGGCCATTTGTTCAACTCGCTGTAAATTCTCTGGCAAATGCTTCACGTCTATGACTGGCCTGTATTCTGCCAGTTTCAAAGCCTGTAACAACCAACAGAAGCTGGCTCATTAGAAGTCAGCAATGAGAATACATACACAAACCACTTCCACAACCGGATGCTACAAATGTGACTTTAAAAATGAGGAGAAGAGGGGTGTTCACCTCCTCCACCGAGTGAACATGCGACTTGTGAGTGCCATTCAGGATCTTCGCACGCTGATCATATGAGTTCGCCATGATTGAGATTAACCGCTTCAACACGTTCCGTCGAAGTAGCAGAATGACAGAAACACCCATCCTCTCGAAGTAGTCTAAAACCTCCCTATTGTATTCCATCGGGCCCTGCAGCAAAACGAGCATCACACATCGACACAGAATTAAAAAGAGTGGAAAAGAAGCAAAGAAAAGTAAAAATGTTGCGCTCATTGCAACGATTGAATCAAAAACATGAAGTTGTTTCAACGAAATCTCTACCTGGTTTAGCATCCACTTGAAACCCACAGCTGCGGTGCATTCATTCTTGGAAGCACTGTTCAGCCAGTCCAAGTTGAAGACCTTGTCCATGTTTCTAGCAATGGAGGAAAAATTATCTCTCCGTTCCTTGACTGAGAAAATTTCGCCATGGGAACTAATATTTGGGTGGTTGTTGAGAAGCGTCTCGAACCACCCACTACCTGACCTTTGCATTGATAATATTACAAAATAGTGTACAGGGGTGCATGTGCACTCATTCCTGGAGTGCAAAACAGAGTGAAATGTGAGGAAACTCCCAAAAAGCACGACCACGAAACCAAGTGGATGGATAATTGGAATGCGTTGACAAGGATTTGATATTAAGTACTAGTTTTGACGGCATACCTCTCGTATGTATGTGGAAGTGGATAGTGTTGGTAAAAATCCAGAGAATCACGTCGAGGACAAGAATCATCTTCTCGTCTCACATCTTTCAAAAGTAAATCCTCCACAGACTCATACGAAAATTGCCTTCTGTCCAAGCCCACCATACACATGTATACACCAAAGCCTCCGATGACTACCAAAACAAGCAGCCTCCACACCGTTGATACCTTTTTCCATTCCTTCGCATTCCACATATCCTGCCCCACCACTCTCAAAACTCAGCCTTCACTTTGGTACTGACCGACGATGAAATCGAATCAAGTTTTTGTTTATATTTTGTGAAGTTAAATACAGTATTTTCTACCGCTTAGGTTGCCATGGTAAGAACCATTATACCTTCATATTGGCAGCATAGAAGTCATATCTTCCTTCGAGTTTTGTGTCTACTTGACTACCCGCCGTCTGCGCATCAGACAAACCCTTGTTCCTCAGTTTTTTCTTTAATATGATTATTTCAAGTTGCAGATCGGTTCCTTAGCTAGACCGTTTCACAAATCGCATCAGTTTGTCCAAACCAACAACTAAAGGCACGTTTTACAAATACAATACTTGAAGACAACTCTCGACTGTGCTCACCTGGTGGTATCCATTGGTAGCAGGAGCTCCGCCGGGACGTAGCGATGGCGAGAAATGCAGTGGAAGGCATGTCTTCTTGTCCACCATAAGACCGATTTTGTAACACCACTTACTTGCAATCACACGAAGATTCCATTCACTAGGAATTGTATGCTTGACCACCAGCTCCTGTGTTCGCACGGTTGCAATAGTCTCTGGTAAATTAAAGGTCTCATTCAGCTACAGCTGCCTATTGATTCCCCCATTGACTTGTCTCCACACGTGTTCAAGCTTGAAATATATCATGCTTCATTAGCCAAAAATCTGCATAACTCACAATAATGAGAAATTGACTTGCACAGATTCAAGGTTCGCTGTGAGGGGATGCACACAAAACCAGTTCGTCTCGTGACACGCGGGCGCTGCCAATAACTACCAAAAAAAGTCATAGAAGAAGAGCTTGTTACGCAATCGATCAAGGAAAGAGTGCCAGCAAGACAAACAGGGCTTTGTAGAATGGTTTCATAAAATCCTGCTTAAAGCCTAAACTTTGAAGGAAAACAACCGGCGCAGAGCTGATTGTAGATTAGGGCGGCCAGGTTTCCTGATTGACATCTGGGAACGTGTCCTACAGCTTAAGAAATGGAGCAAGGTTTGAACAGACTATCTCGCGACATCATCCAGCACACGGAGAGGTGGACGAAAATAACGCTTAACGGCATTCTGAAGTGCATGTAATAATCTACAAACATGTCGTGCAAGCGAGCTGCACAAACCTAATATCTTACATGAGATGGAGCAGCAAGCACTCGTCGCGTTAGGGGAGTTTTAGCAATCAATTCACATTGCCTTACTGTTCCATTAAACGCACCCCAAGCTAGAGACTGACAACGTGATTAGTCGGGGACGAAGTGCGGATCCCAGATATCAGCGAGGGTAGGCGATCGAAACCAAAACTCTAGGAGAGTGCCAAGAAAACCAGTGCGTTCCAAGAAGGTGACACTTTCAATAAGCACAAATGCACCACAGCGGATTCAAGGGGAATCCGTTGAAATAGAAAACAACCCCGCACCCTATTACTTCCACCACCACTTCACCATCTCTCTCCGGTGCAACCCCACACACACAAAAAGAAAAAAGGAATAAAAAAACAAACACCACAAACCAAAACTTCCAGTTTTGCCACTCCAACACACCTATCCAAAATCGAAACCCACGGTAAACCCAATACTAGAGCCATCCAGCTGCGGGAAACATACCGGGAAACTCTACCACGGCCCGCAACTCTCCCGTCACCAAACACCCGTCGCAACACCGACAGTACCCACCTCCCAATTGCTCCCAACGCTCCACCTTCACCTGGGCCTTCAAGACAAGTGATCAAAGGGCAGACGAGAATCCGGTGAACGGAGTAAGCGTGACAAGAATCGCGTCACCCAATTCAGAAGAGAAATCTAGACATTGAGCACCAGTCCATCGGAAGAAGTGAAACGGCCACACAGCCATGATTATAAGGCCCGAAAAATGGTTGTGGAAGTGCAGGGGAGAGCTGGGAATAGTTGAAGGGTGTTGAAAAAGTTGACCAACGTCGTCAAGGGGGGCGAGGAGGGATCTAAAGTAGGGGGAAGACTAAGAACAGGGGGGGGTGGGTGACAAACGAGGCATGAGGGCACGACGTCACGGGTGTCGGACGGGAACAGGCTGCCAAAGCCAGCGCAGCAGCATCGGGCGCCATGGTCGCTGTCCCGATGCACCGCGAGTGATCCGGGGTCCCGGTGGTGGCGACTCGTGGATTGCGCTGCGCTGCATTGCGTTGCACTGCGTTGCATTGTGCCCTCACCCACCCTCCTCGCGGCGCGTTGCGTCAGTCGCGGCCCCTCGCTGCGTGGAGCGTTGCCTCCGCGGGTGCCGCTCTGTCCTATCCCAGGTGAACGAATGAAAAAATTCATGTCATGTCATTGATGTACATCCGTCCATCAGTGGTAAGACGGATGAAGTGTAGTTGCACGTCATCGACATTTATTGGTAGGGTGTCATTCATCCCACGCTGCCACGTCGTCTTCGCGGCGTGAGGCCACCGTGGTGAAACATGCCTCGTGGAGGGGGGCTTATTATTTCCTTTGTTTCCTTGTTGGTGTGGGTTTTGTTAAATATGGCGTTTAATGTAGTCATGGTTCATGAGCGAGACATTTGTTGTTCTTACTCAACTTGGAGATTTGCTCTTAAAATGATGCCTTGGAATTTATGCTAAAGTATGAAGTTTTTATTTTTTGTTGTTTTAGTTTACAAAAAAGTAAAAACATTATGTTGATGAAGTTATAAATTATTGTTAAATTATTATTAAAAATTATGTGTTCGTTTTTAGTAGCTTATTGTATTATGAAAGATGTTTGAATCATAAAGTATATTTCCTAAATATATAATATTAAATTACTATATTAATGACCATAATGATTTTATTTTTTATTTTTTATTTTTTTGAATTATGGCCTCATATTGTATTAGTTGATCACAAACATGGGTTTTCTTTTATATTAATTGAATTATTGTTTAACATTAACCATAAATTCCTATGCATGTAAAAATTCAGAATCAAACACATAATTCTGACAAGAACATAAAAAAATTCCATCTAAAGGTTCAACTATTAGTTGATTCTTTATTTGTAAAAGCCCTGAAAACCTAATAAAAAGTAATGTCTAACCAGAATATAAATAAGAAGGTTATACATATATATATATATATATATACACATACATACATACATATTTAATAATAAGATGTGTGATACTAAAGTTTAGACAACACCTAATTATATAACTTTATTACAAATTTGAATCAAATAATTATCTTTAAAAATAGTCCTTGCTTCTTATTTTTTAACAAGATGGTTGTAGATGTTGCATGTATATCTTTAGATAACAAATTAAATAATTGTTTTGTTCTGTAGTAGTGAACAGGCCTATAATTTGATAATCTAAGTTCTTACAATACTGACTAATGCATTGGAATATAAATTCACACTTTATTTTAATGTGGGAAAAAGTTTGTTTTTTTCTAAGCACAACAATTTGCATATATATATATATATATAGATTGTTTTCTTTTTCAATTGATAGTTGTCTAAAACCAAAGAAAACATTACCTAACATGATGATTGTAATGGAAATAAAATAATTTTATTTTAATTATTACATTAAGATGGAGTTGTAACCAATGTTTTCTAAAGAAATACATTATTTAATCTATCGTAAATTTAAAATAATGTTCTGAGATAAACGTATTTATTTAAAAGTTTAAATTGAATAGCAGCATGTGAACTGAGATATTATTATACAATCAAATTTAATTACAGAAGGTAATTTTGTATAAAATTTGTTTCAATTGTTCATTTATGATTTACTAAAAAGTGAATTAATAAGTTGAAATAAGTTACAATCATTCTATTGCAACCAACAAACCTTTTTGTAATGAGAATATAATGATGATTATAAACAAATTATTGATTGTAGAGTTTTTGTTTTTTATTTTGTTTACAAGTACTGAATGAATTCTCCCATAAAACATATCTAAAATATTTATTCACTAAATAAATTTATGGTGCAAAAATTTTAAATTAAGAGATTGACATGTTCAAAAGTCCGACAAAAAATCAAACTGAAATCTGTCAAAAAGTATTTCAAACTTTTGCAGCCTACATGTGCAAGTATTAAACGTGCAATGTCTTAAGATGACAGAACCTTTTCTTAAATAGTTAGCCGTAGAGAGATTAATTTAAAAAAAAAAAAAAAAAAAAAAAAAAAAACAGAAAAATGGAACAAATTGGAATTTTTAATTTTTTAATTTTTTAATTTTTGCGAATAAAATCCAATCGTAATTAGTCTCTAATCTTTTCCATTTAGGATAAAATGTTTTAAGTGCAAAATTTGAAACACTTATTTACAAATAAAAAAAATTGTTAAATTTTAATTGGATTAAATGATTAACAAAATATATCAAATCTAACAAATAAAAATAAAAATATTCAAGATACAGTATTTTATTTATTTAATTATAGATCTCAAAAAATTCTAACATTATTTGGTCTACACTTTCTAGCTAATGTTCAAGTTATAGTATCACAATGTTGTTTTATAGTTTTCTTTAATTCTTTGAAGTAATATACATTTAGAACTAATATTTTTAAATTAAAAAACAAAACATTGTAGAAACAACAACAAGAACACTGTAAAAAATAATAAAAACAAAAAATAAAACAAACCAATTATAATATTAATAAAAATAAAATAAAAATTCGTTTCAATTAAAATTTACAAAAATAAAATCTTCTTAATTACCAATTACAAATTTTCTTTTGCTTATTATAACCATTACATTCTTCTTAATTTCTATTTAACATTATTATCAACAACACCTTTAGCAAAAAGAACATTGCCCTTGTGCTTCCAAGTTGTAATACTTATAAACTCTACAGTTAAAAAAAAATACCAGGAGAGTTTGATGACAGAGTGTAGCCATACAATGTGACAGGTGTAGCAAAGGAAAGAGGCCATCGCATGAAGAGTAGCCCCGCAAGAGAAAGGGACAACGCAGAGGAACGCCATAGCCACAAAAAAAGGAGCAAAACTGCACGAGAGAAGGAAACCCTCGTGGCAGCAAGAAAACGGCGCGCGGGGCCAAAAAAAACAAACGGAACCGAGTGCCACTAGAGCGCCAAACCCTAATTTCATGACAAGTCGCAGCCACCGTCTCGCTCGATTCTGATCTCGCGCCATGGCCATCACAGCTGGGAGCTCTTTCCTCCATTTTCGAGCTGTGCCGCGCCAACGCTGCCAGTGGATTCACCTCTCGCCGGACCTGCCATGTTGAGCACTAGGCTGGCCCTCCGCAGCCCCGCCATGGTCCTTCTCCGTCGTCTCCGAGTGCCGGAGCTCGGGTTGGGTTCAAATAGCGCTGTGCAGCTGCAGCAGAGCCGGGGAGGGAGAGGGATTGCTGCGGTGCGGGCCGTATGGCAGCAGGAGGTGTTGTGGACTGAAGCTCCCGTGGCCGACATTGGCATTACCTGTGAGGAGCATTATCACTTCGTGTTGGATAATCGGGAGTTGATGGAGGCGTACACTAAAGCTGGTCAGTTTGTCCAGGTGAATTCCCAGACAGCTGCGCTCAGATTGCCTTTTTTGGTCTGTGTGGGATGGGACGTGGGTTTGTTAGCTGGAGCGGGTGGATTTCTTGATTATTTAGCGGTGAAAAATGATGTGAGAAATTAGGGTGTGAATGGGAGCTTCATGGAGAGGAATAGGTCCCCTGGAAGTAGTTGGAGTGATTTTCCTGTTTTCGGTATTCTGATAGAGCATAAGATCGGGGAGTCTACTGCATTAGTTTCAGTCTTCTTAGGATTTTCTAGGTTTTTTTAATTGGACTTCTTAAAACGGAGATCTGCTTTCACTGAGGAGGGTCATCTCGTGGTGTGGCAGCTTCGCGAGAGGTTCTCTTGCAGGTGGAGCTTTAATTATGGATGCTTAGTGTGAGTCTTGAAACAACTGATTGGATTCTATCTTTGAAAATCAGACCTCAACAGGGAATTCATGTGTGGAGAGGGTTGTCAATAAAATAAAATAAAATAAATGATAATGTGCGATATGCATCGTGTTCCATATCGACAGGGTGATTATCGGTGTGTCTTAACGGCTGTGCCCTAATCTCTGCTGTTTCGTTTGCTGAGTTATGTACTTCTTGCTTATCCAGGTCAAAATTGGAAATAGCAAGCCGGCATTTCTCGCTATAGCATCACCCCCTAAGGTAGCCGCGTCTGGGTCAATGGAGTTTTTGATTAAGTCCGTGGAGGGCACAACAGCGGGTATGCTGTGTGGCTTAGAAAAAGGCGACAAGGTAGAGCTTAGTCAGGTGACGGGTAATGCTTTAGCATTGATCAAGTTGCACCTGCTGAGAAATACCCCACAATAGTGCTCTTCGCTACTGGTTCTGGAATTAGGTTGGTCTCTTGGAAATCCTCGCAGCTTTGTGAAACCCATTTGCATTGGTTTTGATTATGTTCATTAGGTACGCTTTCACAGTCACGTATTTTGAAGCAGCTTAGATAACGAATTTAACAGCAGGTCATTGTTATGTACAGTCCAATCCGCTCGCTATTGGAAGCAGGGTTTGACGCCCACAAACGAAAAGATGTGCGTCTACACTGTGGTGCGCGCAACCTAGGTCGAATGTCGTCTCTGGTATTGTCTAGTGGCTTCTTATTGAACAATACGGATATGTCGCCTGGAGATTCTTTGGTTATTGCGTGCCGGAACTGAGTAGAGCATAGTTCTATTTCCTGCTGTGTCCTGTATTTTTAATCATCTAGTTCTATCCGACAATATATGTGGTGCTCTGCATGTATAGGATAGGTTTAAGGACTGGGAGGCATCAGGAGTCCAGGTAGTGCCCGTATTGTCTCAGCCCAATGGCACCTGGAATGGGGTTCAAGGTTATGTTCAGGTAATGTTTTATTCTATGTATTTCTCAAGATTGTGGGTTTGCATATGATCGAATTCATTCTGGGTTGTGACCGCACTGCAATTGTGGTAGATATTCACTAATATGTTTTTATACCTGCTACTTTATGTCAATACCTTTCACCCATGGAACCGACTTAGCTTCTTGTACATGTTCACACGTGTATCTGTGCTGAGTATCGCATTGGGTCGTGGTGTCATGTTATTTCAGGCAGCCTTTTCCGACAGCAAGGGAGTTATAGTTGGGTCTCAAGCTGGTGCAGTGTTGTGTGGACATAGGCAAATGGCACTGGTATTCATTCCTACACATCGTAAGACTATGGTGTTTTCTTTTAAGCGTGTGGTAAAAAGCACGGGAAAGGTTGAAGGAGTGACAACTTGATATCAAGACACGCTTACCGATCTACCATCTAGTTAGCATGTCTAGTTGCCTTTTGAATACGAAGTGTGGCATTTTTTGCTGATCCGTATAATGGTTTGTCCAGGATGTGACCGACATTCTTGTGGCTGATGGAGTACCCAAGGAAAAAATTCTTCTGAATTTTTGAGACCTTCTTGGCATAAGGTAAGGACATAAAAAGCAATCTTTTGTGTTTTGTTCCACGTTGTTGTGATTCAACCCCTACGTCAATTTGGGTTCAATTAGTGTCCCATGTACTTTTGTAATGACACTTTTAGTAATCTTAAGCAAGCAAAGCTGCACCATCTTGCGTTGCTCCCTCCATATAACTAATAAAGCCTGCTGTAGTGGTGCAGATGGCGAAGAATGCTGTTTGTAAAAGCATGTGAATTTCAGTGCTTATGTTTAATAATACTAGCAGAGCATCGTTCCAACACTGATACATGGCTGTGGCTAGATGTCTTCTGCATTGTGTCTGTATCCCGATGATGACACTTTTAGTAATCCTAAGCATGCACAGCTGCTCCATGCTACATTGCTCCCTTCCTGTACTATAGGTCTGGTGAAGCGTTGAAGATGGCGACTGCTGTTAGTGAGCGCATGTGGATTCTAGGCATAGCCAGCTGAGGGAGCTGTACATGTTAATGATTTTAATCGCATTGGCAAGCATCGCCATGCTCTAACCTGTAGCTGAATTCATTTAAAAAAAATTTAGCGTCCTTTTAATCATCAAAGTTAATTAAATGAACTATTTTTTAATAATTTATTTGTTGGATTCTATTTTACTTGTGTATTATTGGGTGTTTTGCTCATGTCTCACCAGTTGCTCCAGTGTTCTCATCAATCTACTTGTGAGTTAACAGGGTTGGCAGAGCTGGAGATCAAATTTCGACTCTATCCTGAATGGCTTGAAGCTATTGTCCTTCTCAAGCAATCTTTAAGAAGTTTCCATTCAGTCTTCACCTCTCAATGGATCATGTAAGGTTCGGTAACTAGATTATCGTTGTAGCGTTTTCCACTCACCTTGTACTGTCACATGAAGTTAAGTGAACTCAAATAATCAAGAAAGCTCAGTTGATAGTTTAGCCCTTCTTTTTCCCAGTTTTGGAATCTTATCCTATTGCTCTGCATTTCTTTAGCTGAATCTGTTCTATTGAGTTTTTTGAAGAGAAGAGAATTGAGCAATTAAATTTAGCAGTTTAGGAATTAGACGGCGCGTGGATATGTGGGTGTATTTGTAATGTCAAATTGATGGGAGTTGATTATGAGTGTGTGATTGCAACGATTTACACGCAAAGCTCAGACTTGCTGATATTAGTGATTTTAAACAGTTGAGTTATTGCGTTGATCTTTTGGCATGTGCAGATGCGTGATTCACTGAAGTATGGACTACATTAGGTGGGGGAGGCTAGGCACATGTCTTGTGTACCCCTTGAAACTCAAGGTTAGCTCACGTATACAGCAAGACATGTATTGAAAATTAGTTGTATTTTACATTAATACATTATTCTTTCACATCAAATTACTGCCACGCAATCCATGTAAAAGCCCTTATTCTGCTATCTGTGCTACGGGAGTGTCCTTTTCTTGATTATTCTGTGGTCAGCATGTGTACACTTGTACTAAAACCATGAACTTCACATCGACAAATAGAGTTTTGCCTTTTCTCTTGGATCCATCAGCCTGAAAACGTGGTGGAGGTTATATGTTCTAACTTTATTGTCGAAGTTGTGGATCTTACGATTCACGTCCCTTGTGTGCTTTAGGTTGGATAAGCTAAACCTTGTCATCAAAACTTCATGAAGAACGTATTGTGAATCTCATGATATGAGCGGCAGTGTTCCAAAATAAAAACCCCTCTGCTTAAGTTGAGACTATACGTGGGAATCTTAGATCCGAAAAGTTATTGCTGCACTGCAAAATCGAACTCTACTTTGACGAGTTCGAACTGCGCAAATTAGTTCCGAGGAGCAGGATCGACTAAGGGTTCGTATGAGTGTCCTGATCTATTTGAAGAGATTTTGCCAACTCATATGGCATCAAACAATTTGACTGGGAGAGCATAGCCTTGTACAACTTAAGGGATTGAAGCCTCTGCGTTGGAGTTACTGATTACTATATCCTGCACATCAATGATGATCATCGACGAGAAGTAATCAATTTAATCTTATCTCTTCTCCTATACTGGGTCTACGTGACAATCTAGAGGTTTAGTTGGTAAAGTACTACAGTCAACCGTGTGGGTGACACTCCAGTTGTGCATCTTACGTCTCATGCGGAAGGTGATCTGTAACACCAGATTATTGATCCTGTTAAACTACGCTGACGTTGACATGCCAGAGGTACTAGAGTCGGGACTCCAGAGAGTGCTGGAAAACGATTGGCTTCCTCTCTGCTTTTCCAACTGAACCATCGCCCCCAATGAGTCAGGGTTTTCTGTGTCGCAATGAAGCATTGTGCACGGAATTTCTCAGCTTCAGTCTACTGTTCATTGAACTGTCGAAATTCACACAGCTATCGCAGCTTCCCTCTAGATCTGACCGCTAGCCCCCATTCACCGAATCCATGTAGAGCCAACGTCACTCAGCTAGCTTCCATGCTCACCGGTTATTCGCACACAGATCTACCTTCCCGCAACCACAAGTCATTGGGTAGAACTGATATGAAACAAAGTAGGATTCCATGCTGGAGTTGCAAGCTTGCAATTATTCTGCATTTTGTTCATGATCGATGAAACATTCATCGACTGCAAGGTCTAGACAACACCCGGTGCAATGTGCTGGGCAAAGTCATCTTATTCATTGTCCTCCAAATTTGTTCAGGGCCACTTCATATTATGGTCAATTGTCAAGCTGACAAAGGATTCCAGCAATACGATTAGAGGAGAAGAGGAGAGAAAAAAATTGATTATCCGCCTTCACGCTAGAGATCAATAGATAACAGATGTTTTGATTATCCGCCTTCACGCTAGAGATCAATAGATAACAGATGTTTTGGTTGAAAGTATGGACATGGTAGTACTTCAAGGCAGTTTTGGCACCAAGGAATTGTTTGCTTGATAGGAAATTAGGTTGGACAAGAATGGAAACCCATTCTTAGTCAAGTAGACAAGCCAATGGTTATATTTATAATATTTTAATGGACTTCTACATTGGCTTTTTGTCCAATTTCAAGTGGAGTTGTGCAAGATATAATATGACCAAATGGCTATAGTATGAAGTGGTCTTTAGAAGGGTGCCACATCTTTGAAGAAAATTAGCAAAACATGGATGCTACATACATCAAAGAAACAAGACTTAGATGCAGAAGTAAACAAATTTGTAGCTTTTGGTGGCAACTTCTAGTGAGATCAATGGCCATTTGAGTGCAAGATGTTTTCAACATGATAAATCTAATCGATTCAACAATCCAAGTGTATTTTCTAGTTTTATCTATTCATTTACTTCTTTTCTTAGTTTGATGTATGTATGAAATTAGATAACTCCTTTGTCTCTTACCTATCCATATATATATATATATATATATATAATATTTTATAGAGGTTTTATATTTTGCAATTGTTGAAAGTGATATCAACTATTGCTTGAAATTTGCAAAGTGATTAGGTATACAAATGTACAAATCTATTTTATCCAAATATATTTTTTGCTATTAAACAATAAAAAAATATTACTAAACAAATTAACAGTCAATTAGCTACCTTTTGTTAAAAATTTACACAAAGCTTCTTAGCAATTCATTAAATTTAAAAAGATTGTTATTATTATTAATATGTATTTTAAAGCCATGGATTTTATCTAATTGCATTTTTACTTAATAATTTTTAAATAACCAACAAACTAGAATTGTATATAGTTCTTTTTTTGAAAAAATTTGTTTAGATAGCTTAGGTGGTTAGAGCAAAGGACTAAAAATCCATGTATCAGTGGTTCAAATCCACTTCTAAATACAATAGAGTAAAGATTTATATTAAAGAATTTTTAAGGAGTTCAAATCTTAAGGATTTTTTCAAATATTTCTTTAGTTTGTAGTGTTATGGTAAAAATCTAATACATTGTGTTTTATTTTTTATCCTAGTTTTTTCAACACTTTAGATTTACTTGTTTTATTAGGTCTTAACTTCTTTGCTATGATATTTTTAGTAGTTTGTACAGGAACTATTGTGATTTTATTTTTATTTGTAGTTATGATATTAAATATTAAAATAGTAAAAATTTATAAAAATATGTTATATTATTTATTTATAAGTGGTATTATTAGAATTATTTTAATTTAAAAATTGAATGTTAAAATCTAATATATATATATGTATATATATATATATAAACACATTATTTAGAACACATGTTTTGTACTTGAGAGCTATGCATAAATAGGCATGATGTTTGTAATAATACTATCAATATTTAATGTAATTTAGTTGTTTTGAGTTCACATTGTACTTTGAGATTTATTTCTCACAAAAAAATACTTCTATATATAATACATGCATTGGATATATCAATGATTATAAATGATTGTAATAAAATGGTTAAATCTATATATTTTAAATTAAAGTAGGGATTATGAATGTTCTATGAAAATCAAATAACAAATTTGATAAGATTGTACTTTGAAGCATCTTGCTAGAATTAAGCTTAAAGATTTTTTTCTTATAAATTTTTATATTATTTTTATATTTTAAAAGAACCAATATAACTATTTTTATGGAAGTATTAAAAAAACATATTTTTAAAAATAATACCAAATTTTTATTAAAATATAATATAAAAATATTTTTTAAAATTAATAATAAAATTATTAAAGAATTTTTATTATCAATTAACATATGCCAATATATATATATATATATATATATATATATATTTATAAACTTTTAAACCACTATATATTTAAAATAATTAGTTAATTTTTTTAATAAAATACCTTAAAAAATTGTACCATCAAAATATTTTAATATTATATTTGTAGCAATGGGCTGAATATTTATATATTTTTATTTTTTGTAATACAACCTTTATTAATGTTGTTACAAAATTATTTTATTCTCATTTCAAGTTCTACTAAGTATATATATATAAAATTAAAATCCAATCAATATTTCTACTTTTATTTACTTTTATTTAGTATATAAGAAGAATTTATTTTTGACAAATTTTGTGAATGAATCCTATTAATGTTTTAAAAACTTTGTTAATTTTTTAATTTTTATTTCATGTCTTATATTGGTCCCATGATATTATGTTACCTAATTACATTTAAATGTTGTTATTATTCTATTATTTATCATCTATTAAGATTTTGTAATTTTCCTTTCTTACCAAATATACACCTTTAGAATTGTACTAGCAAAGATAGAACAATATTTTACTAATATTTTATTTATTTTCAAACAAACCTTGAGGTACTTTTCTAAAAATTGTGCCACTTTATTGTCTTATAATTATAAAAATATTACTAGTAGTAGAGTCCCAAAAATATTCATATTATTTTTAAAATTCTTTTGTATATTATAATGACTTGTAAAGATAATAAGAAGGATATACTTATTTTTATATATAAGTGTATATATATATATATATATATATATAAATACAATATCTTTCTTCTCAATAGTTCTAAAAGACCAACATACCTTTGTATAGATTTATAAGTTAGAAATGATATGTTGTCTAATAAAAATCTTTTGAACCCTCCCATAATCATATAATTATTAATTTTCATCTAAATAACACTAGTAAGTACTCTATGTTATTTATTTTAAAATTAAATTCTAAAATTAAATTTTATTCTATTCTAATAAATTATCAAAAATGTATATTTTTTTTATAAGTTTGACAATTCTATAGGAAGCATGCCATCTTTTCCTAATTTCTTACAATGAAACTTTTTTAATATTTCAAGTTTGTAAAGGTATAAATTGTAGATTTTAATGTTTTCTTGATCAAAGCACTACAAGTCTTAAACATGATTTTAGAATCTCACTTGCCTCCATGGTATCATAAAACTACTTGAAAAAAAATATCATAATATATATATATATATATATATATATATATATATATATATATATACACAAAGTAATCATTAGAAAATAAAAAATATGATTATATATTTGTAATTCTAATATTTTTCTAAAGTTTTTAATCAATGTTAAATCATGTGAAATATTTTAATTTTATATGTTATAATAAATATATTATTTAAAATATTTAAAATTTATATATTTATTTTTATTATTTATATACATATACAAAGTAAGATTTAAAATATAATCATTGAAATTATTGAAGCAATGTATTACTTTTATTATAATATTAAAAAAATATTTTTATTAATTAAGTTTACTCAAAGTAGCATTCTTTATATTTTTACATAAAAACTAAAACTAAAAAATTAATTGTTATAATTATTTTAAGATAACTTCTAGGTGGACACCTTATTTTTACTATGTAGACACCCCTTTGTGCCATACCTACAATACACCATTGCTACAAGTTTTTTAACAAGCTAGATACTAGTAAGACTGAAAGGTATAAAAACGACAACAAAAAACAACAACCTACAACATAGGAACATTAGTGATATAGAAGCTAAATAAAACAAATAAATAAAAGAAGGTGTCCATATAGTTGTTTTGCTAAGTGGATATTCTCCTTTCACTATTTGTTTTATTTGATTTGATTAGCTTTTGTGTTGCTAATACTCATGTGTTGTAGATTATTATTGTTGTTATTGTTGTTGTTGTTGTTGTTGTTGTTTTTTTTTTTTGCTATTTTATATCTTTCAGCCTCATTAGTGTGCAACTTATTGAAAAACTTGTAGCAATGGTGTATTGTTGGTGTGGCACAAGAGGTGTCCATGTAGTCATAAAAAGATATCTACCTAGTGGTTTCCTATTTTAATTAGATATTTTTCTTTTATTAATTTAATAGATATTTATTATTATAAGTTTTAAGTATATAAAACTATTTTAAATAAACTAGATTCTTTAAATAAGATATATATATATATATATATATATATATATATTTCAAATAATACATAGTAAATTTTATCAATAAAATATTAAAAATATCAACATTCTAAAAATATTAAAATCTTATAAAGCTATTTATATATCCATATATATATATATATATCTATATTATTATTATTATTATTATTATTATCCAATAGGAACAACTTTATATAAAAAAATAACTTAAAGAAATCGTCATAATAAAATATTTATATTATTTTAAAATAAACAAGCAAGATTTCTTTTTAAGCTACAAGCATAAAATTGATACAATTTCAATCCATTGTATTATTAGACCTACATTTTCAACAAGAGGATGTTATTTAAAAAAATAATTGTTTGAACTTTGCAAACATGAAGCGAGAAAGATGTTCCAAAGTCCACCACATGCGCCTATTATTCCACCATGTCAAAATGGTTGTCTCTTAACACAAACAGAGCACATCCACGACTATCGTCATCGTTGTGGGAACGCCATCCATGTAGTTGGATGAAACCCTTGAAAGGCCCCAGTCCCAACGCCACGCCCCGTCAGGTGACGTCACCGGGCATCGGGCTGGTGTTAAGGATTAGGGTTTATCCGTCCAATGATTAAGCGAAGGATTTGTCGTTGGTGCGAATGGACCTGTGGGGATGATGGGCACATGCATGACGAACTTGGTTGACCGAAACGTAGCATTTTCCGGGCAGTACGAAGAAAAAAGGACCTGCACAGGGAACGGGAACGGGGAGCGGGGAGCAAGGAGGGAGCGGGGGGGTGTGGGGAGAACCCGCGGGAAGAGGCACGGTGGTGGGGCCAGAAGGGGGAACGGGAGAGGGAGCAAATTGGCAGGCATCGCAACGGAGCTCTCGCGGTGCAATCACGGAGCGCGCGGAGGTTTTGGTGCTGCCTGCTGCCGCACACGCGCATCCCAATCTCCATAGCCGTGCCTTGCCTCCTCCTTCCTCCTTCCCGCCTCCTCTTGTGCGCCGCTCCTCTTCCTCTTTCTATGCCTCTTAGCGTTTTCTATTTTAGTTTTCTATTTTTTAATTATTATTATTATTTTATTTGCTGCTTCAGGAGCTGCTTCTCCGTTTTCTTCTTTGTGAAGACGCTTTGTCACGTTTGTTGCGTGTCATAGGGAGTGATGTAGTGGTAAGATTCATTGCCAAGTTGTGGTTGATGATGGTTAGGTCTTGTTTTCGGCAATAAATAATTTATAACACATGTATACATTGTGTCTTTCCGGATTGTTGGTATTGGTTTGTTAATGTTAGGGTTTTCAGCGTCGGAGGGTATTGCTTTTGCATGTGGTTTTCGGTTTGAATTGGTGCTTTGGTTGGAATACTCGGCAAAGGGAGCAGGGCAAGGTATTAGGCAAGAGATGTCTTCGGCTTTTGCTTGTCAGGGACATTTCTTAAGCTTTTTCGTTGATGTTTCAGTGCGTGTTTCTCATGTAGGTTTTGACTTTGGCATGGTGGATTTTTGAACTCGGACATCGTCTTCCCTTGGCACTTCCTGTATTCAATTTCGCGAAATGCGTTTCGAATAGATAAATTTGCTCGTTTGTCGTTAAATCTTTAAGTACGAATGAATCTATATCTACCGAATTAACAACTACCTCAGAAGCTTCAAGCGACACGCACACAATGTGGCTGTTTAAGCAGCTACTCTTTTCATATCGAGGAAATGCCACTAAATACTCCACAAGTGCAGTGCACTAGAACACGAGCATACGGTCTCTGGAAATCGAATCTCAGCATTGGACTTGCTTTGAAGAGAAAGTCTTTTGAGTTTTAAAACACGTGCATTTGTTCCACCTTACTTAGTCCTGACTATCGACTATATACCACACGCCAGTTCAAAACCGGGACGTCGAGTAAGAGAAATATCTTTGTTGCGGACTTCTGGTGTTCTTTACCAAAGGTACACTGTTTACGGAATAATTACAAGAGTGGCAAATGTGGTTTGTTCAGGTTGAGATGCTGTTCCCTGGGCGGCCTCGTAGCAACTAATTCTACAAAAAGGTCGTTCATTATTGGGAGAATTTTTGGAATGGTTCTGGGAGGATCTCTGTGGGTTTTGTTCGAAGACAATATGGCTTTTTGACTATAATGTCTGAGTTTTCTCAGCATTGAAAAGAGGTTTAGGGTAACGTCGGCAAAGAGGACGCACAAGTAGTCATGGAGGGTTCTGCAGAAGAATGAATGTTGCAATCAACCGCTGGGATCTCCCCACAGAATGGGGAGCTCGTAGCTATGGGGGGACCATGTCGGACCGTGGTTGGCAAGGGGGCTGGCCACAACACCAACATCAAGGATCTTCCTCCTGTTGATGAACGAGCAGCTTCGAAAAGCCTGGCTCTTTATCGCAAACCTGTGGAGCTGTACAGCCTTATTCGCTCTCGCCTTGAAAAGCGGGTATTAAATTTAATTTCACGTTTTTCTTGGCATCATGAGCCGCCAGTTCTCGTATTCTTTTGGATAATCAAAAGCTACTACTCTTTAACGCATGCTTATTATCCAGAAGATGCACCACCATCACTACTACTACTACTACTACTACTACTACTGTTTCTGCTCGGGATTCTAGTGTCTTGACTACAGCGTAATCTTCCCGATTGTAGGCACGTATTCAAGAGTAGAGAGCTTAGTCTACGTGGTTCCTGCCATTAGAGGACTTATTTTTCCTTTCTTTCTTGCACGGTTTAATTGGTGGAGTCGCAGCCCGAGCTTAACGATTGCTGTTTATTTCCTGCAGCCTGTCTTTCTTCAAAGAAACCTCAACTACAAAATCCAAGCGCTGCGGCAGAGGCGGTGAGTGTGAGTTTTCAAATCAGTCTAGTAAACGCATCTGCAGTGAACCATTTGCACATAGTGTGAACATAGGGGCTGGATAGGCTGGTGTAGCTCACTATTTGCTTTATGATGTCAGCTATTACTGAGCCTATTTTTTTGTATTGATTTGCTTATTCCACCAGTTTCTCTGTTTATTCATTCCTGCCCTGAAGAGGTTTCTGGTCCTGGACAGGTTGAAGGTAACAATCAAGCTGAAGGGACTAGTCAACGAACCCTCCCTATCACAATGGTACAGTCGAAGGGGACAGTTGGAACCTGGTCCGAGTACCGCAGCTTCGCACCAGTATTTACCTATATTTGTGATGGTTTCCAGCCAGCCAAATCCTCAAAAAGAGGTAACTAGTTCTCAGTTCGATTTGACTTCAGCTGTATGTCGAAGCAGATGACGATCATGTTATTTTGGTGCTTTTGGTATTTCGACTATGTTTTCGTTTTTGTTGTGCAGGTTAATTCAAAAATATATTTTAAAATACATCTATTATTTTGTTTTGTTTTGGAATGTAACTGAATATAGTTGATTTCGTAGTTTCCAATTCTAAATTCGTAATCTTCATCAGGCTACTGCTCAGATTGCTTGCCTTGACTTCAAAACTGCCATGTTGCAATTTTAGTGACAGGAGTTGCGTGGTAATCTTCATTTATTTATTCATGGTTGATTCGATGTAGATTTTCTTATTGGGCAAAGAAAAAGATATCAAGGTGGCTAAAATACCGCTGCTGGATGATGGTGCTTCAAGTGCTCCAGTGACATTTTTGATACCAGATCTAACGAAGCTTTTTGAGCTTGCCAAGAATGGGCACCTCATTCTTTTTTTTGCATTCAGTATGTCAAATTTCACACCATTTTTCATGTTATGAATGTTTTGCCGTGGCAAGTGAACTTTCCTCGGGGAAAAGCGGGCTAATGTTAGTATTGTTCAAACGCTCTAGTTCTTAAAGATTAGTTAAGGTTCGCTGATGTGAACTCGCAGTGTTTTAATGCGCTTCACGAACTGGGATTACTGCGCGAGTTTAGCAGGGTATGAAGTAAAAATCTCAGATTTTGAATAGCAACAGTGAGTTGTGAGCATTTGACATTGCTGCTTGTTGGTTTCATGTGCGACTGCAGCTGATCCAGCAGAACTTTTCAATGTTGACACGTGGCAGATGCGAGATCTAGGTGAATATAGAACTACCTTGTGAACGCTGGATTAGCGTTGGTACTTGTCTTTATTGTTTTCGCTAAGAATAATTTTAACTTCGTGGTTTAATAGTTACCTTTTTTTGATGAAGCCTTTTCCTATCACTTGAATGTACAGCTAACCCTGTTGTTCGCAATGTGATGCTCTTCTTGTCATACATGCCTTGGAATGTGGGAAAGAAATTACACTTGGTAATGATGCTGCTCTTTGGCTGTTCAGATGATTGCAGTGGCTGTGTGGTTTGGAGTAAGCTGAGCATGGCATCGCTCTGCCATCAATGGTTAAAGAATCTTAACGGGAATGTATCGCCATTAGGCCTTAATGGTGTATCCGTTGAGACATCGTGCAGTCTAGACTTTGCGCATGGCAAGCTGCAGGTACCAGGCACATGATGAAAAAGAAGCCATTAAACCGCGTTCTTCATGCTCCAGCTGTTTTTCTATTTTACTAGATTTTATTATACATTAAATTAATGCCCCTTCTTGACCATATATAAGTTGGTGAATGCAGCAGCGCATCTATCGTTACTGTGGTCACCAATTTCCATCTTCATTTTAGTTGATAGTTTGACTTTAGGGTGTTTGTGAACACAAGTTTCAATCTTCTGTTCGTTGTTATCGTAGCTTCTGCGTTTATGATGTGTCTGTGGTAGTGCATTACATTCTCTTGGAGTACGGACATGCTCTGTTGAATCGGTTTAACTAGTTCTTTGAGCACATGCTCAAATTGAATGGTCCCTGTATGTGACGCAAGTTCTTTATCTTTTGTTAATAGTGTGATGGAGCAGAGTGGGATAGGTGACAGTTAACGGAATGCATTTACTTCCAGAGTTTTAACAATTTCTATTCGTTTGAGATGCAGCATCGTGACACGGCCCTTGGTCCCATGGTCTACATACAGCCTTTCAGGGATGTTTCATCGAATAGTGAGGTATGGAGAGTTTTCGGCTTATTTTAAGCTTCTTGTATTTCATTGGCAAGAGAGATATAGTAACCATAATTTATTGCAAGGGGGATCGATCCCGTCGCGATATTTTTGATCAAACAGTAGGACAAACCATTCACCTGAGAAGTATTGGTATTGTCCCATTATACTTCAAGTATCTCTGTGGTCCAGTTAAAGGAGCTTAATTTGTTGCACGGTTGCACAGATGAAGCTGCAAGTGCACGCTTGCGCTGTTGAAATTGGAAATGCACATACAAATCATTGTACATCAAATGGAACTCCTCACAAACGTACTTCCTCCTTGCCCTCTCAGGCATTTAGGTATTAATTGTCTTGCTATGCCCTTCATCTTCTTCGGTTTGGTCGTCCCCTCTTTTATAGCGAATGTTTCTGCATGAACTTAGTTGTAATCTTGTTAGTTTTTCTGTTTTTCTGCATGAGATGCCAATTTGATGTATTTTTCTGCTGAAAAATGATGCTATTAGTGAGTGCAGTTTGGCGATGTAGATATTGTGGTTTGTTTGAGATGTAATTGAAGGAGTCTGATGTTTATCAAACACTTTTTAACAGGAATCCCTTAGGTCGTGTAGAATTTCACTATCTTTATTATTTCAACCGCCGTGAAAAAACAGAAGGTGAGTCTGTCTTTGTCTTGAATTTTTTGTACTGAGTCATGATGCTACTTATGTTGGATATCCTTGAGTCCTAGATTTTGAAATTTCATTTAATATTTCTGAAGGGCATTTAGGGTTTATAGATTACTATTATAATTCTTACTCATTTGGTAAGTTGAGGTTTTTAAGGCAGAATTTCCACGATATAGGATCTTGAGAAGCAAGCGACTACAGGTTCTATTTAAGTATGTGTATGTGACAAGTTTATTGAATTATTTTGCAGTGATGGTGGAGTTTTCATGCCCATTTTGTTTAGTACGATGCTACACCTTTAAGGTGGATTTTTCTCCCTTCACGTTTCGTTCGAACAGATGCAAACCTATCATAAGATGTTCAGAGTGAAGCATTTTGTATACACTGTTGTTTAGCAAATGTTGCTCTTTCTCTACAAGAAAGAATTCCGGCATTGTCAACCATAGAATGCTCTTTTGCTTGTTTGTTTTCGTCCTAGGCAGTTTATACACTCGATTCTTATGTGTTTGAAGTTAAGGGATTTTATCCACTTGATTTCTTAAGGTATTCTAAATTTTAAAGAAGGATTTTAGCGAGTTCCTGCCGAATTTTCTTAACTTTTTTATATGGTTTATAACTTGCGATATATAATCTTCTAGCTCAGATAATATAGATGAGTTGATTTGTCTGGTTCTATTTTTGTTCCACGTCCTTACATTCTTATTCAACTATGGTGCAGGGGCTGCGTTGTCATTTGAATTGTTCTCATGATTTATTCAATTTCGAATATCTGGTAATGGATCCTCAGAGGTCTTATCCTCTACATGTTTTTGACATTAGAATTCAGCATGAATAGCAGCTTGGGTTTGTCCTATTGATTTTGGTCGTGTTCTCTTTTGATTTTATCTGAAGACGTTTTTGTGTGGTTTTCAGTAATGAATAATCAGAAGGCTGACCTTTATGGTAGGCAGTATAGCATTATTGTTTCAGTTCACAGAATGTTCAGTATCTTACAGAGAATCTTTCATCTTAAATTTTAGAGGGTTTTAACGACTTCTTTCTTTTTTTGCCAGCCAAATGTAGACGTACCAATTGTAAATGTTACCTGTCGGACAGACTTGCTAGGGCCTGAGGTTAGGCTCCGAATGCCCGTTTCTGATATTGATTTTTATGTATGTGTTTCCGTAAGGAATTCAGTTTGTGCAGACTGCATCAAAATTAAGTTTATTGTGCGATCTTTGAACTTGAACTATTTACTATGTTAACAGTTCATTCTTTGCGTATCATCTATTATTCAAAAATAGGAGATCCAAGTTTGTTGAGGTCAGATTTGGCTAATATTATGTGTTTTATGTATATTGATTTTTATGTATATGAGCAGGGCATTATTCAAGAGTTAGAACCAGATTTAAGGACAAGAAATTGGATGTTTTGGTGAGCTCTTCAATTGCTTCTGAATGTGTTAGAGCATGCTTTTAAGCACCTGGTCGAAGAGGGAACATGTGATGGTAAAGTATGATTAGGAATATATGATTGGAAGTTGTAATACATATTATAGTACACTTTTTGGACGTCTCTGTTCATTGTGTTACTCAAGAATTTTCTTCCTATTCGTAACGAACAACAAGGACTTTTTCCTATGGCAACATGAAATGTACGCTTTTAATTGAAACGCCAAATTTATCATACAGGTCACGTAGGCCCTTTTCAAAGATCTACGGCAGCATTCCTAAAGTCCACCTTTTACGTGGGGAAGGGGGTTATCTCCCTGGTCCCATCAGTCAGGACCACTCTCATGGAGTTATCAGTACTGGTCCCGCAAAGTCAAGTGATGACAATTCACCTGCGTTTCAAAAACAAATTATGAAAGGGGAAAGAAGGGATGAAACCTTGATGTATGGAGATGCACCCGGTCCTTCACCCTTAAAGCGACAGAGGCTTGAAGGCCGTGATTCCGCTGAGGAGGAAGATTTTAGAACCGGAGTGTGTGCAGCAGCATCTGCAGCTACTCCTGACGATACTGGTGCACCACTCATGACTGCTACCTCTATTCGAATTCGTCCTGAGAGGAATCGACAGTTGGCTGCGGAACGTGCAGAAGCTCGCAAGTAAGTAGCCTACCTGTTTCCTGTAGAAATGATCATTGCTGGTAATGAATTTGATTCCTTTTTGAATAATGGATGAATATAGGTGTACAGTTTTCGTATTCCCGTGAAAATGGAGTGAATAATGTCGAAGGCATGATTTAAGAATTTCTATTTAAGTTTCTAAGGTATTACACCCGCTTTTGCGGGATAGTTACCTACTGATGAAACTCACTTTCAATAAAGCTGTACACATAGCTGGTTCAAGAAATTTTGAAACAGTAACAGAAATGTGGAACGTGGCTTAATATGCAACCGTTTCCTTATTTAATTCTGTTCTTGCAGTCGGCTGCTCCTTCAAAAACGCACATTTTTCCACTCTCACACTGCTCAGGTAACGTAGTAATTGTGGTTCCATTCAATGCTTTACAGCTGGTTGCCTAAGATTTCTTATCCTGGATCTGGCAAATGTGTGCACACATGGATGTGGTTTTTGTTGATTGTTAATATTAAGTCTTCTAGCCGTGTATTGGAGGTCTTGATATCACGCAATTTGCATATGTAGCTAAGTTAATTACTATTTTGTATGTTTTCCACCAAGCATTTCCGTGAACTGATGTGCCCATGTTGATTTGGTGCCAGCCTATGGCACTTGAGGAACTGCTCTCTGACAGGGACAGTGAAGAGGAACTTGACGAGGACGTGGCTACCATAGAAGATCGCCGGGTACATATCTTAATATCTCTTTTTACCTTTTCCTCTCGTTTAGTAATTTGATATTGTATGATAAATTTGTTTTCTATTTACAACTACCTTCTTCCTTCTCCATACTCGCATTGTTGCAGTCAGGAATCAAGCGAAATCGGTTAGTTTGTTGGTCTTCTTGCACTGGTTTTCAGATGTTGGATAACTCAATCCCTTCCTCTGATGAGCATTGTCGAATAAAGATAGATTGCAATGATTCTACATTCCTTGAAGACGTTTTTCAATGTGTATCCTTTTCTTTACGTATTCATGTCAATTTCAAATTTCTACTTGCAATTGCAGATGCTAGAAGATTTTGTGGATGTAACTGCGGATGAGAAGGAAATCATGCATCTGTGGAACTCGTTTGTGCGGAAGCAGCGGTATTATTCTATCTTGAAGAAAGTGTGTTGTTGCAAACTTTATGTAGCCTGTGCTTAGGAAATTGATTTAGAACATCTAGTATGCTCGATTTGATATGTGGACCAGTGACCAATTGTGCTCGCACATGCAGAGTCCTTGCTGATGGTCATTGCGTGTGGGCATGTGAGACATTTGCTACGCTTCATGCAGCGAAGTTTTCAAGCAAAACATCATTAAGAAGGTATATTACCTTTCGCTTGCCCTTAAATCTTTGGAACAATACTTTTACATTTGCACTTTCTTTCTGTAGATCTGGCTGCTTGATAGATTTTAAAAATTGTAGAATGTTCTTAATTACCATACATATATATACTTAGCGTACTATGTGTTTGTTTGTGAATTTGCAGGTGTTTCATGTTGTTTCTTATTAAGCTTTGGAACCATCATCTTGTGGATGGGGCCACAGTTGATAAATGCTTGACAATCGTGGATCGTTACACTCAGCCAACGGAAAATTAAGATGGGCGCTTGGCATCCAAGATTACTAAAATTTGAAAACTTTCTCCTTTTTCTATGAAATTCATTGTTGTGGCCCCTGTCAGGGTCAAATTTCATTGTTATGTGTTGGAACTGATCTTGTCAAGAACTTTTATTTTTACCCTGTCAATTGCGGAACTACAGGTCTAAAGAGAAGGAGCCCCTCTTTTTGTTCATTTTCAGGATCAGGGTTAGATTTAGTGCAACACTGTTTTGATAAGTCCATTTCGGTTGCTGACTTTGGTATGGATTATGTCACAAGCGTCACCCAGCAGCATTTTTGTTGGTACATGTGTATGGTTAAGAAGAGCAGGCAAGCCTGCTTCATTCTTTGAAGTAGACATTTGTTGCGTTCTTTTACGTGGTTCAATAATACTTGTTCAGCTCCGGCCTTCAAATTCTCTTCGGTCACTTCTTCGATGGATGCTTGAGCACTGCGGAGACTCAAACTCAACTTACATACCCAGCTCCATTCCATGGCAATACCTCAATCATCTCAATTTAATCGAAGGTGATATGAAGTTCTGAAAAGCCAGAGTGGCAGCTGACGCTTCAGCATTTTAGAATACTTCTCATTTAACTGAAATGACCAAGGGTGAATGCAAACAAAGTAGACGTTGAACTGAAGCATTGCCCACCATTGCAGCGATTGGACAACCAGAGGTAATCTAGCAGTTCTCTTTCATTTGAATGAATTCTGTATCTTGATACGGCACCACTTCTTATCTATCAACTATGAGTCATATAATCAGATCACCATGTGTCACGTAACCAAATTGAATGAAAATTGCTTCAAATCAAGTATAGGCATCAATTTTAACTCCTTCCTGAAGCTTTCTGCCGCCACGTCATTCATTTTTGTCGCTGCTTTCACGGGTGAACGATGTACACTGTGTCGTGAATTTCAAGTCGATGTAGGTTCATTTTGCTACATTGACTGGACGGAGGCTCTGGTGCACACTTCCTGTGATGTAGCTAATGTGGAACGCATTCACCAATACCCGTAAGCTCTAAAAGCTCTAACAGCAGCAGAATCAGAGTTGGACACGAGTATTCAACTGTCCCAAATTATAAACTTCTTCCTTTGCTGAAGTGAAGTGAAGCAGCCTCTTGTTTATTCAAAGTGAATGGTAGCTATCTAGCATCATTCTCCAGATATTGTTATTGGTATTGAATGTACAATCACCACGAGGGTAATGCAATAATTTACAAATTCTATTCTAGATGATACAGCGGTTAAATGCATAGTCTGAAATATCACGTTCTGGTTCTACACTATATTGGTTTACTGTACAAGAATTGAAAGTAATTCCGTGGATTCTACTAGATCGTAGAGATAGGAGGCTCAAGTGATTGATGCTGCTGGTCATTGCTGTGACCTGATCCTTCTGCAACAGCGCGTCTGTGGCAAGTCAAATCTCTCTCTATGTTCGGCATCAATGCTGTGGTGATCATTTACGAGAATTCTACGAATCTCCAGGGTTATTGAACTACAATTCGCTAATGAAAACTAGCATCGGTAGTGGTGAGTTTAACGCAGGCTGTGGAATCTACATCCTAGAGACTACCATGTTAGACTTCCTTCCGGAAGTAGGAAATGAATCAATCGATTTTGGACAAAAAGTCGGAATGGTGCGGTGCTGGCTGCTGCTGCAATATGGTGACCGGTTAGGGTCTAGCATCACCACTAGGCGACGATCGGAAGGTCAATGACTAGTTTCTATAAGAGAAGCTATTTTTGCACTGATTGGCCTTCAGGGCGGCGAGCATTGGTGATGAGTTGCAGCCAGATTGCTGGCGACCGAGGAATTTTCCGATTGAAGATCTCTTGGTGTGGAGGTGAGGATGGGTGCATCATTGGAGCGTGGAAGCCTGGATATTCTCCAGCGCGACCATGGCGCTTTCGGACGAAGGCGACTGGTTACTGAAGGAGAGGCATTGCCATTGCGGATGTTGAACCGAAGCGCCGGTGTTGCAGTCTAGAAAATATTGAGCGAAGTCGGGAAGCCCCACTGTCGAAGGTGTTGGGAGGGAAGAGGTGATGTCAATGCTGGGGAAGGGGTTGTAGGAGTCCTGGGCCATCTGGTCCGCCTTTAGATGGAGCTTTGGTACTCGTGAAGCTGCCGACGCTGGCTGGGAATTGAAATCGGTGAAGAAACTGAAGGAATTGTCGTTGAATGAGAACGACGATGGCTCGACCTTAACGTCGAAGGTGGTGAATATCAGGTCGTGGTTGTCCAACTCAAAATTTGAGCCGAGAGGGCTCTTTGGAGAGTCGGACTGCTTCATTGCTTGCATACCTTCGCAAGCGTCAGTGGCCGAGAAGGGCGACTTTTCATAGTTTGAGACCTGTGATCTGCACGGGGTCGTCTTTGATCCTGCAAGAATGGGATGGAAGGATAGTCTGATTGAGACAAGGTGCTGAAAACCTCTCGAGAATTATCCGAACGTCAACAAAAATGTGGACTAGTCTTGCATGCAAGTGTTCGACAAGGAGCCAAGTTAATGGAAATGGCGGAAAGTTAGTGCCTCGAGTTCTTACCTTGCTGCTCAAGGTCAGTGGCATCAACTCTGGTCCGATCATCAGTCCGGGCTCCTTTCTTAGCCGCTGGGTTTCGCTTCAATCGCGAGCGTGTGTCACTCGAGCCAGTGAGCTTCTGCACCAGAGACATGAATTCGTCTGGCTCCGCGTGAATCACTTTCGGCGAGTACGTATGAATGATAATTGGCGGTCGATACTGCACTTGTGGGAACGAGAAAGGGGTTTTCCGGATACGGTGCGAGTCTTTGCCCACCTTCAGGGCTGACGTTCTCAACTTCTCACTCTGCTTCCGGATTCCAAATGGCACGCTCGACGCCGCTGCTGATTCCATGCCGCTGACGAGCGTACTGGGTCGACCGACCAAATCGCCCTCGATCTTAGCTACTGCGTAGCGCACTGATATAGGATTCTGCATCCTCACAACTTCATCCACAACTTTCCACTCTCAATCTCCACTCTCTGACCCAATCTCTCGCTGACGTCCGGTTCAGACACAGATTCCAGTTGCAACCATCGCACCAATCCCACTCACTCAATCCCTGCCAGCCGACAAACCTGACTGCACTCCGAACCAGTTTCTGTCGCCCTGCGATCGCCCAACCTGTACAGAAAGATAATGTTTGCAGTACAGTACTGAAAAAGTGAGTGTCAAGCAGACCTGCCTGGTGCATGGACAGTCTAGATGAAGGGATGAGATTGGAAAACGTGAGAAGAGAAGACAAGTCCGGAGGCACATACACAGATAAAAGGGCTGAGAGGAGGTGGGTTGTTAGCTATTGTTTTGTCCGCCTTGGACTAGAATACAGAATATCAAAACTTTAAGGCATCCTTACGGCGATTCTAAATCGCTAAAGACATGCAGGTCTAGGTCTGGAGGTGGTATACATGGAGCGTACGAGGTCTGCTAGTTTGCTTTCCCTACTGGCTTGGCCAGAACTGGTCCCTCGTGGAAATAATTACCATTAGTGCCGCTGACGTCGAATTCTGAGAGGTGTTTAAGATTCTGAATCGTCGCCATTGGCCTAACATCTCAGCATCCATCACTGAAATCCTCAAACACTGATTGTGCACGCTGTTTTTGGAATCTTTTACTCTCATGAAATCTATCCAATGATCTAGTGCAGTGAAGAATCGTGATCATCAAATGGAGAGAAACTCAGTAAAAAGCGAATCATGGAAGTTTTGATCCGCCATTACTTTCAATTGGTTTGAAGGTGTAATCACAAATTAAATGTCTAGGTAAAGATTTATACAAGCTTCAGGGTTTATTGGTTTTTTTGTTCAATTGCATCAGAGTTTGAAAAGAACCAATCCTAGGTTTTAACTGATTAGGGATTGAGTTAGTGCTTTTCAAATAGACTAATTGAGCACACTGAAAATTGAACATTTATGGAGATCGAAATGGATTTATTTATTTTTAAATAAAAAATAAAAAATAGCAAGATTAAAAATTAATGTTTGTAGATATTTTGGGGTAGTGTATCTACAAATATTAATTTTTATCATTTCCAATTTAAGGAAAGAAACAAAAAGAAAAAATAATTTAAAGTCTGAAGTTGAAAAACATTTTAGGGTGGAAAGAGCCCTCCACTAATACTCGATTATCATCTAATCCACGTGCAATCTCAGTGTTAGTCGCTAACATGTCAAGCATCCGAGAAATTCTTCCTCGCATCACACCGCCGTTGTTAAATGAAGCCATACTTGAAAATGTTAACAACGCTGTTCCACCTGGACTAGAGTTATTGCTAACCAACAGGTTTGCTTCGGCAAATGTGCATATTCCGCTGACCTCAGCCCAGAGTAGCGTTCGGTGACGAGACATCGGTCGCTGCAGCACAAGGCCATGTGGAGAGAATGAGAGCAACCAGGTGTCGAGAGTTCATCTTCCATGGGGCTGATACCAACATTAGGTAGCTCCCAGCCTGGCAGGTGCCCTTCTTCCCTTTCTAACTTTGGACACCGCACCCCCATCTTTCAGTTTCTTCTCGTGCCTTCTGAGCCGAGGTTACTGGTGGCTTCTACGCAGATCGACCTGCTTCAGATGCCCTGCGCGATTCAGGAACTTTCCGTGGTCAACAGCACTGTATCATTCCAATCATACTCATGTCTCCATCTCCTAGTTACACAGACTGAACATGGCTTATAAGAACCCAAATCTGTTTGCTTCCAATGGCGGCACTGTATCGGAACTAGCCATGTGTGGTGAACATCACAGCCGTCTACCACAGCATCGCGGCATAAACCTCGAGGCATAATCCAATTTGTCAAGTAGGTCGTGATGAGAGTGGAGGTTTTTCCGAATCCTTCTCGATCAAGTACAACGTTTACACTTATCGACGTAGGCATAAGCATACTGAAGACGTGGTCCATATTACCACAATTTCAAATAGCCAAGTTGAAGTCTAGATTATTGATTTAATGACTATTTATTGATTATTGATTTATTGATTATTTATTTGATTATTGATTATTGATTTTATTATTATTTATTTTATTTGATTTTATTTGATTTTATTTGATTTCAGACTTCTGCAGATCTAATGCAGCTGATGGTCTAGCTGGGGTCCTGGTCCCGTGTCTCCACACCCCATTTCGGCAGTACGCCGCAACGTAGTGTTGGATCAGAGCTGGCTGCCAAAGACTGCACAACACTATCAACACCAAAGAGCTTCAAGGTGTCGGTAGCGGTCGTCCCCAGTTTAGGAATATCACACTTGGCAACTTGTTATTCTTCACGTAGAATTGGCGCAGTTCGCATCCATTCACCGACACTTGTCGGTGAAGTCTGACCCAACTCTAGGTTTCAGAAACACACATCACTTGTTACTACCCTTCCCTTTGTATTTGCTCCCATCACTTAACTACCAAATTGTGCATCCCCACACACACTTTTTAAATAATTTTGTTAGGCAACTTTAGGTGCACACCTTGCACACTTTCCACCTACTCCTTCGTTACTAACACATTAGTACTCTTGTGTAGCTAACACATTAGTACTTGTGTAGCCAAGTTTGTGTAGCTAAGACACTTCTTATAAAATTTTCATAAAAAACTTATCTATAACCAAGGGTTGCTTGCTTAATGGTTTTGTTCCACTAATCAACTTTTTCTTTTAAGCACTTGTCATAAGGAACGTGACTTGTCATAATTCTTAATTTGAAAAAGGGTCTTAGCAGAAACATCCTTGCAATGGAGGTTATAATAATTAGCAGGATTTTAATTTGATGAGTACTAAAATTTAAATCTAGTAACATGTGTTGATATAAATGAATGTACATAGATTTTGTATCCAATATAATAATCTTTTTGAAAATGACTCTTTCATATACACTAAATATAATATGACAAAAATCAATTTAATTATTTATTATAAATCTTTATGTAACAAATTATAATTTTTATTTGATGTTTTATAATTCTTAAATTTAAAATACATATATGGTATAATCAAAGATTGATAATTAATTTTTAAAAAATGATTCACCTAAAATATCAAATAATTCTATTAAAATAAATTATTTTTATAAAATAAATTATTTTTATAAAATAAAAAATAAAAATTATGAAGTTGGATTGTGAATATATACAAACACATGGATTATTTATTCTCAAGTATATCAATATATTAAATCTAAAGTAATTAATACACTCATTTAAAAAAATATAAATTATATAAGTGTGCTAACTAGGTAAAACATAAATCAAATTATCTCTTTAGTATAATTTGTTTATAAATAGTATAAGTCATTCACATAGTAGTTGGTAATTGGATCTTATTTTTAAAAAAAAACTAAAAAATAAAAAATAAAAAATATTTTTTAGCTTTATATATATATATATATATATACAGACATTGTCTAATACATTTCTCAATTTTTTACATTTCTCTTCTCTCTTTTCTTCCTTTGGACTATTTTTATAAAACTTGAAATAATTTATTATTAATAAAGAATTATAAATAAATTTACTAAATATTTTCTAATATAATTTTAATTATATTTAATACTAAAATATCAATCAATTTAAATAATCCAAAATTAAATTAAATTAATATTTAGCTAAAAATTAATTAAATTACATAATATATTATACATTATATATACAATGACTTATTCAATATTTTATTGTATAGAATTATACTTTTAATATATATTTAGTTCATTTTCTATTTGAGTTTATTTAAAAAATTATTAAGATTAGAAACATCTCTACTTATGTTTCTACTTTAAAATATTGTACGTCATGTTTCAACTTTTATAAGAGATGTGGATTTTAATTCAATGACCTATCAAGTCTTATTTGATTTATATTAGAGTATAATATTATTTTATTTATACATATTTATATTTATATTTATTGATATATAGAAAATTTTAAAATTTTCTTCCTTTATACCTTCTAAAAAAATATAAAAAAATATAAAAATAATTCAAAAATATTTTTAATATTATGATTTAAATTTAGATAAAATTAGATAGATCTAATCCATTGGACTTACAAAAGACAAGAAAATTTCTTACATCATCTAATAAAAACTTAATATCTAATAATAATATTTTTTTATTTGATTTACACAATTAATATCAGATCCAATATTTTTAATTGTTTAGCCAAGAAATATCAAGAATTCTTGAACATGCATGTCTTGCCTAAGAATCTAGCTACATGCAAATGAAGTTAGATATTTCTACATCATAGGTTCCAATATATGATTATTTGAAATAGGTCTAGAGGCTATACAAAATCCATCCATATTTGACTTTTGTACCATAAAAGGATCGTTATCAATTTGTGGTGTTAGACGTTCTTTAAAAAATAAAAATGGCACATGCATCTTTTTCATTTTATTTTTATTTTATTTTGATGCGTTTTTATTTATTATTACAGAGATAATCAATTTTTGCACAAGTTTTGGTTTCTTTCTCATGTCATTGTAGAATATAACATTGAATAATTTTTCTTACAAATAGAGCAGCATAATTTGTGGTTTTCTTCCAGTTTAAAAGCAAGATTAGTTTCTGTCAAATTTACTGGTAAAATTCAAAAAAATTATCCAACTATGGATTCTTTTTAAAAGGACATGTCCTTTAACTATTTGGTTGCAAAAGAATGAAAAACAATTACAAAACTGAGCTTGGCTAAGCTCTCATTTGGTTGGATAAGTTCAATTACCTACATTACAATTCAGCTTGCTTATTTGGAAAACAATCCAACATGGAATTACTGAGGTTTTTAGCAAAGTGAAGAGGTTCTCAAGGGATTTTGACTTGAATTCCAAAAAAATTATAAAAAAATAAAATGGATATAAAGTGCAATTGAAATCCTACACCACCCACAAGAGACCTTATTTTTCAACATGTGACAATAGATTTTTTTGTTTCATTCCATGTGATTCCACATCCCAATCTATACTTTGTTTAGTTGATTAACAAAAAAAGACAACTTGCCTTTTTCTTTTAAAAAATAAAAATAGAAAATAGAATAAAGGATTTTATAGTTTTGAAAACCCTAAAATTGAGGGTGGAATCCGGGCACCGACCATGAGGGCATGGGCAATCACAAAGGGAGGAGGGAGGGGGAGAAAGGAAATTTATGGCCCCATTCCATGGAATTTGCCAATACCATGGTCCCCAGACACCCACTTTCCGTGTGGAATCTGCTCCTTCATGGGCAACCCCATTCACATAACCCTTTTGGTTTATGTATCTTTTTTATCCCTTCTGACGTGACAAAACCCCACATCTGGGGTCCATGTGGATGAATGCCATTAGCACATGAAAGCCCAATTGGGAACACTCACCCCTTTCATGTTCTCAACAACTACTCTTTGCAAATAATTAAAAAAACAAAAAAACAAAAAAATATTGTAAATTACTCATGAGTTTCCCAAAGACTTTGAGGATTGAATTTTCTACTCATTGTATTGATTTTAATATAAATTACTTAAAACATAACCATCCTTTTACAATTCAACCACACATAATTTATCCCTAAAATAGCAAAAAATAGAGGAGGAGACTGTGATTTCTCTTTTAAAAAGGGTGGGAATTTTTACAATAAGTAGAAGTAGAATTTTGAAAAGGAGAGGACAATGACGACAAAAACAAAACATGGAGATTCCTGAATGAACAGAGTCTTTGAGTGGTTCCACGTCAGTTCATTCAACATGCTCTGTTGTTATTTAAAGACCACGTGGCTTGTAAGTCCTTGTCAGCACCACACACGTGGAAAGAGCAGAATTCCCAATACATGAACAGAATTTTCAGCAATGATGAACAATAATGTGTTAAATTATTGATCTTATATTATTTTGGCTTTGATTGCAACTGTAACAAATTATTTTTTGGAAAAGCAATCTATTTTTGTGGTTTGTGTTGGAGTAAGAATCAATTGTCTATTGTGGTATTCTCAAGTATCTAAATTGAAGGATTTTACCTTGTATTATACTTCTTTGAAAAATTAAAATGAAATTATAGTTGTTAGGTTTTAACAAAAAAGAAAAGAAGGGTTTAAAATAAAATTATGTATAGGTGATGATTTTTTAATAAAATCATTTATATATTGGGAATCATTTATATATTGTTCATTGATTTCTTTTTAAAAAAAGTACTTGGGCTTTAAGATTATTATAATATTTTTATAGTTCCTTAAAGAGTTTTAATCTTTGAAAACAACTGATTTTTTTTTATTGATAAAGTAATATCAAATAATTAAATACCATTCTAATATGTATATATAGTGTTCCAAAATATCAATATAAAAATTATTTGTGTGATTTGATAAGAGAAGACATGTGTACAGTTTTATTTGTAAGATCTTTGCAACAATATCAAGTTATTCTAAGGAGAAAGTTTCTTTGATTTTTTAAAGTATAATTAAAATTTTAAAAAATATTTAAAAAATATATAATGCTTTACAAAAATAATATCAATATCTATAAATTAATATCAATTGAAAATAAAACCAACTTTAAAATTTATAATTTTAATATAAAAAACTGCTAAAATCAAATATATTTTTAGACTGTTGAAAAAACTTATTTAAAAAAATAATTATATGACATTAAAAAAATCATGAGATTCTAAAAAAGACTAATTATATATTTTTTGAAAGTTTTAATATTACTTTTTATTTCTTCAATTAACTAGTTATTTAAAGAATTAGAAAGATAAAAATAATATCATATCGTTTAAAAGTTTTTAAACATGCAAAGCCTAAAGACAAGTTTTTTTATTTTAATGACTAGATCAAATTTCAACCATAAATATGTTGATGCATTTCTATTGATATGTAAACAATGCATTATGAAGAAGTATCAAACACCTTTCTTTTTATGAAAAGGTTGAACTTTTGTCATGAAGGTGTTAAATTTTATCCATTTAGATATATGAAATTTAATAAAGATATTATTAAAGTATTATTTTAAATTTTATTGATGGTTTTTAAAGAAAATATAGATATATTTGTGTAAATCCAAAATTAAATTCTTTAATAGATTTAATGAAAAGAAATGCTAATAGAAAAAAAATAAAATAGAATATTAATATTTTTTATTATTATAATAGTAAAAAATACTTATTTGTGAAATTTAAAGATTAATCAAAGATATAAAATATTATAATCTAAATATTTATTTAATTTAATAATTAATTAATTTAAAAAATAAAAATAATCTTAAATGCATTAAATATATTTTGTTAGAAATTTTAATAAATATAATTTTAGTTAAAAATATAAATTAAAATATTATAATAAAAATTTATTATATATATATATATATATATATATATATATATATTTACACATATTATAGTGGCTTTAAAATTATTGTATATAAAATAATTTGTAAAAAAATAAGTGTAAGAAAAAACCTTAAATATCACATATGAAGATATTTGGTTGCATTATATATGCCAAACTCTTAGACAATTTAAAGATAAAACTTTATGCTAAGGTATTAAATTATTATTTATTTTTATATTTTTATATTTCTGTATTTTAAATATACTAAATTATAAATTTTGTGTTTAGATTTAAAAATAATAATAATTTCAACAATTCTAACTTTTGTGAACATTATCAAATATAATTTTTCTTGATGATGCTTTGTTAATAGAAGAACATAAGATATTAGTGTTGTTAATTCTATCAATAACATCATCTTTGTAACTCTTCATATTTCTTATTGTATCTTTATTAAAAGATGTTAAAGGATAGTTAACAACTAATATCTTGTTGTATTGCAAAAATGGTTTTTAGAAGAGAACTAGAATAAAAATTCCTTATAGAATGGAAAAAATAATTTTATCTATTTATAAAAATATTTATAATTAATCCTTAAAAATATATATTTTATATGAAATTTTATTAAAAGTAGTAATAAATTAAAAAAAATTCAGATAAATTGAATATATATATATATATATATATATATATAATTTTAATATAATTTTGTCAAGTTTAAAATAAAATTACTACAAATTTTAATACATCTTTATTATTTAATTTAGTATGTATACCTAAGAATATGTTAAATAAAAATAATCTTGAAAAACATTGTAAAAGCTCCACAAGCATAGGTTAGATCTATAAGTATATTAGGATGTATAATGTGGCTTCAAAAATTCTTTCTAAGAGTTTTCAAGATCTAAAAAGCTAATACAAAAGCATTCTACAACTTGGATACTTGTTTTATAAGCCTTGTGATTCTTTAAAAACTCCTACATGGCCTTCTTATTAGCTAGTACATATAGAAGCAAGACTAAAGACATTTTGAATATTGTCAATGCCTCTCTTATATTCTAGTCTTAGTTAAAGATTCATTAACATTTTTTTTTTGTGACAACAATTGTTTTAAAATAAGTTGTCTATAAGAGAAGCAAATAAAAATGGTACAATTATTCTTATTAAAATGACAACAAATAATGCTAATCCTAAATATATCAACATAAAATAATATATACATATTTATATTAATAAAAAAATATCTTTTGATAATAAATATTATATATATTAATAGAAAATAGCTATTAATATTATCAGATGAAGAACATAATAATTAATATGTTAACAAAAGAATTAGAAAAATATAGACATTTGAAATTAAATACAATAATGGAGTTAATAAACTAAAGTTATTTGCAAAGTAGAAACATTAAATAACAGAAATAACTTAAATATCTAAATAGTAAATATACTATTGAAGGAAAAAAAAAAAAAAAAAAAAAAAAAAAAACTGCCTACGAAAGAAAAAAAATCTATATAGTTATTTGTAATGACTCAAAAGATGTAATATCCCCTCTTTCCTTTTTTGTCGTTTCTCTTGTCAAGTGTTTTTCTTGGGTGCGCACCCAGTTCAAGGAGGATAAGCTTCTCCTGCCCAGACATTGCAGCATCACTAGATTTTGAGCCTTTTCGGAGAAGTGGGTACCCATCACAGTGGCCAACCAGCCAGTTCTGATACACAATATAAGACAGTTTCATATAGACGAGGAGAGAGATAGAGCAAGATAGAGGTCGAAGCTCAGGGATTGCATCACCTTCACTCACTCGGTACTCTGCACATTGGCTTCTGCTGCAACAACTTCCAATAGTTGCAGAAACATGCCACATCTATTGACTTGCAGATAAACTTAATCCATCTATCTATCTAGCTATCTATTGAATAAAAAAAGAGATAGATAGCTAGATGAACACTTGACATCTTCGTGTAAACTTCTTCAGTTGCGCTAAATGCTACTAACAACTTTACATTGTCGAAAGTTCGCCCAACTTATCTACACTAGTGAATACTGATTAGTATCCTTCCATCTGTGTCTACCATGTACAGTTTCAAGTATCCTATGTCGGAATTACACATCTAGTTTATGGTACACTCCCGATTCTAAGTTACAAGGTTGATAAATCCATCAAAATTGTTGGCATTCGCTTGAAACCTCTGATGCTGATCACCACCACCACCACGATTGGCGACCCTTCACCACAAGCTGAATTGCGTCCAGATTCGTGTTCCATTCCTGCGGTGGTGAGCTAAGGGATTCGATGTTTCGAGATAATGCGCATTCCAAGCTCCTGTCCACAGATTCATGACAACATAAAGGCTTGGATGTTTTCGAGAGACGATATGGTAGAAACATCCGGAGATGGCAAATATTCTCCCGAATATCGTTGGCACTGATAGGGCACCTGGTAAGAGGATGCAGAAGCAGTGAGGCAGTCGAGATAAGATTGGGACAACCCTGATGAGGGATCAGCCACACTAGGCACAAGATTGGTAGAGAGGAAATCCGGTGACTGTAGTGAGGTAGTGCTGAAGGTAGCTCCCATTTCCTGAACTTGAGGTCTACCTGAGAGCGGCATCTTTGCGGTCCTCGGAGCAGATGGTTGATGCATGAAATCTGCCATGACGTTGAAGAATTCATTGTCGTTGAATGAAAAAACTGGCTCTGCCTTCACCTGAGTATTGAAGAGCAAGTGGACGCTGGGGTTAGGGAATGCGGTCTTGCTGTGGTCGAATCCAAAGGGTGAGTCCAGGGGGCTCCTCGGAGAATCGGACTGCTTAATTCGTTTCCCACCATGATTGGAGTCAACAACCAATGAAGCCGAATCATCCGAACTGGAGGCCGATCCACTACCGTTCGTCGCAAATGATCGTTGCCGCTCGAGATCAGTGGAGGCATCCTTCAGAGCGACGGGCTTGCCCTTCTTACACGGTAATCTCTTCAGTCGCAACCTGGTGTCGCTGGAACCAGTCAGCTTCTGAACCAGCGACATGAAATCATCTGGCTTGGAGTGAATCACTTCGGGGGAATAAGTGTGGATAATGATCGGAGGTCGGTACTGCGCTTGTGGTAGAGGCAAGGACGGTTTCCTAACCCGATGAGAGTCCTTGCTCACTCTGAGTGCGGATGTCCAACCACTACCAATTTCCCGCTTCCGAATGCCGAACTGCATTAAACTGTCTGCATCTATCTTGCCACTCGTCATGGCCAGCAATGTAATGTGGCACGCTTCCACCGAAATCGCTGTCCTCCGTCTCGGCGGCAACAGCACTATAGCACACAGAAGTAAACGGACTCAACCTGAATGTTTAAATATCCACTCGCACACCAATGTCCTCACAATCTTGGTCACTTTTGCACAACCGAAGATCTCCGTATATGACCAGTAAACTAGACGAGTCAGTTACTAAGATAGCAAACCACGACTTGAAACCTAGATAAGGAAAATAATCATAAAAGCACACAATTTGGACAATGAACTATATTCTGCACACGTGCGTAAATCGATACAGAGACGTCAAGTATGGGAGAGAAGAGCTCAGAGATAAGGGGAGAGAAGGCGCAGCCAGCAAAGACGAAGGCAGGGATTGGAGTGATGTGGATTTATAAGTACTCTTGGAGCAAGGATGGTTTTTGATGGAGCTAGGACAAGATGCTGCCACCAGCAAAAGCTGCCACAGCTTGCGGGGCATCTAAAACGCTCTCGATGTCAGTCTGCGTGTGTTCCAGTGATTACGGTGGTGCTGTTGTCATTAATGGGTCCCTTTAAGGAAATCGAAAATTGTAATCTAGACAGTTCACACTGCTCTGCTTCCGTCAATCCGGTGCTTCGAGCTGGTCCTCTCGACCTGGACCTGGAGCAGGCGGTGGATTCCTTTCGATTCTTCCAACTCTGCAGTGAACAGTTGATACATGAGAATCCCTCCATTGAAAGCCATCTCACTCTTAAACCAACGTTACATACATTGTTGTCTTTTATAAGTATTTTAGGTTTTAAAACATTGAGTTGTAAACTTATAAGTGGATTGCGGAAGCATTTTAAAATGCGTTAAGATTAGCATGGTTGTTCGTTGTTTCTAAGGAAGCTTGTGAAGTTTTTTGATCTGATAAACTTGTAAAATATCATATACATACATGAAAAAAGAAATTATGTATTTTTTTTGCAACAATATGTTTCAGATAAAGAGATGGCACCTCCTCCACCTCATCATCTTCTGCTGCTTCTGCTTAAGTTTTGCAAGCGCTGTGTGCAGTGTGTCGCACAGTATCGACCTGTGGCTGATTGCTGAAACCCTGCGAAGGAATCGCTGAGAAGATGCTTTAAATGAACAAAGTAGATGCTTCGAAAAGAATCTGCTCCTTGCCTCTTTTCAGTGGTTTGACCTCCTGCTTCGACCTTGAGCTTCAAGTCAACGCTTAGGGGTGATGATTAGGTAGGATGCAGAGTCAACTCCGCATTAAAATCAGAAATAAACGAGATGGAAGTCAACGTACTGGAAGTATCCTCTTTAATCAGTGGGTAAGAAAGACAAACTTCATGGCATTCACGGCTTTCTCGACCAGTTTCTCCATGACAAGGATTCCTAGCATGAATTCAAAGAGTGGTCAGCCCTAGTCCCAGGCCTCAACAAACAGTTTGAACACCTTCTCGCTCGTTAAACTGAATACAAATACTGCAATTTGACTTGAGTCCTTGACGGTCATGAATGGTTCATAGAGAAGCGTGGAAGATCTTTACGTTATAAATGGAGTAAAACACAACCTGTCTTCGTGGCTCAGAGTAGAGAGGAAGAGAGAAAGTCCTGGATTGACTTACAAGTTTATACTTCCAAGGATGATACCGTTGGGTCGACACCAAATTTGCACGCTAGACATGCAGAGAAGGTTGTTAGCAAAGTAGACGATCATTGGAGATTTCAAGAAATGGACTCTACCGCCAAATTAGAATCCATTTAAATGTATCTGAATGGCATCTAAATGCAAATAAGAAGTAGCACACGGTGCGGAGGGTGGACCAAAGATGACTCAACAATACAAAATTTTGCAAACCACTAATCGATGCTTTGGTCTTGCATTTTTTCCACCCAATCGAAAGTAGGTGCACTGACAAACCTGTCAAGGGGACATATAAATTAAAATAAAAGAAACAAAAGATTGTAGTAGATCATGCATGAACAGTAGTGGTTGTCCGGCCAGTGATCAATCGAAGGGCCAGAACAGCATCGAAAAGCCCCCAAAGTCTTGTCAACTACAAAATTAGGAAGGAACTGTGGCCGACCATTGACGTAAAAAAATCCGTCTAGAACCACAAATTTCGATATCCATAGCACATTAGTGTGATTCTAGCTGTTAAATTAAGTATAATTCGAGAGTTGCTTACCTGTCTTGCGACCAGTGTAGGGAGGGAAATTGCTGCTCTACAGGGGAATACAAGGCGTGGTGGGGCCGAGACTTGAAGAACGAACTGTGACGATGAAGGACAACCCAGCAGAACAGTTGGCTGAATGGCATCCGAGGAGCTAGCTTCGTGGATTGTCCTTTAAATGGGCTTGATTCCTGGCACTCTCTCCCGGGCTTCCGGCTTCACAGTGCCTACCTGGCAAGTCTTCGTTTGTTTGTTTCCGAACAGAGGAAGGATGTTCATCCTCGCAGTGCCCACCTCTGTGCACAGTCGGCATGGCGTTGCCCCATTCGACTGACAGTTCAATGAAAACTGTCCACAGAAACTGAGCAAATGGCTCAAAAAAATGAAATCTCACTAGTAGCAAAGGTTTGAGGTTTTGAATTACAATTAACACCAAATGATCAGACCTGTGCTCAGTTGATGAGCAGCGCGACACAGGATCATATTAATACGAGTCCTGAGAATCATCAGACTGGAACGTCCCAAAAGCACCACGATAAACAAATATTCATCCCAGAGACAAATGTTATCTTTGAACTAATAGGCGAGTGAAGATTAGAACTGGCCTGCAGCAACACTGCAGAGCGTTTGTTTTTTGAGGACCCGTTCACACACACATTTCCTTGAGAGATTATTACGATAAAATATCAAGCATCTTCACTTCTACCGCTTGGAACCAACATCGATGACCTAACCAAGCGAGCATGCTATTAGTGGATGAAGCGCTGTCTATTACTTCCCCAACAATCACCAGCAACGTCTTGAGCATTATATTATTTAAAAATGTGAACAACGCAAACGTATAAAGGCCCCCATCTTGCATTGCCCAACAAAGGTTTCAAGGAGACAACTTTCTAAGAACTTTTACTGCTGAGTTCCTACAATGAAGACAAACGAGTCGCCATGCCGTGATGGGTGGTTTGATGTTTCTTTGCTAGGAAGGATCGAGTCTACATTAGGATGAGAATGTGCTCTTCTATAATAACCGAAAACAGTTTTGCCAAATTTCAAACGTTTGAATGGGTCGATGTACTTCAAACCCAGGTCTGAATAATACAGTATGTCTAACAGCTGCTTTACTTTTCAAAAGCGAATGCATTTCTACCCTTCCACTGCACAGGTATGTATATCTCCACCAGTATTTCTCGACACATTTTTTGGCCACAAATGTTTGACTCCTCGATGTCTGCTACATCTATTGCGAGAAAAAACCAGCGCAGTTGGGAGAGATTTCAAAATAGACGATTCTGTTCCATGTAAAGCAATTACTCTCTGTGCGAGGTATCTGCGATCCGCGAAAAAAAAAAACCCCCACTTAGATTAACAACGAACCTTCAGGATAGTAGTGGCAAACTCACATGGTATTGCTGCATGCTCATATACGACACACTCAAAGAGCTAACCAAAGCGTGAATTGTCTCATCTTTAATCCGAGTTAAATTCTAGAATTTAAGCCTTGTCAGCAATGAGCATAGTTTTAAGGTTTGCTGGGTAACAAACAATCCAAGACAGCTCTAAATTGAACAATATGAATATCCAAAATAAGCTGATACAAATCCGAGTTGGGAAAACTGACTGAGACAAAGAACAGTTACGCACCCTAGTGCCAACACTTAAACACAAAAGTCAGGCATGAACATATATTAATCAGATTTGTGCAAACACTGGTCTCAGTTAACTAATTTTCAATCCCTACACAGGCACACAGTTTTGAAGCCACAACGATGAGGCACTTTTTCACATTATAGCACACTTCAAATCTGAACAAACCAAAATTTCAGGTCTGAGTTTTAGGACTAGAGCCTAACCTCGGGGTTTATCAATTAAGTCCAACAGGTAAACATCCAAGATTGATGCGTCTGGTTGGTCGCAGCAACAAAATAATGGCTAAACCTTCAATTCCCACGCAAACATTAAATTCTGTAGCTGCACGATCACAGGGATTATTACCACGACCAAAAAGGTTACGCGAATACAAGGAATTCGAAGTCGAATAAATCGTGTTAACTGTCTAGACGACATCTTAAGCCCCGCAAAATTTAATGAGGGGAGTACAGATTTGCAAGTTTACCAACGGCTGCAATATACCAGTAACTTTCATCAAAACAGAGAATGCTTTCATATTAAAAAAATTGAAAGTTAAATTTAAAGTCGTAAGATAATACTTTACAAAATGGACATGGAAACTGATAAATTATAACATGTACACACAAGTCACTAATAATAATGCATCACTGACTATGCATTCAGAACTAATGTATAATGATTTCAAAACGAAAACTTGCTACTAGCAAAGTGTCTTCCATATCAACAACCGGTATTGTTTTATCTATTTTCTTTGCTTATTAGTTAAAAAGACAGGCGAATCCCGAAATGTGTTAGAATATCCAACTCCATTGTCATGAAATTGAATCTCCACATTGCCCTCGTTTTCACAGCTCTTTGTCAGTTGAAACAATAAAAAAAGGTCACAACAAAGTTCTCTGTACCTTGCTTTTAGTCGGTGACTCTACTAAGGGCCTCATTTGAATCATAAATTCCATCGATTTCCAAAATGCTGCACGTTTGATAGCACTGAAATGAAAAAGCAAGAAGTCTTTCATTGTCTCATGATCTATTTCTGTATCATAACAAGTCCAAGTAAATCTCTCGCACCAGAAACAGTTCACATTCATTACACGTACATTGAAGTAATACTGGGCCATGTTGGAAGAAAGAAGAAAAAAGAAACACGTAGAAAATAAAACCATCGAAAGCACTTCCTAACCCCTAAGTCGGTGTCTCGTACCTGCAACATACCTAGCAAAAAGTCTAGATTACAAATAGGCTCAATAAATGAATCATTATTCCTTGACAATGACGCAAACCCCACCTGCAAGCAAAATGATACCATTCTCAGTTTGCGAAAGACCGCGTTCCCACCGCAGCTCTATGAATCGGAATCGATATCATGTTTCACCACAAGTCCAACCTCTGCTACTATGCAAGAGGGATTTCACTAATACCAAGCTAGGCAACTACATCAGTGTTACTGAGAACGTGTACTCTGCATCTCACTTTAGTTTCATGTTTGCTGTTTGGTTGCATCAAACACATATTATGGATCAACTAGACATACAGTGAGACCATATTGGAGGATGAGGCTCGAACCAACTTCTATCCTAAAAGGCTTAAAGCGAACAATTCCAGATAGGTCTTGTTCTGGCCATCAGTGTGACAATAAAGCAGAGGTCTTGAAATTTCAATGAAAGTCCTCATTATTCTAGAGACTTACATCCACGAGATTACAGAGTAAGACATGCTACAAAGATTTCGACAGAGATAAAGCCCTACATGTGATAACAAGTAATAACAAGTAGAATATTTTGTCACAAACCAATTCAGGAAAAAAAGGAAAATATCCTACAAACCTCGGAGACTGAATGGTAGGGTGTGAAGGCACGAAAAGCTACCTTGTGGACATTCTGGATGGAGAAATGTAGTAACTCATCTAGTCTAGAACTACAAAGGGGTGCGGCGGCTGGTTGTCAAAATGTTGCAACTCATTTAGTCTAGAACTATCGACGACGAAAGGATGGCCTCAGAAAAGCTGCGACCACAACAGGTGTTCTTTGCTTGCTCAATTCCCCACCCCCACCCCCACCCCGCGCAGTGGTGCTAGAACAACGTCTTTGCAAAGGTAGCGAAAATCCATCCCAGCTGATAACTTTTAGACTTGTAAAGGGCTTCAAGATATTTGTACACTTAGCAACTTATTAATCCTCTGATCGTTAAAACAAATCCTATAACCCTAGTCAGACCTGACGGAGTATTTCTTTGTTTGCGTCCAGAAGTTAAATAAAAAACGCTACGGAATCAAAATGAGATGAACTGTAATTAAATTGAAACTTGACCTATAGTTCCAACTCCACCGCACTAATGCTTAAGCCTGCAATTATCGCCTTTTTACAATACAGTGGCAAGTTTTAGTAAGACTACGTAGTTGCACTGCAAAAGCTGCCTTCATTACTCATTGCTCGGAAATTGGACCACACTAGAACATGTCATCCTTGTCGATTTGTTATATTTTCTACAGCGGCCACTCGTTTGAAGCAGCTATTGTCATGACAGCACGTGTTTTACTACGTCTAAGATATAGACCAAACTAAAGTCTGTGCTGAGGCATCAGACCCGACAATATTGGAAGGCTCCCCAAGTTCTTTATAAGCGGTTATTGCAAGCAGCTGTTTGTGACAGCAAGGGTAGTGATGCTTCAACAAACTATTTACAAACATCAAGATATCTAAAGATATCTGTACTCAAGCCTCTTCCCTCACAAAGATAAGATCTTGCACTCACTTTTTCTGTCGCAACGCATGAATCTTGTAGCTGTAACATTTTTGAAGAAGAATTAACTGCACATACAGATAGTCCACAGAAATCTTAAATGTGTACTTACATCTGACGGAAAATTAGAACTAGCTCGGCGATCAACAGATAGGAAAGGTTGTTAAAAATTCCGGACATGGTTACCTATAAAAAAAATTTACTTACAAAACTCGTTTAAACAACATGGCTAAACATCCAACCATGAGTTGCACTAATGCACGGCAAATGAAGACAATATAGAAGAACTGTGCTGTGAAACAATAATCTGTAGTACATACTCGCCAATTGGACCGCCCCTATTAATACTGTGCAGATCCACAAGTTTAGAACACAGGGCTGGGCTATTAGCAATCCCATTCTCGTCTATGAGACGGTCTTCATTGTCTGCATAATTTTCAGTAGTATCCCTGAAGAATATAGTTCGAGACAACCTCTCCTTAGCTATGACCTCCCCATATCAAAAGAAAAATTAAGAGGGTTGAGTCCCACACTCACACTTCTGCAATGCATAACCAGATTTTGTCATTCTAAGTTGCAATGCACTTATAAAATTCGATTGAATTGCGCAAATTGAACTACTGAAAAAAAGAATGAAGAGACAGACAATGACTATTGAAGAAACACAAGAGGCAAAATACAAGTAAGTAGAGATCACCAAGGTTGCATACAAGAGGCAAAACACAAGTAAGTAGAGATCACCAAGGTTGCATACAAGAGGCAAAACACAAGTAAGTAGAGATCACCAAGGTTGCATACAAGAGGCAAAACACAAGTAAGTAGAGATCACCAACGTTGCATACAAGAAGCAAAACACAAGTAAGTAGAGATCACCAAGGTTGCATACAAGAGAAGTGTGGAATGAGATAATTCTCTCTTCCAACATCCATTACTTATAGGAGGTGGTTGCTGCCCCAAAAGACTTCTTCTACCTTTGACTTTTACATACATGCTCTTAGGATCCTTTGGCATGAGAGTATCCAATGATGCTAAGATTCTTTTGGCATCTCTTGTATCTTGTACCTCAACGGTATCTCACGTTCCACGAGGGTATCCTATGCCATGCACTAATTATTCTTACCTAATCTTTAGAATATTTTCTAATATATATTTTATTCTCTTAACTTTGACTCTTCTCCTTTGATGGCATCTTATATCCATAGGATGTCCTTTCTATATGCTAAAAATCAACCTTTGACTATTAATAACTTATCTAAGGTAATATCTTTTATTTGATAACTTATTCTACTTTTATTATTATTTATTTATTACAACACTCCCACTTTGCTAATTGTCAAAGGCTTTCAAACCTAATTTCTTTGTCAACATATGATGCCTATCCTTCACTAATGCCTTTGTAAATAAATCAGCAAGCATGTCTTCCGTAGCACAATACTTTATGTCTATCACTCCTATTTCAATCTTCTCTATTATGAAGTGATGTTGAATGTCAATGTCCTTGGTTCTTGAATGATGCTTTGAATTCTTTGCAAAAGCAAGGCATCCTTGATTGTCACACTTCATTGGAGTTGCTTCCAATTGCACAAGTCCAATGTCTTCCAAAACTTGTCTTAACCAAATTGCTTCCATTGTTCCATGGCTTGCTACTGTCAAGGATGCAAGTTAGCAAGTTAGCAAAGAATTAAGGAGAAGAAATCAGAACCATAATAACTTCAAAAACAAAGAACTGGATGGACAAGAATAAGAACTAGATCAAGAATAAGAAACTGGATTAATATCAAGAACAAGACAACACTCTGGATTACTCCAAGACTTGTGTTGGCAAGACTGAGGTGCTCCTCAGTCTTGCCTCTTATTTATACTATGAAGCCTTATGTCCTATTGGACCTTCTAAGAGTATCTTAGAATATTCTAGAAGCTTGAGGAAGATTTTGAAAGACTCTAAAAAGTCTACGGGGGATCTTGGAAGGTTGAAGAAGATTCTAGAGGGTCCTAAGAATATCTTAGAATATTTTAGAAGTTTGAGGAAGATTTTGGAAGATTCTAAAAAATCTACGGGAGGTCTTGGAAGGTTGAAGAAGATTCTAGAAGGTTCTAAAAGATTCTAAAAGATTCTCAAAAGCTATAGAAGATTCTAAAAGACTATCAAAAGTTCTAGTAGTGGCTTAAGTATGTCCGTGACATCATCTTCCCTTCTAGCGACGAGTTTCACAAGGAGCCGAAGCAATTTGATAATCAAATCATATGCGTAAAAATTCTAAAATTTGTCGAAGTAGAAAATCAATATATTCCATCTTTTGTGCGTTGATTATTGGTTCAACATGGCCCTTGAGATGGCATCGATGACCTCCAGATATAACCTCTATTAGACCAACATCCCATCTAAGAATTTGTTCTTTGTTGCGACCTTCAAAACATCCTCCGAACATAATTTCTGGTCCACTTGGAATCACCTTTCCAACTTCGAGGAGTATTATCAAAGCTCGGGCATTTGAATCAAGATTTTTGTGATGAGGCCATATCTCCAAAGACTCCAAGCGTGGCCTTACTTGACGTTGGGATACTCCTTCTTCATCTTGTCCATGTTCTTCAAACCTAGCAGATTCTGAAAGTTGCAATGATTCCCCAATCGCTTGTATGCCAGAAGAGTCTTTCGACTCTTGTTCCTGCAATTCCCTTGAAATACAAAAATTTGACATGATAACTAATAAGCTTCTAGCAAGATTTATTCTATTCTAAGAAAATACAAGTGCAGGTCTTGGCATGGCTCTCCCCTTTTTATATTGGTATTTTGTTGTTGATAGGAAGCGTCATTTAGAAGCCAAGAGATGTTATTATCCACGAAATCTTCAATGACCATTGAATCTAGATTTTTTAGGATATTGTTGATAGAATTGGCAAACCTTCTTAGGTGTATTCTTAAGGTTATCTGAGGGTTCTCATGTTCTTTTGCTAACTCCATAGCCCTTCCAATGGATGAAGTATTCCAATTGTCCATGTCTTATACGTGAATCCAATATTTCATCCACCTCGTATTCAATCTCTTGATTGACTTCAACTGGAGCTGGTGGTGGAATACTTCTTTCAGCAATATTTGATTTATAATAGGTTTCTAAAAGTGAGACATGAAAGATTGGATGAATGTGTATGCTACTTGATAGTTCGAGACGAAAACTTACTGGATTTACTTGATGTAGAATTGTAAAAGGTTCAAGTCTTTGATAATCTAATTTTTGTGATGGTCGATTTGTTTGTATATTTTGTCGAAGTAGCCAGACACAATCTCCTATTTTGAAATTTGGTTGATTCTTCCGATGAATGTTTGCATAGTCTTTATATCGATCTTCGGCTATTTGTAATTGAAATTTCAGTTCTTCATGGATGGTTTTTAAATAAATAGCTTGATTCTTTGCAGCAGGGCTTTCCACATCTTCAATTTGGAATGGATCTGCTCGAAGGTAGTATCCATAGTTTGAGAAGAATGGAGTTTGCTTTGTTGAAGAATGTTCGGAGTTATTGTACGCAACCTCAGCCAATAGTAGAAAATCATCTTGTTGATAATTTATACTGCAATGAAGATATTGTTCCAAGATCTAATTCACTCGTTCTATTTGACTGTCAGTTTGAGGATGATAAGCGGATGAGAGGTTGATCTTGACCTTTAAAAGCCGAAATAATCCTCTCCAAAAATTTGATACAAATTGTGGTCCTCGATCTCAAATAATATCAATTAGAAGGCCATATATTCGATAAATATTATCAATAAAAAGCTTGGCTGTTTCCTCCTCGGAAATAGTCTTGTTGCACGAGATAAATTGTGTTATCTTGGTGAGACGATCTACCACCACAAAAATTAAATCTTTTCCATTCAAAATTGGGAGGTCTGTAATAAAGTCCATAGATAACGATTGCTATGGGCCCTTAAGAACTGGAAGGGGTTGCAAAAGTCCATATGGTTGGTATCTTGGAATCTTTGTTTGCGCACAAATTTTGCATGATGGGATGAACTCTTTCACCAATTTCCACATTTGAAGCCACCAATAGTCTCTTGATATCAATTCCAAGGTCTTATTGAAGCCAAAGTGTCCAGCTGCTGGAAGGTCATGTCGAGCTTGAAGGATTTGAAGTCTTGTAGGTCCTGGAGGAACATATAGGAGATTCTTGAAATATAAGAATCCATCTTCCAATTTGAAATTATTGTCTTCTTCCACATATGCATTTTTTAAACATTGTTGGATGCTCTTTATAAATGGATATGTCTTCATTGCTTTCTGGATTTCCATCTTGAGAGTTGTATTTGTATAGGTAGATATCGTCGATGTCTTTACCTGCAAATTGGATGGCTTCAACATGATTGATTTTTGTTGATCCAATACAATGTCTCCTATTCTTGGTGCAAGATATGATCGTCAAGAAAGGGCATCTGGTTTTCCTTGAAGTTTTTCTAGATGATATGTAATTAAAAAATCAAATCAAGATAATGACATATTCCATCGTGCTTGTCGGTGATTTAGAACTCGAGCACTCATAAAATATTCCAAGTTTTTGTAGTCGGTATATATCATGATCTTGTGTTGAGCTCCTTCCAACAAATGGTGCTATTCTTCAAAGGCATCAACAATTGCCAATAATTCCTTATCATGGATCTCGTAATTAATCTCTACAGCTGAAAATTTTTGAGAGCGAAATGCTACTGGATGTAATTGACCATCATCACCAGTTTGAGAGAGTATAGATTCCAATGCAAAATCTGAGGCATCCGTTTCCAGAATAAATGATTTTGTTGGATCTACGTGGATAAGAATAAGAGCAGAGGTGAAAGATTCTTTTAGCTTCTTAAATGCTTCTTCAGTCTTATCATCCCAAATAAATTTGTCTTTGCCTGTAAGTCACGTTAATGGAGCCGCAATCTTGGAATAATCTTTAATGAAGATTCTATAGAAATTTGCAAATCTCAAGAAACATTGTACATCTCTAATTGATGACAATTGTTTCCACTCCATAACAGTTTGTATCTTCTTTGGATCCATGGAAATTCCATTTTTTGAAGCAATATATTCCAAAAATTCAACTAATGGTTGGTGGAAAGAACATTTTTCCGATTTGGCATATAATCCACTTTCTCGTAATTTCTTTAATACCTTCCGTACATGATATTCATGCTCTTTTTTCTTCTTAGAAAAGATTAAGATATCGTCCAAGTAGATGACTACAAAATCATCTAAGTATTCTTGTAAGATATCATTCATCATATGTTGGAAGACTGCAGGTGCATTTATAAGTCCAAAAGGCATAACATTGTATTCGAAATGTCCATACCTTGTGCGGAATGCTGTCTTCCATTGATCTCTTTCCTTAATCCTGACTAGGTTGTAAGCGCCTCTTAAATCAATCTTTGTAAAAATCTTTGCTTGTCCTAATTATTCCAATAATCTTGTGATTAATGGTAATAGATAGCAATTTTTTATAGTTACCTTATTCAGACCTCGATAGTCAACACACATACGTAAGGAACCATCTTTCTTTTTCACAAATAATATAGGAGCTCCAACAGGCAATTTTGAATGTTGAATAAAATTCTTGACTAAATTTTCATCAATATATTCTCGTAAGGCTGTAAGCTCCGTTTGTGATAGATTGTAAATAGGACCAAATGGAGGTTGAGTTCCATCTTGTAATTCGATTGCACAATCATAAGGACGATATTCGGGTAATATGTCTGCTTTTTTCTTTTCAAATATGTCTTCCAGGTTGCGATATTGATTAGGAATTTCCTACTTAGTTGCTCTGTTTGATCCTTCATTGGGATAGCATACAATGCAAATGCATCTTCTTTTTTTGCTGCTTGCATAAATGCTTTAGCTTTAAAGAATAGAGCAGTAATTCGTTTCTTCTTTTGATGTGTAGATCTTGAAAAATCTTTTACGTACTCCAATCAATATCAGGATTATGTAGCTCAAATCAAGAAAGTCCAATGACAATAGGATTTTTTGGACATCTAATGATATTAAAAATAATTTGTGATACTTGATCTCCTAGTATCACTTCCAACGGTTGGATTTCTTGAATAACATCTCTTAATGCAAGGTTTCGTCCATCAATGACTTCAACTGGTATAGGATGGATCTTCTTTACAAGTAGTAGATTGTGCTTGGTTATAAAATCCTTATCCATGAAGCATGTTGAGGCTCCAGTATCTAAAAGGGCTTTAGCAGAAATTTCTTATTTCAAGGTTCTTATATATACAGGAAGTATAAAACAAGATGTTGGATCTGGAGGTAAAAAGAGACATTTTTTTGATACTTTAGATTTGAGGGTGTCCAGCCGCAAGGTCCTTACTGTGGCTGGACGTCTTCATTTTTTGACCTTTCTAATTTGGATATTATACCTCGTGCCTTGAATTCTCTAGACTTATTTGGACAATTTGCTGCCTTATGATTGAGTCTTCCACAATATAGGCATAAATTCTCTTGTCAACGTCTAGTCTTTTTCGCTAGTGTTAATGGCTTGAATTGAATCATATCAATCTGGATAGGTTCAGGATATATTAATGGCTTTTCCAATACTCTTGAAGATGTAGCAGTCGTACCTTGATAGGTATTGCTGAAAATTAATCGCCTTTCTTATTGTAGTTCAAATAAGTGATTGTCACAAGTAATAGCTTGAGTTATGAGTTCCTCTAAGCTTTCAACTCTTGGCATCGTGATCAATAAATTCTTTACATCATCCTTTAAGCCATAACAAAATTGAGTCATAAAAGCCTTATCATTCCAATCAAGATCACAAATAAGTTGTTGAAATTCTATGACATAAATTGCAGCTGAACATTGCCCTTGTCGTAGATTTTGGATCTTCCTCTTTGCCACTCTTTCTCGATCACTATCTCCAAATACAGCAGTAAATCTTTCCATAAAAGCTTCTAAATCATACAAAATCGGAGAATTCTTTTCCAATAGTGGCACAAATTATGATCGAGCACTTCCTGATAAAAAGGTGCCCACAAAAGCGACTTGAGTGAATCCATCTAGGTAACGAGATGGATATAGTCGTAAGTAAAGTCGCACTTATTGTATAAATCTTCAAAAGTTGAATCTTATTCCATCAAACTTGTCACGCATACTAGCTTTTGGCTCTTTTATGACAACCCTTGGAACTTCTAGAGAAGTTTTGTGCATAGCTTGTTTATCGCTTACTTCTCTAAATTGAATAATCTCTTGTTGTAAGTTATAAATTTCTTGCTTGGTTTCTTCAGATACTTGCTCTATTTGCGATTCTTTTCTTGGATTGCAAAAGAATGTTATTTCTTCTCATACTGTATCCAATAGGGCTCAAAGATCTACAAGTGTTGCTATTCTATTCTCTGTTTGTGAGGATGCACCTCCATTAATCTGATCTATTTTCATCTTAAAAAAAAAAAAAATCAATAAGCCATTAGTATTTTCTATACTAAAAGGAATACTTTGAGACAATTAGTTTAGAAGAGGATAATCCGCAACCTCTAAAATGTAGTGATATAACTTAAAAAAGGGATAATCCACTCTTTTCAAAGAAAAATCAACTACAACAAGTAAACATATCAATCTAGAGGGGGGTAGTCTGCACTCCTCTAGAACGCAATAGTATCTTGAAGAGGGGTAATCCTCTCTCTATCAAGAGATCTAAGCTTTGATATGATTATGTAAGGCAATCTTGCCAAACTGTCAAGGATGCAACTTAGCAGGTTAGCAAAGAATTAAGGAGAAGAAATCAGAACCATAATAACTTCAAAAACAAAGAACTGGATGGACAAGAATAAGAACTAGATCAAGAATAAGAAACTGGATTAATATCAAGAACAAGACAACACTCTGGATTACTCCAAGACTTGTGTTGGCAAGACTGAGGTGCTCCTCAGTCTTGCCTCTTATTTATACTATGAGGCCTTATGTCCTATTGGACCTTCTAAGAGTATCTTAGAATATTCTAGAAGCTTGAGGAAGATTTTGAAAGACTCTAAAAAGTCTACGGGGGATCTTGGAAGGTTGAAGAAGATTCTAGAAGGTCCTAAGAATATCTTAGAATATTTTAGAAGTTTGAGGAAGCTTTTGGAAGACTTTGAAAAATCTACGGGAGGTCTTGGAAGGTTGAAGAAGATTCTAAAAGATTCTAAAAGATTCTAAAAGATTCTCAAAAGCTATAGAAGGTTCTAAAAGACTATCGAAAGTTCTAGTAGTGGCTTAAGTATGTCCGTGACAGCTACCATATACTCCGCCTCCATTGTAGACCTTCCAATTATTGATTGTCTTCTATAATTCCATGAAATTGCTCCCACTCCAACAAAGAATACATATCCCATTATTGACCTTCTATCATTTGCATCTCCTGCCCAATCCGCATTACAATAATCATACAAAGTAGTGTTTTCACCTCCAAGGCACAATTTGAAGTCTAATGTGCCTTTCAAGTATCTCATGATTCTCTTGATGGTTGCTTAATGGATTAGTCCAGCTTTTGATATGTGTTGACTCACAACACTCACCGCATATGCAAGATCCATCTTTGTGCCAACCATTGCATACATGAGGGAGCCTACTGTTGCCTTATATAGAACACCTTGCATTTCACCTTCAATTTCAACAAACTCCTCATCTGTAAGCTTCATTAACTTCAAATTTGCCTCCAAAGGTGTTTCAATAGACTTACAATCTTCCATGTTGAATCGTTTCAACACTTCTTCAATATAATTCCTTTGGGCTTATTGTGATGGTCTTCTTAGCATGATCTCTCACAAATTCCACTCTTAAACAATAGTGAAGCTCTCTCAAATCACTCATCTCATATTCCTTTTCTAATTTTGTCTTTAACCAATCCATGCTTTTCAAGGTATTGGTTAAGATGATCAAATCATCAACATAAAGAATAACAATCAATAAGAAGTCTTTTGATTGCATCACATATATGGAATGATCAACCTCACTCCTTATAAATCCTTCATTCACAAAAAATATGTCAATCCATTGATACCATATCCTTGATGATTGCTTGAGGCCATACAAGGATTTGTTCAACTTACAAACAAGATGTTGCTTGCCTTCTTCAACAAATCCTTGAGGTTGATCCATGTAAATGTCTTTTTCCAATTCTCCATTCAAGAAAGCCGTCTTCACATCCATTTGATGCATTTCTAAGTCCATTGTTGTCCCAATTGCGACAATAGTTCTAATAGTGGTGAATTTGGCCATGGAAACATATGTCTCATTGAAATCAACACCAATAACTTGTGAGTATCTTTTAGCAACTAATCTTATTTTATATCTCACAACATTGCCCATTCCATCCCTCTTGGTTCTAAACACCCACTTACAACCAATTGAAGGCCGATTTGGTGGAAGTTGAATCAATTTCTATGTTCCATTGTCCATGATACATTTGTATTCTTCTTCCATGGCCTTCTCTCACTTCATAGCATCCATGGACTTCATTGCATCACATAAATTTAATGGATCAGTAAAGAGTGCAACATTGGCATGTTCTTCACTTATTAGAAAAAAGATGTGGTTCTTCCACCATTCACCAAGTGGTCTTCTTTCTCTCATAGGATATCTCCTTTCATTTGAAGAAAATTCACATCTATGTACTCCATGCACTCTTCCAATTCTCTTTTCTCTTAAAGCTTGTCTCTTCTCATTCAAAGGTTGATACTCCTCATCATCATCATCTTCAACATCTTCATTTCTTTCATTGATGGTCTTAACTATACTATAGACTTTCTTCTCTATCTTCTTTGGTTCTTCACCTTCATTACCATCTTCATTGCCTTCATCTTCTTATTTTGTTGCTGAAATTGAAGATGTGTCTACAAATCCACCATTACTCCCACTTGGACACATCTCCAAGTGTTCACAAGTATTCTTATGCTCTAAAAATTCAACATCACGGCTTTTGATGATCTTCTTGGTATCCAAACACATAAGCCTATATGCCTTGGTACCTTCACAATATCCAACAAACACACATTTTGTACCTTTTGCATTAAGTTTGGACCTTATACAATCTGATACCTTTGCATAAGCAATACATCCAAAAATCCTTATGTGTGAAATACAAGATTTCTTTCCACTCCAAGCTTCTTGTAGAATCATTGATGTGAGTGTACTTGTAGGACATCTATTCCTTATGTACACTGCATTTACGACTGCTTCCGCCCAATACTCATGCCCAAGGTTTTAAACATGAAGCATACTCTTTGCCATCTCCACAATGGTTCAATTTGCTCTTTCAGTAACTCCATTTTGTTGTGGAGTGTAAGGAGTAGAGGTTTGTCTTGCAATACCTTGAATCTTCAAAAAGTCATCAAAATGCTTTGACATGTATTCACCTCTATTGTCCGTGTGTAACACCTTGATCTTGCGCTCACATTGCTTCTCCACAAGTGCCTTAAACTCCTTAAACCTTGACAAACATTCACTCTTGGCTTTAAGGATGAAAATCCACACCTTCTTTGAATAATCATCAATAAAGGTGACAAAGTACCTTGTTCCTCCTATTGATGGTGTCCTCAAAGGTCCACAAACATCCGAATGCACAATCTCCAACAACTTGCTTGCACGTGTTGTAACTCCATTTAGAAATGAAGCCCTTTGTTGCTTGCCTTGAATACAACCTTCACAAGCAAGAGTTGTAGCATTGTTGTATGATTGACCAAGATCCAAGCCACTTACCATGGATTGGAGCTCCTTCATGCTTTTGGCATTCAAATGATCAAGGCGTCAATGTCAAATGCCAAATTTGTCTTGATCTTGTGAAAAATCAACAAATGCCGCCACTTCAACTCCGTTGATCTTTTTACAATTGATGAAGTAGAGGTTGCCATCTCTAAAGCCCTTTAAAACATCATCTCCCTCTATTGTCTTTACAAAGCATCCATTTACATTTAATTTCACCTTACAACCATTTGAAACAAGTTTGCTTACCGAAAGAAGGTTCTTCTTCATCTTTCGCACATGTAGGATCTCTTTTAATTTGATCCTCTTGGTTTGATTCTTCGTAACAATCTCTACTACAATGGAGCCAATTCTAATAGCTTGCACCATGCCATTGTCTCCTAATCAAACCTTTGTTGCTAGAATTGCCTCATAACTATCAAATGAACACTTGTATGGAGTCATGTGCTTGGTAGCACCCAAATCAACAATCTATTTGGACATGGTAGTTATAGAAGTGCCTTCACTTATCATGAATGTATAGTCATCTCTTTCAACTTCTTCACATGCATTATTAGCATTCTCTTTATTTCTTTTCTTGACCTTGTAGTAATTTTGTGCAAAATGATTTGATTTTCCACTAATTAAGCAAGTTCTCACATTGCTTCTTACATTGTCACATTGGTTGGAATAATTATTTTTATCTTGTTTTAAAAAGAGAGCCAAATTTTCACTTTGATGCTCCTTTTCTTTCTTTTTGGTCACTTCATGTGCAAGTCTTGCCGTCACATAGTCCATGGTGAGCTCCTTTATCTTGATGGACTTCAATGCCACAATGAGGTAGTTGTAGGACTCGGAAAGACTCATGAGCAAGGTCATAACAATATCACCATCTTCTAAAGACTTGTCAATAATTGCAAGTTGGTTTGCAAGAGCCTTTACCTTATTGACGTGAACCATAAGGTCTTCACTTTCTTCCATCTTGCAAGTGAAGAATTTCCTCCTTGTGAAGAGGATGTTGGACAAGTTCTTGCTCTCATATATGTTGCAAAGAGTCTTCTATGCTTCCATTGGTCCTTTGTAAGAGATGATGTGAGAAAAATTGACTTCATCCAAATTGGTGGCAATCATGCCAAAAGCCTTCTTTTCACGTCTTTTGAAGTCCTTTTGCTCCTTCATATCAGCATCTATGCTTGGAAGGTCTTCACTTTCATCTACAATGTTCCAAAAGTCCAAAGACACCAACAAAAGCTCCATTTTGACCTTCCAATGGTAGAAATTATTGCCTCTAAACTTCTCAATCATTCTCAAACCTTCACCCCCATTAGAAGCCATGTTTAAAGAGTAGTGTATTAAAAAATATTGAGAAAATAAGTCTCTATGTGATCAAAATCACCAAAATAATTTTGCACTAGCAAAATCTCAGAATGCCCTCTTATGAATAAAAGAGTGGTTTCTCACTCAAAACACTCTCAATTCAATTTCTATAGCTTCTCATAAATATGAATACTCTCATATATCTCACAATCACATTCTTTCACTCTTTCAAGTCACTTTCTTATGACATACACAAGGTATATGAATCAACTTCACCAACACAAAAGACACTATCAAGGTCTTTTTTAAAGGTCTTATACTTGCTATCCAAAGAGTAGATAATCCACAAAGCAATGTTAGAGATGTATAAGGTCAAAATCAAAACCTCCTTATGTCAAAATCCTAACATCAATAAAATCCCATAAGATCTATTCCACACAAAAGAAAAACCAAGAAAATAACTTCAACTTACTTGAATAGCACAACAAAGTGTGTGTGGGCCCATAACCTATTAAAAAAAACACAAGAGGCAAAACACAAGTAAGTAGAGATCACCAAGGTTGCATACAAGAGAAGTGTGGAATGAGATAACTCTCTCTTCCAACACCCATTACTTATAGGAGGTGGTTGCTGTCCCAAAGGACTTCTTCCACCTTTGACTTTTACACACATGCTCCTAGGATCCTTTGGCATCTCTCCTACCACGAGGATATTCAATGATCCTAGGATCCTTTTGACATCTCTCGTATCTCGTACCTCAAAATATCTCACGTTCCACGAGGGTATCCTATGCCATGCACTAATTACTCTTACCTAGTCTTCAGGATATTTCTTAGTATATATTTTATCCTCTTGACTTTGACTCTTCTCTTTTGATGGCATCCTATATCCATAGGATGCTCTTTCTATATGCTAAGAATCAACCTTTGACCATTAATAACTTATTTAAGATAATATCTTTTATTTTATAATTTATTCTATTTTTTTTATTATTTATTTATAACAATAATGACTTCCTTGTAAAAAGTCCAATAAAAAAGCAACAACAAAAAAACCTCATGAACACCACAATTTGTTTATCATTCATATGTAACAACCTAAATTGAATTCTACAAAACATCAAAATCCCAGAAATCATCAACAATAGAAATATCCAATGATGATAAGCACCAACAATCCATACACCGACAAACCTACCTTCACAATATCTATCCCATTAATTCTTGGGTAGTTTGATGGTCATTCCCAATCGCCAATTGTTATTCTAAATAATGGTATTCTACGTTCCTTCAATACAGAAACAATTTAGTAATCCAAATTGCAGCGTTCACGATAGAAAAATTATATATTGTGCTCTAAAAGCTATCTGAGTTTTCTCACATAACATTCCTACGGTAATGTTGGAGTTATAAGTGGCAGCCTTGAAAATCCAAAAATAGAGGAACTTATTTGTAAATTGCAGAAGCTTGAGAGGTTGTTCTCATGTTGGGAAGGTTGATCATAATCGAGACAAAACAACGCGACCAACAAGGAGAACTTGCCACAAGCTTCTCTTCTCTGCCATCAACCATCCTTTGTCAACAGGAAAGTTAGATTTAGGATTTCACAAAACAAATGAACAAGAAAACAAACAAGGAAACAAATGAACGAATAAGGAAACAAATGAACAAACAAAAGAACAAATCCTGAAAACTTTGATATAAGCTTTAAAATAAGATTCTTTTGGCAGAATGGAACTTTTCATATTTAACATTTTTTGAGTAGCCTAGATATTTACATAGCATATTTTAATTAAAATTAATTATTGAATATATTTTTTAAAATATTTAGTTGCAAGTTAGAATAATTTGATTCTATCTTAATGACTTTTTAATTAATAATTATAAATTTTCAGAATATTTTTATTAAATATTTATTTAAAATTATATTTATCTATTTTTATTCTATTCTTTAATTTTTTAGATTTTAAATTATATAGAATATTCTTTGTTAAATCAGTATTCATTATTTATAAATTATTACTCTTATTATCAATAATAAAATTAATACTTTGAATAAATAAAATATCTTTAATGATTTATCAAAATTTTGTTATTTACTTTAAGATGTTTATATATATATATATATATATATATATATATATATATTTTAAATTAGAAAATTAGAAATTGATTCTATATATATCAGCTTTCTAAGTAACATATTATCATCAAAAATAAAATTGAAATCATATATTTAAAAGAAATTTAGTAAGATATATAAGAATGTTATATCATATTTGTCTCCTTAATATTGTAAATAATGGTTGACGTTTAATTTAGATGGATAATGGTGATAAAATTTTACAAACTTCCTTTGGTACATTTGCAAGATTTTTGAAGATTTTTACTAATATTATAATTGTTATTTTATTAGGTTATTAAATATATATATATATATATATATATATATATATTTAAGTAATCAAAATAAATATATATTTCTACTATTTTGGAAATATTAATTCGTATTTTTTAATCCTAATTTATGATGCAATTAGGTACCAAAAGGCATGTAGTTGCTGGCAAGCAAGTAGAATATGAAAGAGTTGAGCAAAATTGATGAGCATGATTGGCAAGAATTTGGACAAAACCCTGATTTCTTTGCCACTAAAAGCTTGTCAAATATCCACGTAGGCAGTTATCTTTTAAATCAATTTTTTACCATTTGAGTAAGTAAGCATGCATTTTTCTCATCTCCATATTAGCAATTTCACTTTTGCACTAATTCTTTACATGTCTTGTTCTTTCTTAATGCCTCCAAAAAAGAGATTACCTTACACAATTACATTAGCAGGTCTAGCAGATGTGATTTTAATACGGCTACTTTTGTTTCTATTTAGAATCAAAGATGCTTTGTTGTGATTGTGAGCCATTTGATTGGCTTGTAAAGCTAGAAGGTTGTATAAGTTAGATTTTCTTATATATGTCCAAAATTGTATAATATTTGTAAAAATTATACTGGATTTAAAAAAAAAAGTTAAGATGAAATTTTATGTTCAGCTTTTGATTCATCTCTCTATTAAAGTTGAATTTTAAAGCATTTGTTTACTTTTGTGTCAATTTGTAAGTCAAGTTGTAATTCTTTTTTTTTGAGTTAGAAGAAAAAATTGCTTCTAAAAACTATAATTATAATCTAAAATGCAATATGCTTAGAATTTCTTAAATTTTTTAATGCACTTTAATTAGAACCACATTGGATATTGGAAATTATCTAAATAATACAATACCATTGGCTATTCTTAATAGCACATATTTTTTTACTTGTATTAATGGTAAAAGATGTTAGACATAAGAGGTATTAGTAAATACTATCCAATAAATTATTAAAGTGAATATAGCAAAAACTTAAAAATAATTATGACAATATGCTCAATAGATAATGTACTTACCATTAAGACTTTAATTTTTTTAATTTATCATATTCTATATAAGTTTTTTATATAGCTGATACATACAAGTCCTCCAAATTGTTTGTTACTTGAATATAACTTAATTAGTGATTAAAATAAGAAACTATAAAGAAATAATTATTAATATTTAAAAAATTATATAACTTTGGATTTTAATCTAATTAAAAATAAAAAAGTAGTATTAAATAAAAAAAAATTATCTTAAATAAAATAGAATTAAAAAAAATAAAAAAATAATTATCTAATGTTTAAAAGACCAAGATAATAATAATGAAGATGAAGCTAATTTGAAATAAGAATAGAGGATTTTAACATTGAAGTTTATAAAAATAATAAGTAATTAATTAATAAAATAATAATAAAACCAATTAAAAAAATAGACATAGTAAAATATAAGATCAACTCTTGAATAATTAGAGCTAAAAATAATAAAAAAAAAGTAGTCAATAGAAGTAAGTTATAATAAGAATGGACGAAATTTTAAAAAATAAATATAAAATAAGTTAATAGAATGGAATCATGGTTGAATAGAATTGCTTATAAAAGCCTTAAGACTCTCATTTTCTCTTCTTAGTCTTATGTCTCTTTTTTCATCTCATTTTTCTCTTTTAGTGATTTTTTGGTAGAATCAGACAATTTGGAAATCCTAAGTAGTAGATAAATTTTAACTATTAGTGTTGTATATTATAAAAGTTAATATTTAATATTTTTTTATTATATAATTCTTTCTTTTAACTTAATAGATATAATTTATATAATTAGTTTAGAATTTTACAGAATCAAGTATGAATTTCTAAAAGTAATACAAATTTGTGAATATTTAGGTAGGTAGTAGCTATTAAAGATCTTGTATCAAATTAAAGTAATTCTAAAATCCATATTTAATAGTTTTTTCAAAAAAATTTTCTTATTAGGTTTTTGGATTATATAAATAAACCTTGTCAAATGGATGATTTCATAAATAAAAATTAATCAAAGATAGATGTTAATTGATGAAAGATAGATGTAAATTAAAAAACAATGGAGATTTTAGAATTAAATAACATGAATGATTAAGGGAAAAAAAAAAACAAACAAACATGTTTTAGTGTGTTAGAAGGTCATTACTTAGAAATACTAGGATTTCTAACTATTCTAACCAATTTGAAATTGCTATCTTCTAAAAGAATAGTAAACATTACAATAGTACTTGAATTCTCTATTTAACAACTAGAGTAGTAGTCTTGATTTGTCACATAGAAAGATCTTTGTTTAATACTAATCCTTTAATTATAAATATATATATATATATATATATATGTTACATTTAAATTAAAATCTGCCTAATTTTTATTTTCTATTAAATATTTTAGAAACAGTAATAATTAAACTACCATTCTTTGACGACGTGTCACCAACGACTGGTCAAGCCTTGAAGGAGGAGCGAGTGTCGCGCCCGTCGCGTCCAAAGTGGGAGCGTAGAATACACACAATGGAACAGTCTCGCCGTGGCCGAGGTCCGCAGCGGGGCGTCCAGCCACCGCAGCGCAAGCGCATGAAAGGTTGGTTGGATCCATTCACTAGAAGAGAAGAGAAGAAATCTTGTTCCAAACTTTTTTGATTTAACACAATTTAACACATTTGTACGTCACCTTGGTTATCACTGGTGACGCTCTTCTCTTCTAGGGATTCTGAGAAAGTGGGGGGCGATGGTGGGGCTCCGCATTTCGATCGCCACTCACCGCAGCAAACAAAGGCATGCTACAGTCTCTGGGCCCCCGGGTTCCTCATGCCCTGCGAGAGGTGGCGCTGTTTTTCAACCACGAATTCTGCGTCCCTATAATGATCGGCGTCTTTGGATCCCTTTGAAACGGTACATGTGGCTGGAAAATTCAAATCCGTGATTGCCAAGTGTGTGCGGCACGCTCCGAGAAACTCAAGAGAAGGCGCATAGCTTCTATGGGTTTTCTGTTCGCCTGCCTTCCTGTAGGCTTTGACCTCTGATAACTTGCTTGACATTCTCTAAAGTCTTCAACGCAGATGGTCTCTGAGGCTTGGGCACGTTGAGGGGTCCATGTCACGGACGGAAGGTTGGTTTCTCCGTAAGTACTTTAGAATTTGCTGCTCGTTTGAGTAAAGTGACGCAACTCTTCTACCGTGACTTGACCTTCATCTTTCAGCTCAAGTATACCAAGCGACGTCCCCAGGCTTCAGTAATTTGTGAGCTGCGCCCAAAGTCTAACATGTACCATCCTTATCCAGCTCTGTTCAATTGTGAAAAAGATGGCGTTGTCTGTTTCGTGACCACCTGCTTACATAATAGTGTAACTGCCGAGCTTTGCTTCAGGAAAAAAAGTGAAAAAATAGGTTGACTCTGAAGGCGGGTGCGAGATCTTGAGTACGTCTGTACCGGGCACATTCGGCATCAAGACCTGCCTGAGGTGCGACCCAATGATGCATTTGTTAATTACAAACCGAACAGTAGCCATGAAGTTGAAGGGTCCAGAAAGATTCCACAAGTGCGGGCTTAGAGGCCGAAGAGCGATTGTGCTTGATTCCAGGGGATCTCCGTCCAATGATTCCTGGTAGCTTAACGAGGCTTTTGCTTTCCACAAGCTAGCATCCAGGGCGAGAATTCAGTTAATCTCCTGTAGATAGTCTTGCCTTTGAATCACACCAGCATCGTGATGGACAGATTTGTTCGTGTTTTAAGGAACCTAGACAATATGAATTAGTATTCATTGGTTAATGACTTTTGAGGGATTCGCTGATGGTGCGCACATGAAACTCTCTGGACCTATTTTACGGTGTAGGGGTACTTTGTCACGTTGCAACATTGTTGAATGAGGGTATGTAAAACTGTGATACTAACTGCCCTATTGTGTCCCTCATCCAAATTCTCTTCGTTCATGAACCTCCTACTTCCGGGTGTCGATTCACCATATCAATCGCTCAGGTACCAGTCTGGATGATTTCATTCGGCACTCACTAATCCAGCGAGGAATTTCCTGAAGGCTGGCGGATCGAAGGTTCTGGGAAGGAATCGTCTGTATTCAGGATCCGTAAGGTCTGGAGCAGTAAAGTAGGCGAGGGTGTGGTTTCGGTTCAAAAGAATCCTGCTCTTTTTTGGAGGTCGGGTGACCACGGCAATTAATATGGTCATCTTGTTGACTGTATGAATGCATGATCTCATGTAGAATACGGTTACTACAGTGGTCCGGAGCCGTACATAATTATAAACTTGGATTCGGTCTCTAATTGGGCGGATCTCCCTCACGGGTTTCCCGCAGTACTGTTCTCCTATAATTTAGATCACTCACTCTCCCAACTGCTGGTGTTGCATGCCAATTCGAAGCAGCGACAGCGTGCTCCGAGGAATTGAAGGCACAGCAGTCAGAGAGGAGAATCGACAAGATGGCCTTGGCACCTCCGACGTCCGTGGCTCCCGACTGGCTTAACAAGGGCGACAATGCATGGCAGTTGACGGCTAGCACCCTGGTGGGGATTCAAACCGTGCCAGCGCTGGTGATCCTCTACGGCAGCATCGTGAAGAAGAAATGGGCTGTGAATTCAGCATTTATGGCGTTCTATGCCTTCGCTGCCGTGCTGCTGTGTTGGGTGGCATGGGCTTACAAGATGTCGTTCGGGGAGAAGCTTATTCCCATCTGGGGCAAGGCGGGGACCACGCTCAACTTCAAGTATCTTCTCTCGCAGGCGGAACTGCCTGCGAGCGCCACACCGCAAGTCCCAATGTTGACACCATTTTATCCAATGGCGACGCAGGTGTACTTCCAGTTCGTCTTTGCGGCAATCACCCTTGTGCTTTTGGCAGGATCTGTTTTGGGGAGAATGAGCTTCCGCGCATGGATGCTGTTCGTCCCATTATGGCTGACGTGTTCGTACACAGTCGGTGCCTTCAGCCTTTGGGGTGGTGGATTCTTGTGGCAGTGGGGCGTTATTGACTACGCCGGTGGTTTTGTTATTCATCTCTCATCTGGTATTGCTGGTTTCACTGCTGCTTATTGGGTAAGACACCCATCCCTTGAAGTAGAACGTCTTTATTGATGTAATAAAAGAGAAAACCTTTCAATGACTTGAATTTTTCTCTTCACTTCAGTCAAGGTTCTTTTCAACCGGTGATATGGTTGGCAAGGATTGTAATTGGTTTGTAGATAGTCATCAATCATGTGTATGAGTGGAATCAGATCACCAACTGAAGGCGTTTTCCCGCATTTCGCAGGTTGGACCAAGGCTTACCAGGGACCGCGAGCGTTTTCCTCCCAACAATGTCTTGCTCATGTTAGCGGGAGCTGGGCTTCTGTGGATGGGGTGGGCAGGATTCAATGGCGGTGCAGCGTTATCTGCAAATTTGATTGCATCCATCGCTGTCATCAACACCAACGTTTGCGCTGCGACTAGCTTGCTGGTGTGGACTTGCCTTGACGTCGTTGTCTTTGGCAAGCCTTCCGTGATTGGTGCCGTGCAGGGAATGATCACGGGCCTTGTCGTCATCACCCCCGGTGCAGGTACTTAAACTTCTGTATATTCTTATTTATAATGTTTTTCAAACATGCATCCTTCACAGGAACTGAGTTGAGCTTTGGATCAATGGGACGCACCTTTGAAACTGTTATTTTGAATATGTGTGCAATTGCAGGTCTCGTCCAGGGATGGGCGGCGCTCGTGATGGGCGTCTTTGCGGGATCCGTGCCCTGGTTCACAATGATGGTGGTTCACAAGAAATCGAAGCTGCTTCAGAAGGTGGACGACACGTTGGGCGTGTTTCACACCCATGCTGTGGCTGGCCTCTTGGGCGGATTACTCTCTGGATGCCTTGCAGAGAACACGCTTTGCGACTTTTTCCTTCCGGTTCTAGGTTTGCAGGGTGCCTTCTACGGTGGTTCTGGAGGAAAGCAACTGGGCAAGCAAATTGTAGCGGCTCTATTCATCATTGGTTGGAACATTGTCGTGACAAGCATAATTCTCAACGTCATTAGACTGATAACCCCGCTTCGTATGTCGGACGAGCACCTCCTCATCGGTGACGACGCCGAGCACGGGGAGGAGGCTTATGCATTGTGGGGTGATGGCGAGACATATGACTTGTCAAAACATGGTGCTTCTGAGTTGGACAACACCAACCACGGTTCGTTGAAGTTTGATAAGCAGCCGACGGTGGCGCTGTAGGTCTGTCTAACTCCACAACCGCATGTAATATTTTAAAGATGAAAACACACTCAAAAAATGTTTCACACGCCATAGAACCCGTGCAAGTCGGCATGAGCCATCCACCTGTCCGAGGAAAAAGCAGTGCGCAGTTTGCTCAAGGAAATGATGATGGTGGTGTATCCAATTATTGTACCATGATATCGGGATTATCCTTCAAAAAACAAAGTGATTTTCGAAATAGTCAGAATGTTTTGAAATGCATGATTTCTCATTAAAGAAGATATCAGCTGTGAGCCTTGATGATAATAAATTATCCACATAGTCAAATTTGGATATAATGTTTTAGATCTTTGTTGCATTTTTTATTTATTTTTTATTTTTTACAATTTATTTCTTCAAAACTACAATCGTTGAAAACACACCTATTTTACATTTTTGGCACCTGATGTCAATATATTTTCATTGTGAAGGATCGGAACTTCATCAGCTTCACTAGATAAATATCAGTGATATCCTCACCCTCATTCGCACTAAAGAAGTGTGGCCTCGTTGATCTTGTTTTGGAATAGCTTGATCTCTGAAAACTACTGTCGGAAATATCTGCTATCATATCCTGGTCGCGCGGTTCCTTTGGGATATCTAATAGTATAACACCAGCTAGCAATATTGTAATGTTCAACAGCAATGTTCTTTTGTTCCAAGCAGATTCACACTTGTGTGAATTAGAGGAGGTCCACAGCCCAGTCATGAGAGTTGCCGAAACGCTATTGGTCTCTCATAAATCTGAAGTGGAGTAGCCCCTAAGCACAGCGTTTTATTTAGGAGCTGGACCATTGAGAAAGTACAACGGTTCGATAAATCATGATTTCGGGCTCTATTTATGAACTTTGAATATACTATAAGCTTGATATTCGCCCTTGACAGAGCATCGGCTGTCCGAGGAACAGCAATGCCACGGAACGTACGAGTACCTAGTTCGATTCCAGGGTCAATAGTCCGGACTTTCAAAACTGCAGTCTGGAACGCTACTGGTCTTGATGTTCCCCTTGTTTCGGTATGGATGCGGATTCCGCGACTTGTTTGTGACTTGGTCCAGAACCTCAGAATTCCCGTGAACCGACGACTTCACATTTACATCTATCGATACTCCTAACAATCGATCCCGTCACGGCTCCCAGGATTTTTCCCAGAATCAGGGAGGGAAAAATTACCTACAAGAGCATTTCCCAATCGAAAATATATACAAATATGTTGAGCATCAGCACATAGTCGTCGCGCCCATGATGCGCCTAGGTCAATGGGCTTGAAGAAATCATTATCTGGCACTGTGTTCAGAGCGTGATGTATTATGGGCTTATTAATACAACTAAAAGAACTACAAAAATGGATGCTTTCGTGTTATGGACCACTAACTGCCCACTGCACACACATACACGTATATATATATATATATATATATATATTAACAATAGTTTATGTATACACAGTCATACATAAATCGCACTAGCGACTGTAGAAAATCCTGCATTCCAATACCCAATTGTATTCGATGCCTCTGATCCAGCGCAGTATCCATACAGCCCATCCTCCCATCGAATTGGTTTTGACAACATGGTGACTTCACGAGAGAATCTTTCCAACCCTTTCGTAAAGAGCCAAACTGCTCCGTGACTCCTGCTGCACACTCGCATCGAACGGAATGCAAAAAGGATGATCTGCAACTACTGGTTGCTTTGATCTGGTGGTCAAACCACAATCTAGATCACCACCAGCTCATCGACACCTCATCGATTCCATGTTTGACCTCCAAGGCTGCGCATCCTAAACCCTAAAATTCGGCATCGTCAATTGGGTGCCTCCTTGGATTTGTGCCTTAACTTTATTTTTTATGATCCTAAATAAAGTTTATTTTGATACAAATAAAGTTTATTTTTTATGATACAAATCAATAATTTATATTGGTTTTATATTTTTTATTAAATTTGTTTAATTATGCCAATATATCTTCTTGTTCTTAAAATTGAACAAGATTTATATAAGATTTGTGAGAATATTAATAAATTTAAATTTTAAAATAATTTTTATTATGTAAAATTATATTTATATGTTTCAAGAATTAAAGCATATTTATATACACTTTAAATATGGCATGACTTTTGAAAGGCAAGATATTTTGGATTCATTAAAATATTTAAAATTAGTTAAAAAAAATTTTTTACCTTAAATACAAAAGATAGTTAAAAAGTTTATATAATCTTAAGATATTTTTTCTTAAATAAAGACTTATTTTTGTCAATCATGTATACTTCTTCAACTATTACTTATCTTAAAACAATTATATTTTTTTTGTTTTTATGAATTTTATCACATATCTTTTAGCTTTAAATTTTAAAATTAAAATTTTTATAATTATAGATTATTTTATAAAAATAGTATATATTTTATTTAATATAAATATCCTTATAAGTATTAAAAATAAATATCTATCTATATATATATACACAAAATCTATTGTTGAATTTATAGATTTATAATTGATATTGCATAGAAATAAAGAATTCAATTTTATCAAACTTTTAATTTATCTTCTTTAAATTTTTAAAAGTAGATATTAGATTTTTTCTAATTTCGTTTTTGATTAATAATAATAAAATTTAAAAAAATTACATTAAATTATTAAATTTTAATATTTGTTAAAGTATAATATATTATTTTATTCAAAAAATACTATTTTATTTTAATTATGATTATTTTAAATTATTAATAATTTTATAATAGAATATTTTTTAAATTAATCATAAAATTCTATATAAAAAAGATATAATTAATAAGTATTTAAATTTTTTTTTAAAAAAACTAACAAAAATTTATATAAAAAATAAAATTTCAATTAAAAGTTTATTACTTTGTTGTACACATAATATGACAATGCCTATGGCAAATGGGAAGGTTCTTTTGTTGATTAGAGAGTAAGATTAAGGAACAAACTTAATAGGATTTTTTTGAGTATTAGTTTTGAGGTTTTTGAATTTGTAATGATTTTGTGAAAGTGTCAAGGATATGAACTAAAATAGATGCATAAGTTAGTAAAAATTGTCACGGACACAGAATATAGACTAGAAGTCTTAACAAGAAGTTCAAGAAGAATTGGCAATAATTAGGTTAATCAGATGAGTATAAGAACAACACCAGAGAGGTGAACTAGAGCTCCAGGAGATGTGTTGTCAAGACTGAAGAACTCTTCAACCTCGACTCCAATATATACTGCTACCTAGGAAGCTTCTCAAGCAACTTCTACCAATTAGGGAGCTTCTCAAGTAACTTTCACCAACTAGAGAGCTTCTCAAGCTACTTCTACCAATTAGGAAGCTTTTCAAGCAACTTCCACCAAGTAGGGAGCTTCTCAAGCAACTTCTATCAACTAGGATGCTTCTCAAGCAACTTCTATCTACTTAGAAGATGCTAGAAGGTTCTAAAAGATTCTAGAGAGTTCTAAATACCTTCTAGAATATTCTTGAAGGTTCTAACAAGCATGTCCTTGATATCACCCCCTCCTCTAGCTTCGAGGTCTCCGAGAAGCTATTTGAGACATATGCTCATAAATATAGGAAATCAAAGATTTGGCGTATAGTCTCTGCAATATATTCCAATTGTTATTCACGAGGTAGATGATTCATGGGTCCTTACAGCCATCGGTAATGACCAACACCTTTCACTTGAGACCATGCATGAACTTCTGTGTCTTCATTGTGGAAGATGCCTGAAAATATCGTTTCGCCACTATCTTCATGAGTTGGTTCAATTTCAAAGATAATTACGAGTGACCTGCTACTTGGTATTCTTTGATATCTTCTTGGTTTTTCTAATTCTTCATCTTGAGGTTGATGCTGTGAGTTACTTAGTTGAGATGGCATCACTAGTGCAATATCCTCATTTTCACTAGCCATATCTAAATACACTTTGAGATTAGATATCTTGATACTATAAGAAAGTAAAATGCAACAAGTTATATTTTGATAAGACCTAGATCTTGCTTATATACATTCTTTCAAAGAAGGCTTCATCTTCACATTTCGTCACTGGCCAACTTTTGATTTATCAGGATATCATCAATGAAATTCTTGTACCTTTTGCGGCACATTTTTTATATTTTCTATTGGCTCCTAAATCCGCTCATTTACATCATAGCCACGCCAATGAATTAAATATTCCAATTTTTTCCGTCTCCGTCATGAATCAAAGATTTGTTCCTCATATTCCACATGGTCCTCGATTTCAATACAAGGTGGTGGTGGCTGTATCCGTTCTCGTAAAGTTGATTTGCTATAAGCTTCTAAAAGAGAAACATGTAAGATTGGATGTACTTTCATGGATGTAGGTAGTTTCAGGTGATAAGCCACCAGATTGATTTGCTATTGAATGCATAATGGTCCCAACTTCCTATAATCCAACTTATTATAAGGTCGAGTGGTCTTGATGTTTCATCGCAAGAGCCAAATCTTATCTCTAATTTAAAAAGCAGGAAAATCCTTTTGAAATTTGTGTGCATAAGCTTTGTACAAGTCTTGAGCTACCTATAATTAAAGCTTTAAGGTGGTCTTGATCTCTATTAAATGCTTTGTAAGATCTTCAACTGCTAGATTTTCATCTTTGAATTTATCCAACAAATCAAGTTTTGGATGATATCCATAATTTGTAAAAAAAAGATATTTGTTGGATTGAAGCATGGACCGAATTATTGTACGCAAATTCTGCCAATGGTAGATATGTAGTCCAATCGCTTGGTTGATAGTTGATTGTACATCGTAGATATTGCTCCAAGACTTGGTTGACTCACTCTATTTGACCATCGATTTGAAGATGGAAGGTAGAAGAGAGTTTAATATCTATCCTCAGTATGTCAAAAAGTGACTTCTAAAACTTTAATATAAATTGAGGCCCTCAATCCGAAATAATGTCATCTGATAAATCATAATACTGATATATATTGTCAATAAACAATCTTGATATTTCTTCACCAAAAGTTATCTTTCTACATGGAACAAAAGGTGCTATCTTCGTAAACCGATCTACCACCATGTAAATAGCATCAAATGTTACAAAAGGTGGCAAATCTATGATAAAGTCCATAGATATTGAAGACCACGGTTGCTTTGGAATTCGCAGAGGTTATAAAAGCCTCTAAGGGCGATGTTGAGGATTCTTTGATGTTGAACAAAGGTCACATGATAGCACAAAGTTCTTCACTACTTTCCACATTTGAGGCCACCAAAAGTCTCGGGAAATAAGCTCCATTATTTTATTGAATCTGAAGTGACCTCCGGTTGAAAAGTCATGTCGAAATTGAAGAATACAAAGTCAAATTGGTCCTTCCAGAATGTATAGTCGATCTTCAAAATATAATAAACCATCCTCAATCTTAAACTTGTCTTTATCAAAGCGCTGCTTCAAATCCGAGATTAATGAGTCTATAGTTGATGCTTCATGGACTTGTTTTAAAAAATCAACATCAATTGGCATGATCGTGGAAGTGGTGCAAAGGCAAAACCGTTCTGGTTGTAGCAAAGTTATACACTGCTGATCAAATGCTGCATCTCTAGCCTTGGGTGCTAGATATGATCTCCTCGATATCGCATTTGATAATCCTTGCTGCCTTCCTGGCCGATATATGATGATGAAGTCAAATCGAAATAATGATATGTTCCACCGAGCTTGGCGACGATTCAAAACTTGAGTTGTTGTGAAGTATTCTAAATTCTTGTAATCTGTATATATAGTCACCAGATGTGTAGCACCCTCTAATAAATGATGCCACTCTTGGAAAGAATCAACTATCACAAGTAGCTCCTTATTGTGAATTTCATACTTGATTTCTATTGCCAAAAACTTCCTCGAGTAGAACGCAACCAGGTTAAGTTTATCATCCTTCCCCATCTATGATAATACGGCTCCTAGCACAAAATTAGAAGCATTTGTTTCCAAATAAAAGACCTTTGTAAAGTTAGGATGTACCAAAATAGGAGTTGTCGTAAATGCCAACTTTAACTCTTGAAAAGCCTCTTTTGCTTGGATATTCCACTCGAGCTTGTCCTTTGATAACAACCGCTTTAATGGGGCTACAATTTGTCAATAGTTCTTGATAAAAATGCGATAGAAGTTGGCAAATCCAAAAAAATATTGCACATCCCATAACATCTTTGATACTTCCCAATCCATTACTACTTGAACCTTCTTTTGATCCATCAATAATCCTTTGTCTGAAATAATATAACCAAAAAATTCCACCTTGGGTTGATGGAATATGCATTTTTTTAACTTGGCATATAATCCATATCCTGAAGTTTTTATAACACCAACTTCACATGATCCTCATGTTCTTGAACATTTTTGGAATAGATCAAAATGTCATCGAGATAACAAACAACAAATTTTTTCAAATACTCTCAAAAAATATCATTCATGAAATGTTAAAATATAGTTGGTACATTGGTCAATCTAAAAGGTATGATATTATATTCAAAATATCTACACCTTATTTGAAACATTGTCTTCTATTCATCTCTCACCTTTACTTATACAAGATTGTAAGCTCCATGAAGATCTATCTTCGTGTATATTTTGGCTTCACTAGGTTGCTCTAAGAGTCTGGATATTAGTGGTAACGTATATCGATTCTTCACAGTGATCTTGTTCAGGCCTCGATAATCCACGCACATTCGTAATGAGCCATCTTTCTTCTTTACAAAGAAGATAGGTACACCTATTGGAGATTTAAAATGCCAAATGAAGTTCTTCGTAAGATTCTCTTCAATGTAATCCTTCAATGTTGAGAGCTCATTTAGTGATAAATTGTACATTGGGCCAAATGGTGGTTGTGCTCTCTCTTGAAAATCTATAGCAAGCAGATTCTCTTGAGTCTAGCAGAGTATCGATTTGTAGTTTTTGAATACCAAGAAATAAAGGTACCGTAAAGCAATAAGAAGGTTGAATTGAGAGAAAGGGACCTTGATTAATTTGGGGTCTTGAGATGTCCAGCCGTACGGTCCCTATTGTGGCTGGGCGTCCTTGTTTTCCTGCACGCTTGTGCTTCTGAGTCTTGTTGTTTAAGGCGTCTCTTTTTTAGGATAATTTTCGGCTTTATGGCTTGCCTATCTATAATATGAGCACAAATTTTGCTCAAATCGTCATTTTTTTTCTTTAACTATGAAGGGCTTGAAATATACCGCATCGATTTACATATCTTCTATTTCAGATTGAGCTTCCATACTCTTGATAGGAGCAGTCAAGTAGAATTGGTTTCCTTGTGGATATCGTATAGCTCTAGAATAATGGTCTTGATGTCGTTAAAATAGCCGATTGTCACACTTCACTGCTTGGCTGATTGCTTCGTTGAGTGTTTGAGGGTTGAGCAGAGATAGCAATAAATTCTTCACGTCATCTCTAAGTCTCCAATAAAATTGACTCATCAGCACTTCTTCTCTCCAGTTGATATCACAAGCAAGTTGTATAAAGTTTGATGGGTAAACAGATGCACAGCGTGATCCTTGACGCAGAAAATAAATCTTGGTGGTTGTCCACCAAGCCTTATCATGCTCTCTAAATGCCTCCTTGAATGCTTCTAGAAAGGTCTCAAAATTACTCAAGATAAAAAATCTTTTCTCAAATAAGAAGGCAAACCAAGACAGTTTATCTAGTAAGCAATGTCCCCACTAATTCAACTCGCAATTCCTCGGTTAAATAGCGTTCCGATTGTAAGAATGTTACTAATCAAACTTGATTTATAAAACCACGAAATTTTCATCGAGTATCATCAAACTTCTTTGGGAGACTGACTCGAGGCTCTTTGTATTGCGGTGTAATCTATTTTTCATGTTGAGATATATATGGCAGTACTTTATTAACTAGAGGTGGTTGTACTATAGTCTAAGCCACTCCCACTCTTGTAGCTTCAGGGGGCTTAGCAAAATTTCCTTCAATTTCAGCAGTTTTAATTGCTAGAGCATTAACGGCATTGATAATCGCATCTAACTTTGACTCCAAAGATTCTACCATGTAAACATCTTCTCTACTAGCCATGCTAAATAAAGAAGAAGGAATCAATATCAATCCAAGGGAGGATAATCAGCAGCCTTTAGAACGCTCAAGTATCTCCAAGGAGAGGGGTAGTCCACTCTCTGCCTCAAAGAACTAAGCTCTGATATTGATAGAAGGGCAGTCTTGACAAATTGTCATAGACACAGAATATTGTCACGGATGTAGAATATAGACTAGAAGTCTTAACAAGAAGTTCAAGAAGAACTGGCAATAATTAGGTTAATCAGATGAGTATTAGAACAACACCAGAGAGGTGAACTAGAACTCCAAGAGATGTGTTGTTGAGACTAAAGAAATCTTTAGCCTTGATTCTAATATATACTCCTACCTAGAAAGCTTCTCAAGCAACTTCCACCAACTAGGGAGCTTCTCAAGCAACTACCACCAACTAGCAAGCTTTTTAAGCAACTTCTACCAATTAGGAAGCTTCTCAAGCAACTTCTATCTACTTGAAAGATGTTAGAAGGTTTTAGAAGGTTCTAGAGAATTTTAAGTATCTTTTAGAATATTCTAAAAGATTTTAAAAAGCATGTCCTTGATAAAATTTATGTCAAAGGAAAATAATAAGATAGAAATAAAGAAGTATGTATATTCAAGAAGAAATTGAAATGGCTATTGCCAAAGACTATAAAATACATGAGACTCTTGAACTAGATTAGAAGCAAGAAGGGAGTTGACAAGAGTGAAGAAGGCTTCACTCTTGTCTCTATATATACTATTTATCTAAGAACTATGTAGCAGCGTTCTATAGGACCTCCAATATGTGTCTAATTTGTAAAACACATGTCAAACTTATAAGACAAGTTTTCTACATGTGCGCCATGTACTTAGCTTGTTCCACAAGCTACTAACATGTGCGACATGTGGCTAGCTTGTTGGCCAAATTTCTAACCTATCAATCACCTATAAACATGTATAAAGGTGATTCTATTTATGAAGCTTCTAAGAAGCTTCTCTATAAAATATTATCAAATTAACTTATTTTACCTACTTCTATCAATCTATATTAATTAGATAATTATTGGAATAAATCTTTTGTCTGTGATAGAAAGCTATACAAAATTAAGGTTCTATTTGGATGACTTTGGTTTTTGAAAAATAAAGTGGATTCACATTTTAGAAAATTTGATGAATTTTATAACAAATTTATTAGTGAAAATTTGTGGATTTGTAAATATAGTTGTATTAGATATTTTTTATAAATTTGAACTTGATCAAATGATTAGATTAGAAGATATTGGAATTCAAGTGGGTTAGAGTCTTAGAAATTGGATTTTGAAGATTAGTACAAATTTATGTAATTTTGAGCAATTTGCCAATTAAACTAAAATGGTTTTTTTTTTTTTTTTTTTTTTTTCTTACATTGATAATTGATTTAATTTCTAATATTTATACAAATTTTTAAAATAAGTGAATAATACAAAAAAGAGCAATTGACATTAAAAGATTAACATCAGATTAGAGAAAGATGATAGCCGACTCTCAAGCAGATTATGAAATTTTTTCTCCCAATGTATAAGTTTAATTCTCTTAAAATTTTGTATGCTTGTTATCATTTAGTATATTAAAAAGTATAAAAATTTTGAATGAAGATCAATAATTAATTTAATAATTATTGAGGTTTTAAATTTGCTATAGGATTTGGTTAGGATTTGATTAAGATATGATTGAGATTTGATTACAATTTGATTGGAATTTGATTAAGATTTATTTGTGATTTATTTAGGATTTATATAAAATTTCATTAAAGTGTCACAGACATAAGATTTATTCTAACAATTATTTAAATAACATAAATAGATAGAAGTAGATAAAAATATATTAATTTGATAATATCTTATAGAAAAGCTTCTTAGAAGCTTCATAGATATGATTTCATCTTTATACATGTCTATAGGTGATTGATAGATTAAAAACTTAGCCAACAAGTTAGCCACATGTTAGACATGTGGATAGCTTTTGGAACAAGATAATTACATGGCATACATATAAGAAACTTATTTTGTAAGTTTGACATGTGTTTTATAAATAAACATGTATTGGAGGTCCTATAGAATATTGCCACGTAGCTCTTAGGTAGATAGTATACATAAAGACAAGAGTGAAGCCTTCTTCACTCTTGTCAACGCCTTTCTTATTGCCAAGGACATACTTGTTAGAACCTTCTAGAACATTCTAGAAGTTTCTTAAAACTCTCTAGAATCTTCCAAAGCCTTCTAATATCTTCCTAGTGTCAAGGACATACTTGTTAGAACCTTCTAGAACATTCTAGAAGTTTTCTAGAACTCTCTAGAATCTTTCAGAGCCTTCTAATATCTTCTTAGTTAGTAGAAGTTGCTTGAGAAGCTCCCTAATTGGAGGAAGCTGCTTGAGAAGCTTCCTAGGTAGGAGCTGAAGAGTTCTTCAGTCTCGACAACACATCTCTTGGAGCTCTAGCTCACCTCTCTGGTGTTGTTTTTGTACTCATCTGATTAATCTAGTTCCTGCCAGTTCTTCTTGAACTTCTTATTTAGACTTCAAGTCTATATTCTGTGTCCATGATATTAATCCAGTTCCTGCCAGTTCTTCTTGAATTTCTTGTTTAGACTTTAAGTCTATATTCTGTGTCCGTGACAATTTGTCGAGACTACTCTCACCTTGGATATCAGAGTTAGTTCCTTCTTGTTGGAGTGTGGATTACCCCTCTTCTTGAAGATACACTAGTATTTTAGAGGTTGCGGATTATCATCCTCTAAACTGATATCTTTTTGTCATAATATTGGAGTCTTATTCTTCTCGGAGAGAGTGGATTATCCCTCTTCTTGAAGGTCTTAAGGCATTTTAGAGGTTGCGGAGTATCCTCTTCTAAACCAATATTTCTTCTTTGTAGAAACAATTATTTCTTTTCTCTTAGAATGGTTGGAAGTCAAGACATTAATATGAGTGAAAGTTTGGAGTCCAAGATGGACGCCATTATGAATGCTCTTGCTACGTTATCACAGAGAACTACGGTGATGGAAGACTTCATAATGATGGAACATCTGGAATAGCACAATCTGGGCTTCATCAGCCTCGAGTTTCTGCACCAGAAGAAGCAGTTTTACCTGTGGTTCAACGAGAACCATTACTTCCACAATGAAAGGAACCTCGTATTAGCCTTCCACACAAGTTTGATGGCACACGCTCCAAGTTTCGAGGTTTCATCAATCAAATCAAGTTAATAACAGCTCTACAACCCGAACGTTATCCGACGGAGGAATCACGCATTGGATTGGTTGGAACTTTGCTTACGGGACAAGTTTTATCGTGATTTGCTCCTCTATTTGAAAAAGGATCACCAATTTTGAACAACTTTGAGACTTTTTTGGAGGCATTTGCAGAAGCATTTGGCAAGCATGACAAGGCTCGGTGGGCTACAACAAAAATTTGATCACTACGACAAGGGACTCGTTCTGCATCAGTTTATGCATCGGATTTCAGGCAATTGGCATGCGACATCAATTGGGATGAAGAAGCATTGATGAGCCAATTCTATTGGGATCTAAGGGACGACGTGAAGGATTTATTATTATCTCTTCCTGATCCACAAATGCTCAACGAAGCCACTAGCCAAGTTGTAAAGTGCGATAACCGCCTATTTCAACGTCACCAAGAGCAATGCTCCAGACAATATACAAATCATCACGGCACAATTATATCGACAAGTAGCCTAAATTCACAAGTGGAGACAGAAGACATGCAGATTGATGCGGTACGTGTCAAATCCCTTACTCCAGAAGAAAAGAAGTAGCGTATGGAGAAAGATTTGTGCTTTTATTGCGGTGGAGAAGGCCATAGAGCTGAAAACTGTCCGAAGAAGCAAAATAGATGCAGCATCAAGAATAGAGGTGCATTTGTTCAGGAAAACGCGGATGTCCAGCCAGAATAGGAACCGTGCGGCTAGACAAATCAAAACGAGGTTCCTCTCTTTCTACTCAACCTGCTCATTGTTTTACAATTCTTTTATCTTTTGGTCCTCAAAAATTAAAAACTTTAGCCTTATTAGATTCAGGAGCATCTGCTTATTTCTTGGACCAAGAATTTGCTAAGTGTCACAAAATTCTCCTAATACAAAAATTCAAACCTGTTCACGTAGAAGTAATAGATAGACGACCTTTATTATCTGGTAGTGTCACCCATGAATCAGAACCTATAGAAGTGACGTTTAAAGACCACAGTAGTTATATTATTTTTAACATTATTAGCACCCCATCAAATCCTATTATTCTTAGTCTTTCTTGGTTGGAAAAATATAATCCATCCATAGATTGGAGGTTGCGGAGGATAACATTTCTCATAGAACAACCTGAGGACAAGCTTGGAAGAAGACCCCAAACCAAAAAATCCTTGTTCATTGGAACAAGAACGTTTGTAAGATCGTGTAAAGAAGGCACACCATTGATCATTTATGTGGCTCCAAGTAGTGGAGAGCAGATTTCAATAACAAGAATACCGGAACAATACAAGGATTTTCAAGGTGTGTTCCAAAAGAAGAATGCTGACATGCTACCAGAACATCCACCATATGATTGTACCATAGAATTGCAAGAAGGAGCACAACCGCCTTTTGGCCCAATCTACAACCTATCGCAGACAGAGTTGGCTGAGTTGCGAAAATACATTGACGAGAATCTAGCCAAGAATTTTATTTGTCATTCAAAATCGCCAACTGAGGCACCAATCTTATTTGTGAAGAAGAAGAATGGCTCACTACGGATGTGTGTGGACTATCGAGGTCTCAACAAGGTGACAAAGAAGAATCGCTATCCATTACCTTTGATCTCTAGTCTTCTAGAACAACTTGGACGTGCAAAGATCTTTACAAAGATTGATCTAAGGGGAGCTTATAACCTTAAGCGAATCAAAGAAGGAGACGAATGGAAGACAGCTTTTTGTAAAAGGTATGGATATTTTGAATATAATGTCATGCCATTTGGTCTTACCAATGCTCCGGCGGTTTTTCAACACATGATAAACGATATTTTTCAAGAATATCTAGACAATTTTATTGTCATCTATTTGGATGATATCTTGATATTTTCTAAAAATGAAGAAAAGCATAAGAAGCACGTTCATTTGGTACTCAAAAAATTACGCGAGCGAGGGCTCTACGCCAAGTTGGAGAAGTGCTTATTTCACCAAACTGAGATGGAGTTTTTAGGATTTGTTGCGACTACGGAAGGCTTGAAGATGGATCCCAAGAAAGTGGAAGCAATTGTGTCCTGGGAAGTTCCAAAGACGGTTAGAGACATATAATGTTTTCTCGGCTTTGCTAACTTCTATCGGATCTTCATCAAAAATTATTCTCAAGTTGCTGCTCCACTCACTCGATTAATATGTAAAGATAAGCTAGAATGGGAATCTCTAGCGGAAAAAGCATTTCAAAATCTTAAAACTGCATTTACTACGGCTCCAATCTTGGTACACCCAAACTTTGCAAAGGCTTTCTATTTGGAAACCGATGCTTTGGATTTTGCTTTAGGAACCGTACTTTCACAGATGGGCATCGACAATAAGCTTCATCCGGTTGCATTCTATTCACGAAAGTTTTCCGCGGCTGAGATCAACTACGAAATTCATGATAAAGAATTCCTTGCTATAGTGGATTCTTTCCAAGAGTGGCGTCACTTCCTCGAAGGAGCTGTGCATCCGGTGACCGTATATACGGATCACAAGAATCTGAAATATTTCATGTCTGCTCGGATTCTAAACCATCGTCAAGCTCGATGGAATATGTCGCTATCTGGATTTGACTTCGTTATTACTTATTGGCTTGGAAAGCAACAAGGACTATCCGATGCCTTATCAAGAAGATCAAATCTTGCACCAAAGATTAGAGAAGCAGCGCTTGATCAATAGTGTACAATATTATTTAAGCCAGAGCAATTCAAAATTTATGCTGTTGTGGTGCCAATTGATGCTGACTTCCTCAACTAGGTACATGCTGCAACTATTGAAGATTCAATAGTCCTTGATATTAAGCAGCGTATCAATGATGATAAGTTCAAGGTTGAAGGAGATCTCTTGTACTTTGAGGAGCGATTGTATATTCCAAAAGGGCCAGCACGACTTCGAGTCTTTCAATCTCGTCATGACTTTCCAGCTGCGGGACATTTCGGATTCAACAAGATCTTGAAACTCATTTCTCGAGATTTCTAGTGGCCCCAAATGTGAAAGGATGTGAAGAATTTTGTCCTCTCTTGTGACATTTGTTCAAGATCCAAGAACCCTCGACATCGCCGTTATGGACTTCTACAGCCATTGCTCATTCCGTGTCATCCATGGTCTTTAATTTCCATAGACTTTATTATAGATCTGCCGCCATCAAATTCATTTAACAGCATCTTTGTTGTGGTGGATCGACTTACAAAGATGGCACATTTTATCCCTTGCAAGAAGACATCGTCAAGCAAAGATACAGCAAGGTTCTTCCTTGATAATGTGTATCGATATCATGGTCTAGCAGATGATATTGTGTCGGATCGAGGAACCCAATTTGTATCAAAGTTTTAGAGATCTTTTTTTAAAATATTGAAGGTGGATATCAAGCTTTCTTCGGCATTCCATGCTCAAACTGACGGCCAAACGGAACAGGTGAATCAAGTTTTGAAACAATATTTACGATGCAGCATCAACTATCAACAAGATGATTGGATTGCATATCTACCACTAGCCGAGTTTGCATATAACAACACCCTTCATGGGTCGACTCAGAAAACACCATTCTTTTCTAACTATGGATACCATCCAAAGCTTGATCTATTGAGTCCGTCAGCGAATAACAACCCAGCAGTTGAAGGATTGGTGCAGCAGCTATCAGAGCTTCAAACCACATTAAAGCTTCAATTGCAAATTGCCCAAGAGTCTTACAAAGCATCCGCGGATAAATTTCGAAATCAGGCACCTAATTTCAAGATTGGAAATAAAATATGGCTGCTTTGACAAAATATCAAGACTAAGCAGCCATGTGACAAGTTAGACTACCGGAGATTGGGACCATTTGTTATCCAGAAGCAAATCAATCATGTGGCATATTGCTTAGAATTACCAGCTGCTATGAAGGTACACCCTGTCTTTCATGTTTCTCTGTTAGAGCCTTATCGAGAATCGTCTTTTCCTGGAAGAGTGCAATGTCCGCCACCTAGTATAGAAATTGAAAACAATGAAGAATATGAGGAGGAAAGGATACTAGATTCACGGCGAAGATGGAATAAATTAGAGTACTTTGTACATTGGAGAGGCTACGATATTAATGAAAGAATATGAGAAGCGGCCGAAAATCTTGCCAATACATCTGAAAAGGTACGGAAATTCCATCGACAATATCCTAATAAACCAAAAGCTGGTCATTAACGAAGCGTGAAGATGAAGCCTTCTTTGGAAAAATGAATAGAAAAGGGATCCAAGTCTCATCAAAACATAACTCGTTGTATTTCATAGTATCAAGGTGTATTTAGATATGGCTAGTGAGAATGTAGATACTATACTAGTAGTACCATCTCAATTGAGTAGCTCACGACGTTGACCTCGAGATGAAGAAATTAGAAGAGCCAAGAAGATGTCGAAGAATACCAAGCAGCAAGTCACTTGTAATTGTCTTTGAAGTTGAACTAGCTCATGCAAGTAGTGGCAAAGCGATATTTTCAGGTCGTTTCCACAATGAAGATACAGAAGTTCAAGCATGGTCTCAAGTGGAAGGTATTGGTTATTATCGGTGGCTACAAGGACCCATGAATCATTTGTTTCGTGAACGACAGCTGGAATATATTACAGAGACTATGCGACAAATTTTTGATTTCCTACATTTGTGAGTATACATCTCAAATGGCTTCTCAGAGACCTCGAAGCTAGAGGAGGAGGTGATGTCAAGGACATACTTGTTAGAACCTTTTAGAATATTCTAGAAGTTTCCTAGAACTCTCTAGAACCTTCCAGAGCCTTCTAATATCTTCCTAGTGTCAAGGACATACTTATTAGAACCTTCTAGAATATTCTAGAAGTTTCCTAGAACTCTCTAGAACCTTCCAGAGCCTTCTAATATCTTTCTAGTTAGTAGAAGTTGCTTGAGAAGCTCCCTAGTTGGAGGAAGCTGCTTGAGAAGCTTCCTAGGTAGGAGTATATATTGGAGTCGAGGCTGAAGAGTTCTTCAGTCTCAACAACACATCTCTTGGAGCTCTAGCTCACCTCTCTGGTGTTGTTTTTGTACTCATCTGATTAATCTAGTTCCTGCCAGTTCTTCTTGAATTTCTTGTTTAGACTTCAAGTCTATATTCTGTGTCCATGATATTAATCCAGTTCCTACCAGTTCTTCTTGAATTTCTTGTTTAGACTTCAAGTCTATATTTTGTGTCCGTGACACTTATTCCTAGTCTTGTTTCAAGGGTCTCTACTCTTTTTGTCTTTGACAATAGTCATTCTATTTTAATACTAATCTATCTTTGAATGATTTTTTATAAGAATTTTATTAAGATTTGATTAAGATTCTATTCATATTTATTTAGGATTTTTTTAGAATTATTAAGATTTTATAAAGATTTTTTTAAAGATTTATTTAGATTAATTAGAATTTATTTAAAGATTTAACTAAAATTATTATAGATTATTTAAGATTTATTTAAAATTGATTAAAATGTAATTAGATATATGTAAGATTTTTTAAAGATTGATAAGTTATATTTAAGATAATTAGAAGTTTACTTAAGTTATTTAAGATTGCTAAAAATATATCTTTAAATATCTTATGTATTATTTTTGGATTGTAAATCCAACTTCAAGATAAGATTAAATCCTTCTACAACCAGATACTCAATGCATTCTTAGGTTGATTTTCACATTGTCATGTTGTAACACATTTATGTCGTAAAAATATAAATAAGAATGATTTTTTAATTAATATTCAATTATCTTGATTCAATAGGAATTCAAGAAACTTAAGAAATTTTTATGAAATCCTCTTAGATTATTTTCTTATTTTAATAGCTAATAGATAAGAATTAATTATTAATTTTTTCTTCTAGATTATAAAAACTCTTTTATTACCTTAAAAAACCATAAATTGATAAAAATATAGTAGAAGATATAAATAATTAGTATGGTTGATACTAGAACTAAGTTGAGAGTAAGGTCGGGCTTAAAAATCCCTAGAATAGATTGGATTGATATCCAAGGGTTGATTGTTTATTAGACAAGATTGAAATCAAATCTCTTGCCATTAAAATAGCGACTGAGGGCAAAATATGGAATCATTTGGAGATTATTGATTAAGATTTGAATGCTAGCTTTAAGCTTGTTTCAAAGGCATAAGATTCATCGTCAAAGATTTTAGGATGACTTTGTAATTTTTGTTCAAAATTAAGATTTGTATTAGTGATTTGGATTTTATGCAATAAAATTAGGGCTAGTTTTTTTGGCTATTTAATGCAATTGATGTAACATCTATAGTTAAAACTTTGATAATATGTGGTTGATTGGATTTGCTATGAGTGCATAAAAATTTGTAATAATCTAATAGTGCAGTTAGTAAATATTCAATGATTAGTGCGAAGAGATACCAGAAGTTGGTAGTTTGAGATTGTTTAGGATTTTTACAATATTTAAAGATCTATCAATCAATTCAAAGTGAAATTTGGCATGGTGTTAGATGACTTAGAGATCAAGCTATATATCAATTTTTAGCTAAAGTTAATAATTGGAGAAGGAGAAATCACTATTGGAACATTTGCATCAACTTCAAATTAGCTACTAAGTGACATTAGTGCAATTTGTGGATGTTTTCTTCACAATCTATAAGTTGGATTGGGCTGAAATTTTTTGAGTATATAAAAGACTTATAGTGGCATTTATATGCAAAATTTTGCATCAAGTGGATGGTCAAATTAAGAGTTACAACTTGCTGAAGCTTATTGACTAAGGTTAGGACTTGCAAAGAAAAATTGAGGTTGCCTAATTTTGAAAGTAACAAGGCAATTGGAGTTTGTACATGGTTGAGGTTTTTAAAAAGAGTGATTTTGAGTACTTTATATTGGCTTTAAATATTTTTGAATTGACATTCAAATTCCATTCTTCTTATATGGATGAAACCTATTAGGATTTCTTATATACTTGTAAAACACAACTTCACTCTCTATAGCCAAGTGCCCGATGTATTTTCAAACATGACAACATGTAATACGACAATGTAATATAACAATGGCAAATACAATAATCCAAAAGTTTGTGTAATGACTCAGTATTATATTATAGTTCAGCCATTATGTGAAAATAGTGTATATATATATATATATATATATATATATATATATTTAATGTATAATTTATTGCATAGTTGAATGAAAGCAATATCAATAGATTTTAGATAGTTATACTCTCATTTTGTACTTATCACAACAATAACAACATTAATAATGCAATCACCAATATAATTATTATTCTAGTATATTATCTCTTTTTACCTACGTCTCTTGTATATAGATAGTTCTAAGTCTTAGGTCATAAGATTACTCAAGAGTAGAAAGGATTTATGAAGGCCTTTAAGTTTTTAACTTAAGATTAAAGAAACTTTGAAGCCTATGCCATGGAATTAATAAGAATTTAATTTTTATACACAATATTAATATATAAAAATAATTTTTTTTCTATTATATCTTATTAAAAAATTAATTTTTATTGATGCATATTTAAATGCCATATTCATGGATAGATCAAATTAGATTGGCTTTTAAGTATTTTTTAGATTATAATTATGTATTTATTTTTGATAATCTATATATATATATATATATATAATTAAATTATCTTGAAGGAGCCTTACTACTACAATATATGTTGGATATCAATAGAATTTAAATTCATCTTGCTAATATGGCTATTTTATCAAATTATTAAAAACTAAAATAAATATTTAATTACAGACTAGATAAAGAAAGAATAACTATATCTTATAGCTATAATTATAATAAATTAAATTATAATATTTATTAATTAAAATGATAGAATAAAATTCTTTAAAAAAATAATTTTAATTTAATTTTTTAATTTGCTATGTACTAAGTTCAAACTTATTTTGTTTTTAAATAAATTATTCTATTATGTTTATAATAATTTGTCAAAACTAACACAACACAATATTTAAACTTGATATTTTTGGATAGAAAGCAGATTATCTCTCTTCTTAGAAATAATATAGTACTCTAGAGATTGCAGATTACTCTTTTCTAAATTGATATTGTTCTTCATTTTTTATATCTATTTTTTCTTCTTTCATTTGTATGATAAGAAGTAAAAGATTCAATATAGCAAATTCCAAAAAAGCCAAATTACATTCAATTATAAATGCTCTTAAAGTATTAAAAACCAAGTCTATTATAGGTTGGACCAAAAAACTTATACAAGACTATAATAAGATAATAGAATATATGAATTTTATTATAAAGTAATACAATACAAGAACAAGAATAAGAACAAGACTTAAAGGTCCAAATTAGACCACAAGACATGTGTTCTTAAGACTAAGGAACCTTTTAGCCTTGACACTTATATATATTAAGCTTTTAAGTAATTTCTTATATAAGGCTTTCCTTCCAAGTCATCCTAGGATACTTCTTGAATAGCTTCTTTATTACTTCAATATGAAGAAACTTTGAGAACCTCTTCTTATGACTTCCTATATTGCTTAGGAGTCAAGCAACTTAGAGAACATCTTCTAATAACTTCTTAGAATCTTTTATAACCTTTTAGAATCTTCTAAATTCTTTTAGGATTTTTTAAAAAGTTCCAAGATCTTCTAAAATATTTTGAAATTTTCTAGAATCTTTTAAATTCTTTTAAGATCTTCTAGAACCTTCTAAAATTTTTTCTAAATGGATGTCTATATCAATGTCTTGAAGCAATTTTTGAAAGATGTTTTTATTACAAAGACACAAAAATTTAAGCTTGATCTTTGGTAGAAGGTGTTGATCACTATTGTTAATTACAAAGATTGATAAATTTTTTGACTTACAAAAGATAGCTTGAATATGTAGCAAATACTATACGATACATCTTTGACTTTCTTTGTTTTTGATCAACTTTAACTCTATCTCTTAATATGGAACTCAAATCTAAAAGAAGAGATGATGTCATGGATATACAATGGAAGAAGGTTCTAGAAGATTTTAAAAGGTTTTACTTAGTCCTAGAAGATTCTATTAGGTCCTAGTAGGTTCTAAGAAAGTTTTAGAAGGTCATAGAAGGTTCTAGAAGATCATACATGGTTATAGAAGGATCTTAGGCTTACTTTGCCTCCAAGTATTAAAAAAATTCCTCAAGGAGCTTCTTTGTATCTAGTATATATTAGAATTGAGGTTGATAAGATCCTTAGTCTTGACAATGCAATCCTTGTGGCTTAGATTAGGCCTTTTAGTCTTCTTTTTATACCTTTTCATAGTTCCTTGTTTGTGATATATAATAAATCATTTATTTTTTAGTTCTTTGAAATTTTAGAGTCTTGTTTTACTTGAATAGTGTCTCCATAACAAATAGTGTATTATCTAGTATTATATTTTATTAGTTAAAAAATTGGTCAATTAAAAACTTCTAAGTTATTTTAAAAATAAAAGCTTAATATATCTTAGTCTAAAATTAATCTTAGATTAAAAAAATATGGCATAATAGATCAAAACATAGCACATAATATTGCTAAAAAGATGTGTTAAGTTTTTCTTTTTGGAAGTTAAATCATACAATAATTTTTTGTTTATAATCTATTATACCACCAATCAAATCCTCAATCTATATATTTTGCAACTCCTATACCTAATTTTTATTTTAATTCTCTTATATTTTAATATTTTATTTAATTACTTTAATCAATTTTTAATTTTATATCTTTTAAAATAAAATTCCAAATACTTTTAAATATCCTATATATCAAATAAAGTATTTACACCAAGTTTTATACACATTAAGTATTTAATAATCTAATATAAATATTTTTCCTATGAAAGGTTTTTTTTATATTCATTATTTTTTATCTTTAATTACTCTTTCATCTATAGATTATAAAATACAAGTCTAATAAATGTTAAAATTTTATAATAGTGAAGCTAGTCTATCTTATTTTATTATCTTAAAGTTTGATAATAATACCAAAGAAAAATGTCAAGATTTGAATCTTTACAAATATTAAATTGAATCTCCAAAGTTTAAAAATATTCTCTACTTAAGTACTTTATTATATCACCACTAGAAAAAATATCTTTTAATTGAACTTCTCATTAAAATAATTTAAATTACCAAGTTTACATCCAAAAAATCTTGTATCAATCCAAAAAAATCCTTTATATATAAATGTTCTCAAATCTATAAAAAAAATTTAAAAAATCAACTAATTTTGTTAACCGACTAAAACTTACAAACAATGGTACATTATGTGCACAATCCTACACTTTGAATCTATTATACCATCAAGCACCTAATCAATGTCATCCAACTTATTGTTTGACTTCAATGGTGTGCAAGTTATATTTCTTTAGTCCCAAAGATTGGACTGACATTGTTATTATTTGTTTGTTTGTTTCTTCTTCTTTTTTTCATTTTGTGTCACACTTATAACAAAACTCATATGCACACTTATACGTCATGTGGTATCAACCTTCGGCAAGCTCAATTATAGGCATGCCTAGGTTCTATGTCCTCTGATGTTTCTTCCATCTGAACTTCTATTTCCTTGACAGAATTTGGAACCGAAGAAACTGTATCAATTTGGATTTGCAAGTAAAGGTGCCATAGTGTTTTCCGCTGAGCTCGTTCTATCTCGTATTCAACAGCTGTCTCGGGAGTTTGTCATTCAATGTGCTTTGGCAGTTGCAATGCAAAGACATCTCACACCTTCACAAACAGACCTACAACTCTTTTCTTTGTAAAAATTATAAGAGATCCTTCGGTTCCCCAATCTGGGTATGGTTGTGTCATTTCTCCCTTCACAGTTGCTAGTACCCTTGTTTGCCCTAATTGTAGCTAGTGCAGCTTTGTCTGTCGCATAATTCAGTGACATCCTTTTACCTCATCGCAGTACTTCTTCAGCTCCCTTGTTGGTGATCTTCCCACCTCGATTTTCTTTGCTTCCAAACGAGTTTTTTTGCATGTGCTCGATTGCACTGCACACACACACAAACCTTGATTTGTCCCCTTTTGCCGACCAGATTCACTGGCTCCCTCCTCGCTCCTGAACTAGAACTCAACTCCGCTCCTCGACAATTCCATCGTCTACAAGGCGGTTCTGACTTGCTTCTCATTCTTCATACTCATGAATTCCAGTAGTCTGCACGACTTTTCCTTGATACCTTTCTAGAGGAGCCGCTACCTCGCGCCAACACTCCATCCTCTTGATCACTGTCGTCATTTAAATCTCCAAAATCTCGTTCTTTGTAATCGTCATCAGAACTAACGATGATTGCAGAATCTTTGTCAGAGCCATTGCAAATATCGAATTTGAATTCACTAGATTTTGTCTGCATCCTTGTAGGCATCCATTCCTCGTGCAACTTGAATAATCTGAGGACTCAATGCCGTCATCTTTCTGAACTGGAACATGTACCTAGGATCAGCTTCTACTGTCACCACAACGTGAAGCTCACTTGAACCAGATTTTCCGCCGTCAACCTTGTATTACTGATGCTTGTCCAGGAGCTGTATAACACAGCAGGGTTTTTCTCAGCCCAATTAAGTGTGACGCAGCCAAAATGTGCCAAGTTATTGCTTTCTTAGGAACGGTGCCGCTTCCAGGTGGGGTACTGTTCTTCGCAGCATACAAAAAGGTAACAAAAGCTTCTCAAGTGCAGGCTCATTCATATAGAAACTTTTTGTAGTATGATTGACATCCGACGTTGTGGTAGAGGTGGGAGGTAACAATAAATTAGAATCGTTTCCGTGGCAAAAATCAGTAAATCGATCTCACATTCACAAGGAGATGCAGTAGCGAGGACATCCCCACGAGATGCTTTAGATGGAAAAGAAAACGGAGACCAAGTCCACACACAACAACTCGGATAAATCTGCAGGGGATTATAGCTGACTTTCAGATCATCAATCTTATTTCAGTACCTCAGCTGCAACAGTGTGGAAATTATGTGTTCGATGCACAACTTGTTGCAACAAGCGTGAGAAGAAATTGTATTAGCCTTCCCCATTGTTCTGGGCATGACGTCGTCCTAGCCTCCCGATTGATTTAATCTCAAAATCTTTTTTTCATTTTTAAATTTATAATTTTTTTTTTTTTTTTTTTTTTGGATATAAGCATTCTTTAGATGTTAGCTAGTACCCGCCTTGTAATTCATCTCAGGGTTGTTAAAATCATAATCCAATAATTGTGATACTCTACAACTAAGAGCTAAATTGTCTTGATTGGATTATTATAGATCCTATTCAAATTTCAAAATTTTGGTTAAAGTTGATAGGTAGGTAGGGAAGATCCAAAAATTTGCAAGCCAAACAACGTTGGTGATATTTGTTAGCAAATTATAAATTATAATAGTAATAACTCAATTCTTCCATAGCACCTTTTCAAATTGAGATTAGAAATCTACAAAGGTTACAGGCTTTAAAACAATTACTAAATCTTCTTTAATTTTAATTAATTCTTAATCTTTACACATTCAAGTACATGTTCTAAAAGAAATTCATTGCAACTCTCAATGCTATATATTATGCACAAATATGTAATATCTGATTCTTTCATTTGCTTGTGGAAGTTTGTATTTAGATGAAAAATTGAAATTTTTAGAGTGATTTGATTCTACATAATTTATCCATTAAAATCAACTATATTCTTCAAATTTATTTTTATAATTCTTAAAAATTTCTTAAATACCATCAAAATAATAATTTTCTTATAAGACAACTTTTAGTGCTCACAAATAATAACCATTTGGAAGAATCTAGGACTCTTTGTTTTTATTTTAAAACACTCAGTAATAGTATTTCTATGTTTATTTATTTTTGAATTTCTAAAAATAAAATAATACTTATTAGCTCTAATATTTATGATTATTTATTATTAATAATAATATTTAAATTTAAATTATTCTAAATTTGATTTTGATATTAATTTGATTATAATTTTTAAATAGTTAACATACTAAATTTATCTTTTATTATTATTTTCTTAAATATTTTTTGTAATAATTATAAATTGATCTACTATTGTCCAATTTAAGTTTTTTATTCTTTACAACAATTACTTGTAGTTCTATTCAAGAAATCATTATTGTTTAGAATTTATAATTAGATATCATTATTGGATTCTTTTTTTCTTTTCTTCTTTTGCATCAACCTTATAAATATATTTGAGTTCTTTATCTCTATTATTTTAATATATCTAATTTAGAATAGTTTTTTCATTTCTACTTTCATTATTATTAATTGGAGGTTGGAGTTTAAACATCATTTACATTGTTATAAAGACAGCTATAGAATCAATAGAATTTAATATTGAGTTACTTTTGGTGGAATGTGGTTTAAGTCTTTATATAACCATGCAAAAATAACTCAATTTTCTATTTTTAACTTCTTATAGTTTTTCATTTTTTTCTTTAATTTTTTGTATTCAAATTTTTTTTGGTTTAGGTAGATAATTAAATATACTGACTTTAACTTAATATCTTTTAGATGTGGTACAATACTGAAGGTTCAATATCAACTTGTCATTTATTTTGAACAATTAAAATTCTTCTTTATGTATTCTATCTTAATATAATTGATAAGCATTTGTATAAGAAATATTATCAACAATTGTTAAAAGATCTAGAATGAAGGAAGTACTAGGTTTTTCTATTGCAACCAAAATTTCAATAAAACAACTTCATTCTATTCACTAGTTTGTATCCATCATTCATTATGAGATGTGTACTTAACATTTTAATTTAAAAAATTACATAAGCAAATGGATCTTTAACTTTTATTTTTCTAAATTAAAAATAAACAAATAAATTATAAGTATATTAGAAAGTCTTTTGGCACCACAATGGATAATTTTCAAGATTAGACTTAAAGATTTATAATATTTTTACAAATAATCATCTTTAATAAGTTTGCTTTATGTATTATTTTAATAAGGAATAGATTATTAAATTTCTAATTCTCTTTATTAATTGGTTGTACAAGAAAAGCCAAAGTAGTAGATATTTTAAATCTGTTAATTGAATAATATTAAAAATATAATCTTTAATATTACTTTACTTTGATTGGAAAAATTTTAGTTTATCAAATAATTAGTAGTTTTTAAAATAAATTTCAAATATTGATTCGAATATAATATATGAATTATTATTTTATTATTTTTAATAACTAATTAAATGAATCAAAGAGCTTTATTTAATATAATTTTTGTATATAATTAAAATCAGTATTTTAATTAGAAGTAATAAAATTTACCTTCTACACTTTAAATTTTGAAAGAATTTTTTTTTTCATAAGCCTTTTTATTTTGCCTAATATTTCTAATATCAGTATTAAAATAAGATTTTATGATTTAGTAGCTTTAAGAATTTAAAATATTATCTACCAATTAGTAATTAATCTAATGAAGTTATTTATAGTTACTTTTATACTTTATTATTATCATTATCTAATCGAATTCTAATTTAAAAAATAAAAATATATAAAAAATTGTTATCATGGTTTCTTCCAATTCCAAATACTAGAATAAATGACAAAAGATACTTAAGTGGAAGCAGAAACTAACTATTGCATATCTATTCTAAATATCATATAATATATGTTTGCATTAGACTAACTAATTGTAATGTTTAATCTTCGAATTATAATCTTGATAACATGTGTAAGTATCTCCCTTAGGTATCTTCTTTTTATATCTTCTTTAAACATCTCTAATTCCAATGTGCTATTACATTTCAAATTATTAATTGAATATTTATTAAAAGATATTTTTTAAAAATAATTTTAATAAAATTAAAGAAGAATCCTCTAATAAGTTGAGCATGCATTAGCTTTGCAATCCTTTTATCTTACAAGTGCATATTATACACATTATATAATTCTACTAAAACTAACTATGTAAGGTCCATATTGATAAGAAGATAAGAATTGTACATCTAATGCATTGCTTTTTCCATCACAAATCCTTGCTATCATCTATGTTCTTGATTTACAATTCATAAAGAAAGTTTAGAAAAACATATCTTAAATAATATTTTTTCTATTATGACTTTATAATTATAAATTTGTAAATCAAGAACATAGATGAAGTAATGAATTATAGACAAAAAAAAGTTACATAAAAAATAAAATAACATAAAGAAGTAATATTACAAAAAAAAATTAAATAATACAACCCTAAAGAGAAGAATATTTTTTTAAGAGTTCAAACATAACTCATTTAAGTACAAAAATAATATTAATATTTAGTTGATAAATTTCTATTTTAAATAAAAATTATAAATTTTTTAATTTAAATTCCTTATAGTTCTTAAAATTTTTAATAAATATATATATATATATATATATATATATATATATATATATAACTTATATAGTATTTTAATTAAATTAATAGAATAAGATATGATGTAATGAAATCTATATAAAGAATAGAAGAGTTATAAAATTAGGTCTAAAAATAATAGAAATAAATATGCAAATAATTAAATTCAAAAAACTTAAATTACTAGTAGAATTTTATTAAATAATATATAAAATATAAGAGTTATTTTGTACTATATAAAAATTATATGTTTATTTATCTATTAATTTATTTAAGCATTAATTGCTATAATTTTAGTATTTTCTATGTATGTTTGTCTATATATACATATTGATATTGATATTTATTACAATAAAAAAATATTCTTTATACTTAAATTTATGTAATAATTTATAAAATATTATATTTGATATAATATATACTATTTTTTTCTTTTATAAATTTCTTTAATTAAATAATTATTATATATTATTTTTTAATCATATAAAATTATTTGTATATTGAACTCTTAAATGAACTCCTAAATGTTTTTTTAAGTTTATATAAAATATCTCAAACTATTTTAAAACCATCTACTATATATACCAATATAAAAAAATTAAGCATAATATAACTAAAAATAATAAAATATTTTTATATTTTATATTTTATATTATTTTATTACAGATAATTTTGTTTATTCTTATAATAAAAATATTTAATTTTACAGTGAATTTTTGAAGTTTTAAAATAAATACGTTCCAACTATCTTAATATAATTTTTATATATATATATATCAATCATATACATATATATATATATATATATATATATAATAGATGTTTACAAAATTTATAATTGATTCTTATTTTTAAAATACTCAAAAAAATATTATTGATATGTTAATAAAATAAAATTAAATCTTTCCATTACAATTAGTGCTGTTAAAAATGCCTGATTAAACCAAAAAAAATGAAAAAAAAATGAAAAAAAAATGAAAATTTTTTTAATCAAATATTCATATGAGTATATCTATATATATACACACACACACATGTATGTTAAAGTGGGTGGGTTGCTCTTGAGCTTTTCATCAAATTCGCCATCGCCGCTTCACAGCACCACCGCATCAGTCTCACACTCGTCGAATCTAAGGACTATGATCGACAGAGCAGTATCATGTTCTCAGGATTCAGGGAAACGTCCTCCTCTGCAGCCGACAGATGCAATTTTTCATTGCTAGATTGGTGTTGGAGGGCATGTTCTAGAACGACTGAAGCGGGCCATGTCGAAAATCTAGAACATGGTCTCACTTCTGCTCCTTTTCAGCGTTGTGTCCTTTTACTGCAGTTCTGATCAGCGTTGTGATATTGGCAAACAGTCTCCTCGTGGTCGATCATCAAACACCTTGACGATGCGTCGGTCCATCGGAGACTCTAGATTGCAAGCGGTCGGAATGCGGCAGAAGCAGCAGCAGCACGAATTCAGATCCTTACATCGACAATTTGTGGACGAGATGTAGATAGAGATGTAGATTGATTCTACTGCCAGTAAACGTCTCGAAGCATAGATAACCTGCTGGTGCATGTGGAAACCATTCCAAATTCTAACACTGTAACCCTTCCGCTTGGTCAGCAATGTTGAGAGGTTCAGAATTACAAATCAGCGGTTCGAGGGGGACTCTACTTCGATGTCGACATTGTTTCGATCAGTTCTACAGTCGACATCGAGTGAGTGCCCCAAACCGACGTGGCAATGAAATTCGAAGGCAATTCCTGTGGGGCAGAGGATGTTTCCGTGTCCTGTTTGAATGGGCTTGGGATATCCTTATCAGAAGCTTGCTGAAGGCTCTTGGAACGCACACCTTTATTTCCGTGACGAAGGTGGAGCGAAGATGGTTCATATCTGCAGACATTTCCTTGCTTTTCGGCAGACCATTGAAACATATTTTCACCACTTTCACCACATATGATTGGTGAAGTCTCCCTAGGCGCATCAAGTGAGAAATTTCCGAGTAAGAATGTCGAATTGCAGACAAAAACAGCGGTGATAACCCAGCGTGTCTGCAGCAAGACCCAAGCATAGTTGCGGCAATCCTCCTCTCTACGTTGGTGTGAATTTTGAACCGACTTTTGCTTGAACACTTTGTAACAGGTCGATTCTCGTGTGCCCAGTGCCTGATCGTCGATTCTCCTCCACAAACCGAAGCTGGAGACACTCAACAGTCGCTTGTTTGCACAACATGTCGAATATGCTCTCCACGGAGATCTCCAACGGGACGAACCACAAATTGAAGGTGCAAATCCGCTGCGGTCGCGATGCCTCCGATGTGGGTACGATCGAGACAAGCAAGAAGATCCAAATTCGGGTGGACCGCAACGCGACGTATCACGAATACACCGTCGGGGTGGCGGCTGCTGTAGGACCGCAGAGTCTCGTCATGAGCTCCGATGATCTCTGCGACAACAAGTGTATCACCATCAAGGAAGAATCCGGTGAACTCAAAGTTCAAAATGTGCCGAGGACAACGGCTAGCACCGCAGCCGCTGCAGATGTCCCCTCTAAGCCTGCGAAGAAGACCAGTTGGATGACTGCCTGGACGTCAAAATAGGGTGCTCCATCGCCAGCTCCACAAGTTCATGAAGATGCCACTCACACGATCATCTGTATCTGCAAACCACAACTTCACTTCGACACTTGTGTAGAAGCCAGAGGGATATGTTTGTATATGAATCTGGAACTCAACTGGGCTAAGCTTCCACGTCGTAGAGTTGCTGTGTCTGTGCAGATTGTGTCTGAATTAGTGCACTGCTTGCCTAATGTTGCTGAAGCAAGGGGCCTTGCTCCTTCGCTGGGTCGTGCTTTCCGTTTGTCTGTTGTGTATTTGGGTGCTTGAGAATAAAGCGGTGGCATGATAATCTTCATGAACCCTCTCGCATCAATCAACTCTGCAAAATTTTGCACAATTTCATTGCTGCTGCTTGTTCGCCAGAAGGATACACTTCTAGATCCCTGTACAGAACATGTATTTATTTGATGTGTAGCACCTTGTTGCTAGTACCCCAAGACCTGAGTTAGGGTATTGAAAATTCTGGAATGTATACATATATATATATACATATATATATATATATGGTGTGTGTGAGTTCAATTGAGTCTTGAATATTACACCCTGTGATATTAGCTTGTATATTTTTTTCCTCATCAAGGTGAACAAAATAAATGATATCGTATATGGTGTTAAAGTGAGAGATCGTTCTACTATGTCTGTTTAATCAAAAGACAAATGCATATCTTATATCAATGCAGACGTTAGAAGTGTTCATTTTATTTTGGAAATCTCTAGGTGTCTAGTAAATCTTAATTAAAGTGCAAATCATCTTAAAATATAGTCAAATTTAGAAAATGTTTTGTAACCCTATTGAACTTTAGTGAATTTTTGTAGTTCTTTATGCAAAAAGTTCATAGCATTAAAGAAGGAGATCATGTAGCAATTAAAAAAAAAATTCAAGTTTTTAATATATATTAATAAATTAATATTCGAATTAAATATTCTATTATTAGATTTTTATATTAGAATTATAATTAAAATTAAGTTTAATAGAATAAAATAGATTAGGATTAAAATTAGAAATTTATATATTTAAAATATAAAATTATTAAAAATCATGTTTTAGCTTATATAATTAGATTCATATTAAATTATATAAAAATCTTGATGAGATTAATTAGAATATTAGAATCAATATTTAATTAAATATAATTAAGTTATGATGTAGTATTAATTAGTTATTGAATTATATTTTATCTATTAATTGATTATAGTTACAAATTCATTATAATTATACATTTTATAAAGTAGAAATAATTAAAAAATTATAAATATATGTTATGGTAGTTTTTTAGGTATAAATTGTAAGATTAAAATTTACCTTTATTAAATTATCTTATTAACTAAGTGATTATAAAAACTAAATAAATTATATCTTATATTAATTTTTTTAAATATCTAAATAACCAATATTATAAATTCTAACTTATTTATAATATAATTTTTAATTCTATAGATAATTATCAAATAAAAACTAAATTAAAAAATATTTTGATAATTAAACATTTATTACAGTTTAATATCTTTTTAATAAAAGCATCTAATAAAATTATTCTAAAATTTAATTTAAATATAGCCTACTATATAAACTACCCTCTAAATTTAATCTACCTTTCTATTGAACATTTTATTAAATAAATTCTAATGTAAGGCTCACTTAAATCTAATCTTTATTGAATCCAATCTAAGCAACATTAATCCAAGTTCTTAACAATCTAAACTCTAAACAAACTTTAAATCTTAAGTAACTCCTAAATCCTAAATTTTTTAATAAACTCTAAATTCATGAAATTAAAAAAAATTTATTTTATTAATAAAAACATAATAAAAATAAATTTATAAATAATAATTGGACACCATAGGGCCCTCAAACACAAAGCCAAGCCTCCAACTATACTAACCACACATCTGCCTAAATTCTATAACACTAATTCATACATGCAAAGGGATACAAATTGACACTAATATAGCTAGCAAGTGAATATATTTGGCATAGAAAATGGGTACACTTAGTGATTTTTATTTATGTAGATCCAATTATTATGACTCCTTCTTGTACTCGTAAGCGAAGATAGGTTCAGCTTCCTGAAAAGCTCACAGCCGACGAATTCATACTTGTTTGAATTCAAGCCACCACGATCTAACTTCAACTTGATGACGGGCCAGAGCAACAACTCTCTGTCTTCAGGAACGTGAACACCCGGATACCACACTTACTGAATCTAGTAGCGGCATGAGATGTGCACGAAGAAGTGCCAATCCTCAACCTCATCAGGGCGCTAGGGTAGCTATTCATGTCTTTCTTGTACTTATGCTTGAACTCTTGAACAAAGTGATCACCATCAGTTACCAGAATCCTCCCTCAAGTGAGTTTCACCATCGATCTTTCGTCGATGGTAAACAAAGTCACGTCAAAGGTACAACCCCTATGGTCAAATATCAACACCTTCTTCTCTCTTACAGAGGTTGTCTTCTTGTCCAGACTGTAAGCAATAACAGTAGCAAGTTAGAGACCGCCCGAATCATAGTGGTGTTTTGAGTCCCTTCAAGCTGTTGCCTAGGGCCTTAACTAAAATCTTGTAAACTGTCCTGTTCTCTGAGATGTAACCCATTAAAATCCCTTGAAACTATACCTACAATTCAATTTCTTATCAATTTTCAACTACCTTTGCAAGGATTTTCACAATTAAAACCTTACGACTTAGTAAAGTGTGTCTAAAAGAATTGTGTGAAACAAAGAAACATTTACAAATGTGCATCTAGAAGAGGTTGAGAGTATATTAAATTTTTGGCACCTTTTATCTTCTATTATCTTTCTTATCATCTGTTTGTTTTTAGTCTTTACAATGGATAAATGATTTTTTTAGGTTAATCTATCTCTAAATTTACCTAACTACTAAGATAAATTTTAATCTGTAATCAATTATTTTGACTCAGACATGCTGAAAATTCCTGAAGTATCATCTAAAGCAACTTTTTTTAATGAGACCACTTGTAGTATTGACACATAAATAAAAGGGTTAAACATACTTTTTAATAACCAACCTCAGTTGGCTAAAATTATTTTAAAACATACCAATAGATATTTTCAAAAAAAAAAGTTCAATTTCATGGGATTTCTTTTTATAAACTACATTTAGTCAAATTTAGATATATTTCAAACTATAGAACAGATAACAACATTTTTTCTCTTCTTTGCATACACTCTACCATTCAGTTCTTTCTTTTAGTTTAATTTTTTTTCTTTGATATTTAAAACATAAATTTTTTTAATTAAAAAATATAAATATAAATTTTAGTTTTAATCTTTATTTATTATCATATTCAATATATATTGAATTTTAATTTTTGTAATAAATCCCTAATAAACACAAATACAATATAATTAAAATTTAATTTTTTAGTCTTAAATATTAGTAAATATTTGGAAATATAATAAATTTATTAATTATGCACCATAAAACGGAGTAGATTCCCAAAATTTTGATTAATCAGAGGTTATTAGTTTTTAGGGATTAATTATCAGGGGGAGCACTGTATATACCAAGAAGGTGAAACTTTAAAAGCTATTTTCTTGAAAAATAACGATGACAATAATTTAAGTCTTGCTCTACAAAGCCACAAAAATTTTCCTCAATGAAATCTTGTATTTTTAAATTTTTTTTCCACACTTAACCCACTTTTTATGCACAGTAATCTCAATCAACTTTGCTCCAACAGGCAGCTTCTAAACTGGGTAAGTGGATTGAAACATGTGCGTTGGTTCTCAGCACTTAACAACATGAAAACTCAGCGCATCAAAACCATTTTCGCTTCTACATGGTTCCACATCTTCCCAGAGCTTGTGGACTATTGCTCTATTAAACAATCCTAAAGCTGTGGAAGTTGAAGGACGTGTAAGAAAAATGAGCAACAAAGAGGAGAAACAGTCCTCAAGAGCACCTGCAGCACTAGCAGCTCGCTAGCTTGCGGTGGAGCCAATTTCAGTCTAGACCTATCTTGTGGCAGTGATCAGATCTATTGGCACAATCTGGTCATGGACAAGACCCGTGAATTTAATCCAACTGAGTTAGATCCGGTAATGTGGCCGGGACATGCACAAGTTGCTTCTTCTTCGTAGGTGCTGCTTGACGTCCAGGATGTGCCGTTAACCATGTCGGTGAACAGAGCAACTGTCCTACACCTTTTTTTTCCTTTCGATCTTTGTACAATTGCTGTGTAGCACTAGAGGCGTAAGCTCAATTCGAGCATTGGAATTCGCTGCTGTTCTTCCTGGTTGTGATCTAGAAACTTGTTTCAACAGAACTCGCTGTCCAGAAGTTAGTATCTGAGCGTTTCACAAGTTGTGTGCCCAGTTTCGATGGCCTCAATGTCCGCTGCAGTGGCTGTTTTCTCCCTGGTCATGACCATCTGCGTCCTGACTGGTGGGTGGCCTGTTGAACATGAAGCACATTTTTCTTGTGCATTGTGATACATGATAAAGTTTACTTGACGGTTCATCAGTACTCAAGTATGATTAATTCTCTGCAGTGTGTTTTTGAGAATGTTGTTGGTCACGATGTAAGAATGATTTCCGATTGCCAAGTGCTGAAGTCGTCGAGGGACAATGTTGCCTGCTATGCCGGGAGCAAGAGGAGGAATCAGAAGAGGCATACACTGAAGATAGTATGTGGGGATGTAACCAACTCCTCAAGGAAACTGTTTGACTGGGAAATTCGGAAAGGAAAGCCGACTCGGTGATCCTTTTCGCAAAAAATATATTACACCCTTCATGGACCAGATTTCGTCCTTACGTTTCTGAAGTGCTCTGTATTATGCGAGGTGTGTTTGTGCACCCTTCACTCTGCACTATCATGTGGATAAAAGTGCTCCTAATACACAAATCGAACTAAAAAAATCATAAGCACAAGTTCTATTGTCAAACTATCAACTTTCGACCTTTCATCAAAAATCCTCGAATCACCCACGGCTTTCTAGTTTTGACGTCAACGGAGAACGGTGGTTTCAAGCCTTCTTCATGGTTAGTTCTGATCACTATCCACAACACGTGGGGTTCTCACTCCTGTAAAAAAAAACTGCGTCGAGGTTCGAAGGTGGGGTACTCCAATTCTACGTTGAATCAGTCCCGCCCCAGCAAATGTTCGCGTTTTGAGACATCGCATCGTCGATAACATTGAATAACGGGATCAAACACGGCCAAGTTTCGCACGCTACAGCTGTGGTCTTGCTTTGCTTTATTCGAAGGCTTCGATGCAGCTGCAGGAACCCTGTCGTGGGCAACTCGACAATGAGCGATCAGATGGTGTGCCGGAATTCTGGACCAAGTCCCAGTCCATGGATTTCCAAGGATTTGACAATCCATCGCCGCCGGTTGTCGACAACTTGAATGCAACTGGGATTTCAACTCCGGGAGACTGAAAGTGAAGAATTCATTGGTGGTGGTGGGACAAAGGAAGCTTCTACAGTCACTTTGGTCTTGTTTAATTGTATGATCCATTTGGGGTCCAATAGTATACCTGGTCTAGTGTAGTGGGTATTCTATTGGAGAATACATATGGTCTATTGTAGTGGATTGGTCATTGGATATGGGTAGGAAAACTGGTTGGAGAAGTTTTTTTTGGAAAGCACACTTGGTCTAGTTTTCTTCTAGTGGATTGGTCTTGCATTGATGTATTTTTTGTAATGTATATTATTTTGAAGTTGAGGATTAAAAAGGAACAAATGTATGGTTTTTTTTTTTTAAGGTGAGGATTGAAAAGGTACCAATGCATAGTTTTAACAATAGTTGCTTCCAAAAGAGAAAAATAATTAGAGATTTTGTAATAAATTAACTTCTTGTTCTCTTATGTCAACATTTTGGTCTTTTGTATTGTACCCCTATCATGTTTATTTTAAGGAACCACTATGTGGATACCCCCCATTCCATGCATCCTTGTATATATATATATATATATATATAATATTATTTAATTAAATACCATTGAAAATTGTGATAGTATTACAATATAATTCTTAATCAATCATGGTTTTAAAACATATATATAATTTTACAAACTAATTTTTAAATGGATTTTCTTATATTTATGATATTATCAGATTAAAATTTTAAAATACTATTAATAGTATTTATACTCAAATCTATTTTAATACTCAAATTATATTTTAATATTATCACAATTTCTAATGGTATTTAATGAAATATTATTATGTGTGTATGTGGAGATGTATGATACAAGGGTGTCCACATAGTAAAAGAGAGGTGTCCACTTAGCAGTTTTTTTATTTTATTTGTAGCAATTTTTAAACATCATTTTATCCATTATTCTATTTTAATATATCTTGATATTAAAAAAAATTGAAATAAAAATAAATTATAATTTATAAGATCTTTGTATAACAAAAACAAGGAGATATATCCTTCATTTGTTCTTGTTGATATCAAGTAGATTAAAACATAAATATGATTTTTAAATGCCTTCTAATATAGAATAAAATAATAAATAAGAGGTTTATTTTTTTAAAAAAAATAAAGATCTATTTCTTATTTTAAAAATTATATGGTATTTTTAGTTTATTTTTAATATTATTATAATTCTTTTTTATTTTAATAAAATTTAATAATATAGCTTCTAATAATTTAAAAATTAATAAAAAAAAATTAAAAGTATATATAATCTTTGTGCAATAAGAATTAAATAATTTAGCTTCTATTCTTTTATTAATATTATTTGATTAGAAATTTATCTAAGATTTTAATTATGTTATAGAGCAAATCAAAAAAATACACAAAAAAATTGATAATTTTATATATTTAGATATATATATATATATATATATATATATATATATATATGAGTATTTTTAGATTTTTTGGTAAAATTATGTATATTACATTTTATTTCATTAAATCTCTTAAAAATCCAGCTAATAAAAATTTATTAAATTTTTTGGATTTTTTTACATAAGATTTTTATATAGACCATTAATTGCATTAAATATCCTATTAAGTTTATAATAATTAAAATATCAAATCTTTGAATACTATTCAAATTTTATTCAAATTTTATTATTATTTATTTTTAATAAATTATTATTTATATGAATATATTTTTTTAGATGATCACTTGGTAATTAATAATTTTCTAAGATAAATCTTTTTTTATTAGTTTTAGTTTATTATAATTTATAAGAAAGAAAATAAATATAAATATAAACTAAATAAATAAACCATAAAATAGATTAAATCTTTAATATTTAATATTTTAAATTTTAAAGTATTTAATATTTTAAATTTTAAATTATTTAATATTTTAAAGTATTTAATATTTTAAATTTTAAAGTATTTGATATTTTAATATTTTGATATTATTTAAAAATAAAACTTCAAATATATTATATTTTTATAATCAAATTATATATAATAATCTAGTTTAATAATAAAATTATTTTTTATACTTTTTATCATTTTTTATTATTAAGATTATTTATTTATTTATTTATTTATTTATTTATTTATTTATTTATTTATATTTATATAGATTTAAGACTCATTGTAATAAAAGAATTGTAATTATTTCTAATTTTTTTCTAATTAATATAAAAGTAGTACAATAGACTTATTTTTAATTTAACACTATCTTCACAATGGTTCTAAGAGAAAATAGAAGAAGCTCCTTAAAATTCAATATATACTCTATTTAATAAGCAATTAAAATACCTTGCAAATAATCTATAATTTAAGTGATGCAATGGTAGCAATGATCTTACATAAAAAATCAAAAATTAATAAAATATAAAAAAGATTTTTTTTTTGTTGTAACAATTATATATAAAATATTTATTTGTGTAGCAAATACTATACAAATTATTAGAAAGGAGCTTAATAAAAAGTGGGAGGAATTTAACATGAAAGTAGTAAATCCAATTTGATAAAGTCTTATCTATAAGGTATTATATAATATTACAAAGAAAGATTATCAAATTATCTAGTTAAATTAATTATCTAGTTAGTATGGATAGATAAGAGTAGATAAAAGTAGGTTAATTTAATAATATCTTATAGAAAAGCTTCCTAAAAGCTTTATAGATGTGATTTCATCTTTATATATATTTATAGGTGATTGATAGATTAACAACTTGTTCAATAAGTTAGCCACGTGTCACACATGTTGATAGCTTATAGAACAAGCTAAGTATGTAGCACACATATAGGAAACTTGTCTTGCAAGTTTGACACATGTCTTGCAAATTGGACCCATATTGGAGGTTCTATAAAACGCTGCCACATAGCTCTTAGGAAGATAGTATATATAGAGACAAGAGTGAAGCCTTTTTCAATCTTGTCAATGCCTTTCTTGTTTTTAGTCTTATTTCAAGAGTCTTTAGTCTTCTTGTCTTTGGCAATAGCCATTCTAGTTTTAATATTATCCTATCTTTGAGTGATTTTCTATCCTTTTAAATGATACAAGAGTGTATTGACATTTTATTCTTTTATGATTCATATCCTTGATAGTTTGATAAGAGTGAAGATTCATTATTCTTGTTTTGTATTTAAAAAGTGAATGAATTATCCCACTTTTATTATTGTGTTTAAAGGTTATAGACTATCCACCTTTAAATTAACATTCTTTACTTTCTAACCTTGATTTTTTCCTTAAAAGAAAATAAATCACCCCTTTTTGTAAAACTTTTTATTTTAGAGGTTATAAATTACCTTCCTCTAATTTGAATTGTAGAGTTATTAAGTTGTCTAAAATATAAGGAAAGATCATGGATACTACACTTAGCAAAAGTGAGAATAGATTTGCAACTATTGCAAATCTTCATGAGCTTGTCAACATTCTTAGAGTAGAAATTTTACAAATTATTAATACCAATCGCAGAAGCACTATTCTTATATCTATGGGAGAAGTTCAAAGCCTACACCAAGAAATTGTACAATTGAAGAAAGCAAGTAAATCAGCTTCACAATCAAATCCAGAAAGTCTTACTTCTAAAAGCATGAAAGAAGCAAAGATTAATATGCCTGAGAAGTTTAATGGAACAAAATTAAAATTTCAAGGATTTTTGCAATAAGTCAAGATATATTTAAGATTGTGTCTTTTCTAATATCCTAATCGATTCACTCAAGTTGGATTCATAAGCGTACTTCTATTAGAAAGTATTTTTTATATATATATATTATTTACATCTTTAATAGAAAAAGATTCACCACTTTTTTATGATTTGAATTCATTCCTTGAAGTATTTACAACCACATTTGGAAAAAGTGATTAAAAAAAGATAGTAGAGATCAAGCTCTTATCTTTACAATAAGGATTACAATCAGCCACAACATATGTTGCAGAATTCTAAAACCTTGCTTAGAATGTAGAGTAGAATAATAAAGCCCTTATCAATCAATTTTGTTATGGATTGAAGAATAACGTCAAAATTTTATTACTAACAATGCCAAAAGCGGACTCTTTTACTACTCAAGCAATAATTTATTGTTTAAGCTATTGTATGTGAAAATTGATTATTCAAAAGATGTCAAAAATATAGATTCAATTCGAGAAGAACGAATCAATTAATGATAACAATTCCTAATTTTTCAAAATTTTATTTGACTAAATCAAAAGTTATGCAAATTGATATGGTATATTTTAAATCTCTCACCAAACAAAAAAAATTTGATGTTATCGAGAAGATTTGTGCTTATATTGAGGAGAAGCAAAGCACACTGCTTAATATTGTCCAAAGAAGCAACATAATCACAAAATGAAGAGTATAGTTGCTAAAAAAGATAAAATGTCGGAAAACAAGTTTTTCCAACTACAATAAGGACCATACAATTGGAATTATGAGCAATATCTCATAAAGATCTTATTCTCTTTTTAAATCTCTTACCTTGTTTTATAATAGATGTATTTTTAGGACCTAAAAATCACAAAGTCTTTGTCTTATTAGATTTAGGAATCTCAACTTATTTCATAGACAAAGATTTTGTCAAAAAATAAGAAATATCTCTAATCAAAAAAAACTAAATCTATGTACATAGAAGTCATAAATGGTTGTCCATTGTGTTTTGGAGATGTTATCCATGAGATTGTTCCTTTAAATATAGCAACTAAGGGACATAATAGTATAGTAATATTTAATGTGATTAGATCTCCTTCCAACCTAGTTATTTTAAAATTATCATGGTTATAAAAATATAATCTTCAAATAGATTGGACTTCTTATAACCTTGATTTTTTTTATAGTTAATCTAAAATCTTATTAAATAAATAAACATATATAATTCTAGTACATCCAAATCCTTATTGATAGGTATAAAAGCTTTCATATATGTGGCAAAAAAAAGATTATCTTTTATTATATATGCCACATCCATTTTTTATGCTGAAAAGACTATAAGTGATATTCTTGGCTAGTATCAAGATTCTTAAGATGTTTTTAAAAAGAAAAATATAAATATTTTTTTAGAATAACGACCTTATAATCGTTCAAATAATCTTCAAGAGAGAGCTCAACCATGATTTGGACCAATCTATAGTTGATCACAAAACAAGTTGGCTGCATTGAAAGAATATATTAACAAGAATTTGGCTAAAAACTTCATAAACCATTCAAAGTCTCCAACAAAAATTCCTATCTTATTTATGAAGAAAAAAGATGGATTGCTACAAATGTATGTAGATTATTAAGGATTTAACAAGATTATTATCAAGAATAGGTATCCTTTATCTTTGATTTTAAAATTTTTTGATCAACTCAATCAAACAAAAATCTATATAAAAATAAATTTGTAAGGAGCATATAACTTGGTTCACTTTAAAAAAAGGTGATGAATGGAAGAGTGTATTTTGAACTAAGTATGGACATTTCAAATATGATGTCATGACTTTTGGACTTATAAATATATCAGCTACTTTTCAATATCTTATGAATAATATTTTTTATGAGTTTCTTGATGATTTTATTGTCTATTATTTAGACAACATTTTGATCCATTCTAAAAACACAAAAAATAGATAAATTTGATATTCATCATATATTACAAAAACTTAGAGATATATGATTATATGCCAAGATAGAAAAGTGTATATTTCATATTATTTATATTGGCTTTTTAGCATACATCATTTTGAATGATGGTCTCAAAATAGATCCTAAGAAAATCCAAATAATTATAAACTCAAAGATTTTAAGAAGAATAAGAGCTATACAATGCTTTTTGAAATTTGCCAATTACTATTGAATCTTCATCAAGAATTTTTTATAAGTTGCAATTCCACTTACATACTTAACTTGTAAAGACAAACTCAAGTGGAATAAAGAAGCAAAACTATCAATTAAAGTTTTAATGATAGCTTTTATTTCTACACCAATATTATATTATGTCGATTTTTTCAAAGTATTTTTTATAGAAACAAACACATCAAACTTTGCTTTGGATGCGATATCATCACAAATAGGATCAAATGACAAATTCTACCTAGTAGTTTTTTATTTCAAGAAATTTTTAGCAGCAGAGATCAACTACAAAATCTATGATAAAGAACTTCTTACAACTATGGATTCTTTTCAAGAATGGCATCATTATCTAGAAAGCACTTCTAGTTCAATCACCATATATACAAATTACAAAAACCTTGAATATTTTATGTCAGCACATGTATTGAATCATCATTAAGCTCGTTGAAGCATATCTTTGTCAAGATTCAAATTCATTATCACTTATTGGCCAAGAAAATAATAAGGTTTGTTCAATATCCTTTCTAAATATTCTTATTTTGCATCAAAAGAAAGAGATTCAACTTTTAATTAATAAAAAATGATCTTCTTGAAATTAGAGCAATTTCATCTTTGAGCAATGAAATCAACATTGATTATTGATTCAACTTTTTTCAAGCAAGTCCAGTCAAGTATGTCTTTAAATCTTCCTATTCATAATATTAAGAATAATTCATCTAAGTCTCATGATACTTCCAAGTTCAAGTTTTAAAATAATCTATTTTATTTCAAAAGATGCCTATATGTTCTAAAAGATGAAGCACAACTACGTACTCTTGAAGCTCGTGACAACTTCTTTATAACAAGACATTTTAGATATAATAAGTTTTTAGAGTTAATATCAACAAATTTTTAATAGCTTCAAATGTGGAAGATTGCTAAAAAGTTTATACAGTCATGTGACGTTTGTTCAAGATCAAGAATTCCTTGTCATCAATCTAATAGACTTTTTCAACCATTACCTATACTAGAATAATCTTGATTTTTTGTTTCTATGAATTTTATCATAGATCTTTCAAATTCAAGTTTATACAACTCTATATTTGTGATTATAGATTATTTCATCAAAATGGTATATTTTATATCATATATAAAATCTATTATAATTAAAAAAATAGCTAAATTCTTTCTTGACAATATCTATTACTATCATCAATTATCAAAGGATATTATATCAAATACAAGGATGCAATTTGTATCAAGATTTTAGAGAAATCTTTTCAAAATATTGAAAGTAGATATAAAACTATCTTCAACTTTCAATCCTCAAACTGATGAATAAACAGAATAAGTAAATCAAGTTTTGGAATAATATTTGAGGTATACCATCAACTATCATCAAGATGATTGGATAATTTTTTTACCATTAATAGAGTTTGTTTATAATAATTAAATATATTTTTATACTCAACAAATTCCATTCTTTACAAATTATAGTTATCATCCATAACTTGATACTTTTGATTTTTTAAATGTTGATAATCTTATGGCAGAAGATTAGGTGAATCACTTATCAAAGCTATATGCAACAATGAAGGCATAATTAAAAGAAGCTCAAGAATAATAAAAGATCAATACAAATGTTTATTATAAGGAACAGCCTTAAGTCCATGTAGGTAATAAGATATGGTTATTTTATTATAATATCAAGATTATCCGTCCTTATAACAAGTTGGATTATTGTAAGCTTGGACCATTTTCAATTTGTAAATAGATTAATCCAGTTGCTTATAGATTACACCTACCAAAATCTATGAAGTTCTATCCTATATTCTATGTGTTACTACTTGAATCATACAAAATAGTAGATATACAAGAAAGAAGACAAATACCACTACCTTCTATAGAAATAGATAACAATAAAGAATTTGAAGTACAAGAGATCTTAGATTCAAGAGAGCATCAAAAGTGGTTAAAATATCTTATACATTGGCACAAATATGATATTAGTAAATGTATATAGAACCATTTAGGAATCTAGCAAATACATTAGTAAAAATCAATGCGTTTCATTGATAACATCCATCAAAATCAAGATGAAAAGTCAAAAAAAATTTTACTATAAAACAAAGTAGATTCAATATAGATTTCATTATTTGTTATTCCTATAAATTTTTTAGCACCAGAGAGATGGAGAATAAACAACCAATAAATTCAATTTAAAAGCTATTGTTTGTTGACTTACCAGATGAAACATTATAACTATCATAACCTTCCAAATGACAGAATAGAAATGAAGATCTTCAAAAATAACATATTTTTTTTCAGATTGATGGCAAAATATATCATGTTTGATATCACAACCTTGAAAGAGATTCCCAATATTTGGTGATACTTTTAGAGGTAGAAACTATTGTTGATGGTGTTCTAAATTTTTTTTTTTTAAGGAAGTTATGAAGGCCTCAACAATAATCAAATATTAGGGTGGTCCTTCCATCTTGGTATAGGATACTATCGATGGCTAAGAAGACCTATCAACTACCTTCAAAGAGAACAAAGATTAGAATATGTGACAAATATAATTTGACACATCTTCGACTTTTTCAACATATAATTATCACTCCTAGTGGAATTTCTCTCTAAAAGGGCGGATAATGTTATGGACATAAGATTTATTTTAATAATTATCTAATTAGTATGGATATGTAGAAATAGGTAAAAATAGATTAATTTGATAATATCTTAGATAAAGGCTTTCTTAAAGCTTTATAGATATGATTTCACCTTTACATATATCTCTAGGTGATTAGTAGGTTAGCAACTAATGCAACAAGTTAGCAATGTATCACATATGTTGATAGCTTGTAAAACAAGCTAAATATGTGGCACACGTATAGGAAACTTTTCTTGCAAGTTTGACACATGTCTTATAAATTGGACATGTATTGGAGGTCTTATTGAATGTTGCCACATAGCTCTTATAAAGATAGTGTATATAGAAATAAGAATAAAGCCTTCTTCACTCTTATCAACACCTTTCTTGTTCTTAGTCTTGTTTTGAGAGTCTCTAGTCTTCTTATCTTTGGCAATAGCCATTTTAGTTTTAATATTATTCTATCTTTGAGTGATTTTATATTCTTTTGAGTAACACAAGAGTATATTGATATTTTATTCTTTTACAATTCATGTTCTTGACAATAAGATTTAATCACTTTAATAAGCTAGTTTTATTAATTTCAAATATTTGATAATATTATAAAATCATTAATTGATATTTATTAAATTATAAAATTATAAAAAAAATTGATTTCTTTAAATATACTAAAATGAATAGGTTACAAATAGACAAAATAAATAAATAAAGTTTTTAAAGTTTATTAAAAGTTTAATAAACTTATGTGGTTATAAAAAACAAGAAAAATAAAAATATGTATAAGCTTTTAGAAGACACTATTACAAATACAATTTTTATTGTTCTAAGTTAATAAAAAAATTTAATGGATATGACTCAATTGTAGCATGAACAATTAGATCAAATTAATAAACAAAAACTTATAAAATTATATAAGCATCAATTCTTTAAGAAAGTAAATTCTTGTAAATATTTTAAACATTATATATTTAAAAAATATTAAAAAATAATCTTCAATTTTGTCATTTATTTTACTAAAAGTATGCTAGATTATTTATACTTAAATCTATTGAAGATTAAAGTAATTACTTCAAAAGCTAAAGCACCATTTTTTTTAAAAAAATTTATAGATAAATACTTTTAAAAAATATGAATGTATATAATAAAAAAATAAAAAATTGAGTTACTCACTATTATCAATAGAAAATAATAAAAAATAAATAAATCATTAAATTATATATATATATATATATATATATATATATATATATATATATTTGATATTTGTCAACAGAAGAAAGTATAGATTAAAAAAATTGAATAATTTTACAAAGATAAAAAGATTTTTTTATTTTATTAATTTAAATACTATTGATAGAATAAAATAATAAAATAGTTAAATTGAAGGTTGCTAGAAAAAATCTTTTATATTGAAGTTTAAATTAATACAAGCATTTTAATAACTATTTTTCCATCTACTAATATTAAGTACAAGATGTTTAAAGACATGTAGAGTGGTAGACTTATAGGTTATTTTAGACTTATAATTTTTATATATCTAGGTTATATTTATTTTTAATAAAAATAGAATAAAATCTAGATCCTTTGGTTTAAAATAATATTTTTTTAGTCACAAAAAATCCATAAAATATATATATATATATATATATATATATATATATATATATATATATTATTTAGATTATTATAATTAGAAATATAAATTTTGATAAATATCTTATAGTAAAATTTAATAAATTATATAAGAAAAAGAAAAAATTAAATTATATTTAATATTCTTCAATCAAAAGTTGATGTCTTTGATTCTTTTCATAGTTTTTGAGAAGCTTTTAGACTATAATGCATCTAAAAAAATTATTATAAAAATTAAAAAAATCTAAAATTTTAAAGGTTATAAAAATAAATATATATATAAATAAATAAATAAATAAATAGATAATTCAGAAAGTATTTTAGTTTATATATCTATATGTACTAGAAATTTTTAATTTTTTATATAATTTTATATAATTTTAAAATTTTATATTTTTTTATTTAATTCTAACTTTAAAATATTAGTATAAAATTTCTTTTTATAATAAATCTTTTCATACTAATAGATTAAAGTTATAATTAAATAAAAAAAATTGATACAAAATATATAGGATATTTAAAGAAAATTTCATATATTGATATCTATAGAGTTTTTAGATGACATAGAGTTTAGATATGGTAAGAGAAGTATGTTAAGAAGATACTACTGTGCTTTGGCATACAAAAACCAAAATCAATAAATATTTCTCTAACATTTATTTTAAATTATTATCAACATAATGCTTAAGTACTAAAGATAAAATATATATATATATATATATATATATATATAGTATTCTATGTATTAGTATAGTTAACAATCTCATATATGCAATTTTGTATATTAGACCAAATGTATTGTATGTTATAAGTGTAATCAATAGATACATGGCATTTCTAAAGAAAGACCATTAAAATGTATTAAAGTAGATACTTTATTATCTAAATAATACTAAGAATATTTGCAATAAGTTTAGTACAAAGCAAAAATAATGAAATATAAAATAATCTAATATAAAAATATCATATAATTTATTATAGATAAGAAAAGATCTAGTGCATATTAAGTTTTACAATGGTTGGTAGACATATAAGTTAGAAGTCTACTTTATACTCTACAACAACAATTTAATTACAAAAATAAAATATTTGGTTGTTCTAAAAAATATTAATAAAATATTAAACAAAATATTTGGTTATTCTTATTATAATAAGATTTGTTTATTTTAATTAGAAAAAAAAAAATATTTAGAATTTTTAGAAAAAATTAGTAATTTTATCATTATTCTTTTAATCACTAGAATTAAATATCTTAATTCAAATGGTACTTAAAAATTATCTTTTATATTTAAGAAAAAATTGATTATACTTTAAATGTGAATAACTTCAATTGCATGGTTAAATTTAATTTTAATTATAAAAAACCTAGTATTATTTTTATAAAGAAATATTGATACTTCAATTATAGATATTTCATGATTTTAAAAAATTAGTACTTTAAATAAAAATCTAAAATAGAAATAAGAAAAAATAATATTAAAATATATAATACATAATAAAAATAATAATAATACATCATCCTATTTTTATTATAAAAATATATATTTGATGTAACCTTCTTTAAAAATCATTAGATTCTATAAAATACTAAGATTTTATAAAATTTTGTATAAGATATTTGAAGATTATAAAAACTTGTATATAAAATAATACCTATAAAAATCCATTTGTAAAAAACTTGTATATATAAGTTCTTGATGAAAAAAAATAAAATAAAAAATGAAAAAGAAGAAGAATCTGTAGAGATAATAAAATTATAACATAAATTTTTTAGAATAAAAAAATACTATAGAAATTATTTAATTATTCAAAAAAAAATTATAGTAATTTAAGTAGGTATAATAAAAATATAATCAAATTTAATAATTATTCAAAATCAAGAGATTCTACAAAGTTATTTGTACAAAGATTACAAATTCTTGTACCTTAAAATATTATTTATTTACAACTTTTTTATTTTATCTTTTAATAATATTTATATCACATGTAATCATGTAATTTATATTATTTAATAAAATGATATACTAAAAAAATTAAAGTACAAATTTATAAAATTTAATATGGTTTAAATTAAATTAAATTAAATTGGTATAAAATTATATATATATATATATATATATATATATATATATATATATATAAATATTATTCTATTTCCTTGTTTAAAATTTCTTCTTGAATAGTTTTATTTTATTTTTAAAACCATCCAATCTAGTTTATAGAAAAAAAACCTCTTAAAATCTATTGTTTTGTACTTATTTGGTACTTAGACAACAAGAATTTTTTTGTTGTTTGTGCCTAAGTATCTTATGAATGGTTCCATGTCAAATATATATATATATATATATATATAGATGAAAAGAAGAGTTGACAAAGGACTATTCTTTCTGTCATATTAAACATTAGCTTTTGTTAGTAAAAAATTACTTTAGATATTTTTTGAAATGTTTTTAAAAATATCTTCTTAAATAATTTAGAGGTAGAAAAAGTACAAGCAAATATATTTAAATTATTCTAATGATTTAGAAATATTTATTATCTTATAAATTATTTAATAAATACAAATCAATGAATACTTATTTTGATAATGGCAAAAGAGCAAATATAGTAATTGATAGAAATTACTCAAACAAGTATATTTTTTAGATCCTCCATAGGTGCTAGTAATAAAAATAAATTTTTAAGTCTATGGTTATTTAAATTTTAAATTAAAATTTTATATTTATATCTAATTAGTTGTAGAAGTTTTTAGTATAATAAAAATATATCATTGATATTTTTATGTTGATCCTAGATAATTGTAATTATTAAAAATAATAAAAATAATCCTCAAATTTATACATAGATAAATTAGAATCTTTGTAGTTAATCATAAATAAATAAAAAGATCTTAATTTTAAAATTAACAACCAAATATTTGAATTCAACTTCTTGCTTTAATGCCAATTGATTGAATTAACAAAATAACTTAATTAATGCAAGAAAATTTTATTGATAATGTGAATAAAATTGATAAAATAACTTAATTATGAACTTCCTCTATAACTATTTTAATAAGTAAAAACACATTTTACAATTAGAATGACAGAAATGATATGTGATAGAATAAATTTTAACAAAAAAATAAAAATAAAAATAAACATATTTTTTTGGATAATGAAGTTGTAATAAAAATTACTACATATGTGAATATATGTATGTACAAAAAAATGAGTCTAAAAAATTGAAAGATTCTATTTTGTAAATAATAATAACGATAATAGTGAAGAGCACCCAGTCCAACTGCAACACTGCCCCCTGTGACCGTGCCCGAGGGGGATTGGTCCTCTGACAGCCAACCAGGATGCAGCTTTAACAGGCCCACGTGGCTGCCAGGTATCTCCTTCCTCGAAATTCCCCTAAACTCTGCCACTTCCAGGCTGTCCCTTGTTTTGTTCTGGGCAGCCCAGAAACAAATTAAATTTTAGATAATAATAAAAATCCAAAACCACAAGCACACAAACAGCTTGGCACCAACACAATCCTACAAGTCGCTAATTGACAGTTCACAATTACTGTCCTTGAAAATGACACCATGCTCACAGGTCCCCTGGGATGAATGAACAATCCGACGGTGGATGAGGTGATGACGTGGCAATGGTTGTTGCAAATGAGAAGATCTCTTGAAAAATTGTGATTCAGTAAGTTGTTTGCAAAATATTAAATTTTTTATGAAAGAGTTATACAAATATAATAGTTGTTTAATAAAATATAGTTTTTTATCATTTACAAAATTTAATGAAAAAAGTATTATTTTTGTTATACTTTTAATGTAAACAAAAAAAATTCTGTTTATTGATAGCTAAGTGTTAAAGTATATATGAGTTCAAAAATCGTGTTTTAACCTAGAAATAATTTGAGTGATATCCACTGACAAAGTCGGTTCACAGACAATTTTGAATAAAATTAGATAGATCTTTTTTCTGAAATGTTTGATGGCATCTTGCTTCATCAAATATACTGAAAAATTAAATAAATTAAATACACGAACAGTGATATATATATTGATAACATTGACGCATATATTATTCTTGTTAGACTTTTTCAAATGGAAACGGAAAACAATATATGTAACAAAAAATCATCAAGTGATTTTAATTTTTAAAAAGATTTCCAATACACATTGATGTGGCTGTACATTAGTATATTATAAAAAAGAAATAGAATAATATTATTTCCACGAATTCATCTGCATATTTTTTATTTTTTTTGTTTTTAATGCATTAAACCACTTCAACGGTAATAGTTTAATAAAAAATAATTAGGACAAGTTGCGAGTCCACGTCAGCAGTAGCGTGGGCTGGTCTAGTGCAGCTGGAATCACGGAAGGTGGTACTGGAAGTGGGAACGCGTGCCCTTCCAAGTTCATCCCAGTGCACATGTTTTTTATCCCAACGAATCCACTCATTCATCCATATGGAATTCTCCAAACAGTTGTTGATTGTTTACTGTAAGATTCTTTTATTTTTCTTTTTAATATGTTTCTTTCTAAAAGGATCTTTTCATACTTTTTGAGTTTGTAATCACTAAACAAGGTCATTTTTATTTTTTTTCTTTTAATTTATTATTAGATGAACAATAATCACATGATTTCATGGTTGAGTCTTAAATGGCACTGACTTCTAAATTCAAATTTTAACTTTAATTTTATTGTAGAAGCTGTTAGCTATTTGGTAAAATACCTGTATTAAGGAATAGACAAAGGTAATGGAATGAATTAGATGAATAAGATGTTAAACTGTGTAAATTCTTGTTTAATAGTATCATTGGCAAAGTGAAAGGATTATGTATTTAACTTTAACATTATCAAAAAAATATAATCACCGATTTACTGAATTGTTATCATAAAAAATTAAAATATCTATAAATTTCAACTTTTCCTGAGTTATCATACAATGAGTAGTAGTGATTTGTACTACTCAACACTCAATTTAATAGATAAGAGACATAAAATAACATTATGTCTCTTAAGTGTTTTAAAATCACTTATTTAAATATCACTCATTAAATAAGTGATTTTAAAACCTCAAATATTTTTACAGGACCTCTGTATTAACTAGCATAAACGTAAGTATTTTGAAAGCTACTTTAGGATACATTTGATTTATAACCTTTAAATTTTAATTAAAAGTTGTAAAATTAAGTTATAATATCCTATTGTGGTCATTCTATTGATTTTCATTGTTTCATGATATTAGTGAATTTACATGATTTTTAAAATTATTCCCAATGAATACATGATTTGTATTTTTTAAATATTCAGAAGTATTTTTTTAATATATAATATTTTTTAATTTTGTATTTGGTCCATTTGATTTTTAAAATTTTTTAAATATTCAGAAGTATTAATTATTCAAATTCAAATTAAATTACTCTAAAATTAATTTGATAGAATTTCGGTTTATGTACAATAAAAATAATATAATTTTTTTATTAAACAGATATTGAATTAAAATATTTTCAGGATATAATTCCAACACATGTTTTTTACAAGCCACTCAAATCTTCTATTTGTATCCATGTATATTGTTCATTAGATTATGCATTGATTGTAATTCATTATTATATTATAAAACTGTGTGTATGTGTTTGTATATATATATATATATATATATATCATGGTATGTAATGTTTTGATAACCACAATTCTATATCCAGTTTTTTTCTCCTTTAATATTCATCCCTTTAGTATTGACATCATATATAATCAATTCCAGTTAACATACACATGTAGAATTAATTTTTTCAAATCCCAGGATTCATTGTTATGCAATTACAATTGATTGACATGTTTAACATATTTATTGTACTGGTGACACAATCAATAATCCAAATGCAATTCAATGCAGAAAAGAAATAGAAAAGAAAAAGCGGAAACATTCGTGTGGAACCTCTGTATCGTTATCTTTGCCCTCCAAATGGAAAAAATAGGAAAAGGTAAAGAAAAAGCATAAAAACAACTTCAAACTGACAAATCCACCGGAATGGATAGCATATCGGAGGAAGGGTCGAGGAAAGACCGAGCCAGGACAGAACTTCGAGAAAGCCGTCATCCATCCACAACAATCATCCGTACGCGAAAGATCATTGATCCACTAGAAGGAAACAGAGGGAGGTGTCGGAGAAAGCTATGACCTACATGTAGCCGTTGAAGGACTTTGAGCGTGGCGCTGGTCTTGCGAGTGTCGCAAAAGCCCCCGTAGATTGAAGAAAATCGAGAAAGAAAAACGGGAACAATGAAGAAAGCGTGACCATTGCCGTAAACGCATACGGAATACGGTCCCATTACGACTGGGAGACGCGTTGGTACGGGCATCGCGGGCGTCGACGACGCTGTCTGCACAAGCTGGACCCAGCTGCGCACGCATACTACACACCCCCGCCCCACCTGCCGCGGTTTCGTGTTGCAGACCGTGCTCGCTGCCCTCTCCCCCCCCCTGCGTGTAGTCAACCTGCGTCTGTCACTCGCTGCTGTTGCGCGTTCTTTTTCTTCTACACCTGTGGATCAAGCCCTGTTTGATGGTTTAGTGGAGCTGGGAAATTCTCGTGCTTGACACAGAGCGCGAGAGAGCGGGCAAGAGAGAAACGGAGCTGTAACGGTCAACGAAGTATAGTGAGGAGTGGACAGTGCCCATGAGATAATAAGGATATCGGCGGATTTGTTTGCGGTAGCGGGTGCTGGAGGAGTGTTGGTGTAGAGCCCTCTGGCTTGGTGGAGATTTGTTGTGGTCGAATTGAGGTGGTGCAAGCGGTAGTTGGTGTCCAAGGTGGGTGCTTTGTTCACGTCTCGTGAACCTGATGCACAACTGCAAGGATTGCTTAATTTAGCCGCACTCGCCGAGATTTTTTTATTAGGTTATGTGCATGGCGATGGTCTGGAGAGTTCCGTAGAGGTCTTTGCGAAGTTGGTTGCAGTTTTGGCAGTAGTTCTATGCAGGTGTCTCTCTCCCCGTAGGGTTTTGTTTCGTCCGCGCTCAATATTGGTACCGTGCTGAGAAGTTGAAATTCGAAGCATTTGGGTTGTTGCTCCCTGTTGTGGCCTAGTCAATGAGGTCGTTGCGCTTGCGTGATGAACATTTCTCCTCTGTGCTAGCCCATCTGGTACAGTGCCTCAGCGTATAGTTAGGCTCCCCTGTTACGTTGTGACCCCCACAGGTGACTCATTACTGTAGAGTGGAGTGCAAAGTGCCCTTCTGACGACGATTAGCAGGGTTCCTCCTCAGTGTGGCTGCCACCTGCACAATAGACAGGATGTGGGAGTGTGGCACGTTTGAGCTGTGGCACTCGCCTGAATATTTTCGATTCTGACGTAGTTGCAGTGTCACTAGCTTCTTCTCGTTGTTGCAATCCTCATCACGTTGCTTGTTTGTCCTTGGCTTCTGGTCGATGCAGGGTGGAGTTTTACACGTTGGTAGCCGCTTAATCAACCGAGTTTGGCAAGGCTTAATGTTGGTACAATTTAGGGTAGCACTAGAATCTGTTTTCTGATTTTCATGGTGGAGAGCTAGCAGCGCTTACAAAGGGTGCACGCAGCCATGGCGTCGCCAACAAGGCCGAAACTTGCCATGTCTGGGAACAAGTCGTTTCGGAACTATAGCATTCCGCGGGGAGGAAGCCCCCGCCTGGAGAGATCGACTTCGCCAGCTTCAACGGGTCATGCTCGGCGAACCTCAAGCGGTCGCTATGCGGGGTACTCCCGCGACGAAAGCGAGCTTGGCGAGGAAGTGACGTCGCAGTTTGCATACAGCGTGCAAATTCCGGCCACTCCCGATTTCCAGTACATGTCTGGTACTAGCATGTCCGGCACATCGCCCAGCGTGCGACCCATGAGCCCAGCCATCGCCGGGAAGGCCGAGCAGCAATTTGTTTCCAGCACCATCTTCACAGGTGGGTTTGAAACAGTTACCAGAGGTCACGTTATGGAAAAAATGATGGAGATCGAGGGGAATCATCCCCAGCTAGCGTGCGCCCCGGGCACCATCTGCGGCGTGGTAGGCTGCGACGGCAAATCGCTTCGTGACGAACGGGGGGAGGAGCTATTCCCCTGCGAGTGCAAGTTTCGCATCTGCCGAGATTGCTATTTGGACGCGCTGGCCACGCCCTCTGCTAGATGCCCGGGCTGCAAGGAGGATTATAAAACACCCGACGAGAGCCCACGCGCCGGCAACTTCCAACGTTTGCCCACTCTCAGTGAGCGAGCAGCTAGAATGGAGCGACGGATATCTCTCCTGAGAACCACCAAGCCCGGCAGCCAAAGCCTCATGCAAAACAACGCATACTCGGACTTCGACCATTCCCGATGGTTGTACGAGACCAAGGGCACCTACGGATACGGCAATGCCGTCTGGCCTAAAGACAATGGTTACTCTGGTGGTGGGGGTGGCACTGGTATGGGCTCTGGTCCCCCAAATTTTGTCGACAAGTCCAAGAAGCCTCTCTCAAGAAAAGCTCCAATCTCTCCTGGCATCCTCAGTCCTTACAGGTTAGCAAATTCTCAATTTCATCTATCCGATTTTTATGCAATAGCTATTTCGAACTAGTTGTGTGCTGCAATCTCTCTAGATTTTCCAGCGTTTCATCTTACCCTTCTTCTGAGTTTGACTCGCAGACTCCACAAGAAGAGTCTGTTGTTTCTGCAGTGTTGTGTTTGTGAGAATTACTGCAATGAATTCATCGAAATTGATGAGATGAAGGTGAATTCATTGTGTACTGGGGGTTTAGTTTACCCTCATTTAACGCATGTATTGAATTGATGTGATGTGTATGCAGGCTCCTCGTGGTGATTCGAATGGTTGTGCTAGGGCTCTTCCTCACTTGGCGGGTGCGGCACAACAATCCAGACGCAATGTGGCTGTGGGGAATGTCGGTTGTGTGTGAGATTTGGTTCGCCTTCTCATGGATCCTGGATCAGCTGCCGAAGTTGAGCCCCATCAACAGGATGACGGATCTAAAAGTCCTGAAGGAAAAGTTTGAGTCTCCATCACCGGCAAATCCAGATGGTCGCTCAGACCTCCCCGGAGTCGACGTTTTCGTCTCCTCAGCTGATCCTGAGAAAGAACCTCCACTTACCACAGGAAACACCATTCTCTCTATTTTAGCTGCTGATTACCCTCTCGAGAAACTCTCCTGCTACTTGTCTGATGATGGTGGTTCTCTGCTATCCTTCGAAGCCTTGGCAGAAGCTGCCAGTTTTTCCCGTATCTGGGTACCTTTCTGCAGAAAGCACGACATTGAGCCTCGCAACCCTGAGACTTATTTCCTCCTGAAAGGCGATCCTACGAAGGGCAAGAGTCGTCCAGACTTCGTGAAAGACCGCCGGCGAGTGAAGCGTGAATATGATGAGTTCAAGGTCCGTATCAATGGCCTTCCGGACGCCATCCGCCGCAGGTCAGACGCTTACAATGCTCACGAAGAGCTTCGTGCCAAGCGGGATCAGTTTGAGATTGGGCTTGATCCTTACGAACCACTCAATGTGCCCAAAGCTACGTGGATGGCGGATGGGACGCACTGGCCAGGCACTTGGACGCAGGCTGGCAAAGAACACGGCCGTGGCGACCACGCCGGGATTATTCAGGTGCTAAACTCAATTCATGAACTAATCTGGATGTTCCAGGGCGTTTCTTCCCTTGGCACTTGCTCCTAGTTAAGAATGATGTTTCTAACAATTTCATTTGATGCAGGTAATGCTAGCCCCGCCCACGCATGAGCCACTGATGGGAAGCCCAGAGTCCGAAGAGAACATTATCGACACCTCGGACGTCGATATACGGCTTCCCATGTTGGTGTACGTCTCCCGAGAGAAACGTCCCAAATACGACCACAACAAGAAAGCTGGTGCCATGAACGCGCTTGTGCGTTCCAGCGCCATCATGTCTAACGGACCGTTTATTCTGAATCTGGACTGCGACCACTACATTTACAACTCCCTTGCACTGCGGGAGGCGATGTGCTTCTTCATGGACAGGGGCGGTGACCGCTTGTGCTACATCCAGTTTCCCCAGAGGTTCGAAGGCGTAGATCCTAACGATCGGTACGCGAATCACAATACCGTCTTCTTCGACGTCAATATGAGGGCACTAGATGGGCTTCAGGGACCTGTGTACGTGGGCACGGGGTGCGTCTTTCGAAGGACTGCCCTCTATGGGTTTGATCCTCCTCGTTACAAAGAACATCCAGGTCTTTGGGAGACCATCTGTTGCGGTGGAAAGAAAAAGAAAAAGAGAGTTGCACCCAGGCGGGAAGTAGAGGTCGACAGCGCGTTGCATGGTGCGATTACGGTGGCCGAGGATGAAGAAGAACTCGAGGCTATGATGTTACCAAAGCGATTTGGGGACTCCGCATCGTTTGTTGCGTCGATTCCAATTGCCCAGTTCCAGGGGCGCCCCCTTGCAGACCCCGGTGTGCAGAATGGTCGCCCAGCGGGTGCTTTGACTGTTGCTCGAGAGCCCCTGGACGCATCCACAATCGCAGAAGCCATCAATGTGATATCCTGCTTCTTCGAGGACAAGACCGAGTGGGGAGGGCGTGTAGGGTGGATTTACGGGTCTGTGACGGAGGATGTTGTCACAGGGTTCCGAATGCATAATCGTGGCTGGCGATCGATTTACTGTGTTACAAAGCGTGATGCGTTTCGTGGAACCGCGCCCATTAATTTGACTGATCGGCTGCACCAGGTTAGTACATTTTCTCTAGCGTTTTTTCAAAGAAAATTTATTAGTTATGTCTCGATTGTTCTCAGAATTTCGCAAGTGTTCAGGACATCTATTCCTGGATGTTCTTTGTGATACTTATCAGTACGTTCAGTTCAATAGCCAAATGGACTGCTTCTTGCGGATGATGGGAATGGAACCATCCATGTGATCTCAGAAAATCATCAATTTCGATGTCGTAGCTTACTCCATTACGAATCTTGCAGGTACTGCGGTGGGCAACAGGGTCGGTTGAAATTTTCTTCTCTCGCAACAACGCCCTTTTCGGAAGCCCACGCTTGAAACTATTGCAGCGCGTTGCGTATCTGAACGTCGGCATCTACCCCTTCACATCAATCTTCCTCCTTTGTTACTGTTTCCTCCCCGCCCTTTCCCTCTTCTCCGGCCAGTTTATCGTGTACCAGCTCAACGTCACCTTCCTCGTCTACCTCCTCACCATCACCGTCACCTTGTGTATGCTTGCTCTTCTCGAGGTCAAGTGGTCAGGCATTACGCTGGAGGAATGGTGGCGAAACGAGCAGTTCTGGGTGATCGGTGGCACGAGCGCTCACTTAGCAGCCGTCTTTCAGGGTTTCCTGAAAGTCATCGCCGGGGTCGACATCTCCTTCACGCTTACGTCCAAGGCAACTGGGGACGAGGCGGGTGACGAGTTTGCCGATCTGTACGTGGTGAAGTGGAGCGCTCTCATGATCCCTCCCATCACCATCATGATCACCAACGTGGTGGCCATTGCGGTGGGCACCTCGCGCCAGATTTACAGCACCATCCCGGAGTGGAGCAAGCTCATCGGCGGCGTCTTCTTCTCCTTGTGGGTGCTCTCTCATCTGTACCCCTTCGCCAAGGGCCTCATGGGCCGCAAGGGCAAAACTCCAACCATTATCTACGTGTGGTCAGGCTTGCTCTCCGTCATCATCTCCCTCATGTGGGTGTACATTAGTCCGCCTTCAGGAACTTCTGTCACTGGGGGCGGTCTCTCCTTTCCTTAAAAATTCTTTAGCAAATTTCCAACAGTAATTTGCACAGCATATCTACCGCTAACTAGCCCGACATTGGACTAGCATCGGACCAGCTCACTTTAAGCTTATCTCTTCCGGTCCCTTGCACGCACATGTGCCTTGAAGATTGCAAAACTGGACTCGGAGAGATCCAGTGCGACTGTATCGATAATTGTGGGAACTGACCCAGAGTAAGGAATTCCGGTGCACATCATTTTGCTGCTATGAGCCGCATCCAAGGATCGTGAGAAAACGAAAAACAAGCGGAGCAAGCACGCGGCGTCGAGAACTGCAGGTGCCGGTCATAACCACTGACGAATCATCAGCTCTCGCAAGTGTAGATTGCTCTTTGCAAATGGTGATCGATGCGATCCTCATTCATCGAGTTCGGTAAGATGAACCTTCGGCATTCAAGCCCATGGCCTAGCGCGTTGCAACTTCTGTAGAGTTGATCATTTGTTCAATAAAAAATTTGACCGAGTTTTGAAACCTTAAACTCTGATCCTGATTTGCTGTGCCTGATTGCGAGGCTACTGTTTATAACTGCCACGGAGAAGTAGATATGTAGATTAAAGATGGGCTTTCCAAGTGGCTTCCAAATCTGATGGAGATTGTGCCACACATGAAGATTCTTTTGCTTCATTCATTCCCAAAATATTCTATCGGCCACTGAAGGTCTCTAACGCTTTTGAAACATGTGATCAATTGATTTGCCAAATTTGGTAGCTTTTTTGAGTTCTCCGCCGCAGTCGAGCAATTTGTGGGCCCATTGTTACCAAATCTGCCACCACAATTTGTCCTTGGTTCCGTTATCCTCGCCGCCTGGACTGAGTCCCAGAGACACCCGGGGTTGACTTTGTCGAGTCCACGTGTCAATCTGATATTTTGTTTACGAAAGTCAAAACAGGAATCGAAGAGATGTTGATGGAGACGAGGTCTTTTGTGCACCGCCAGCATGCTGAACAGGGTCTTTGAAATGGTTCGATTGTGGTGATCTTCATTCATCCACTTTCATCCACCCGCGTTTCATTCTGTTCATCTGTCTCCGTGCTGATCCATTGATCCGTCTATTCATTCCCTATCCAACCACATGGTGAAAAGAATATATATATTTTATTTTATTTTATTTATTTTTATGATTTTGATTGATAGAGAAACAATTACAAGGTCCTTGCACCTTACATTATCTTCTAAAGAGAGTTGAAATTGTGTAAAAGCAATTGAAATTTATGTGAAATTTTGGTGGTAAAGATTCTTTGTTTTAAAATAAACACTTTTTATAATTCCCAATGCTTAGGACTTAAAGTACATTAAAGATATTGCTTGATTCCAAATGTGTCAAACTTAAGTGCATTTCCAATATTTATGTAGGATTATTTGTTGTTTATAAAGCATGCAAAGAAAGTTGTACATTAGAGTATTAGAATAGCCTTGCTTTCTCTATACATTAATAATTACTCTTCTAAATTAGCAACATGCATGTAGTCTCTTTTTGTACTTTAGGTCTAAACAAAATAATCTTTTAATTAAAACAAAAGTCAAAAGATAGCATATTTTATCATTTGGTTTTTCTTAAGTCTAAAGACTTATTAATGCCAATCAACTTCCTATGTAGCTTAGTTGAGTATATCATTAACTTATTACCTATTTTACCATAATAAATTTAGAACCAAATAGTAGGTCAATAAGTATCTCGTAGAAGAATTTGATTGCCTCTTCAACTTTATGTGCTTTTTTAGGTTTTTATACCACTCTAATAATCATAACAAAGTGTTTTATTATATTATATCTTTAAGTGTAATTATTTATACTTCTATTTTTTAAAGACTTATATAAACTAATATTATGGTATAATATTCTATATTGTGCATCTACTTGATAAATCTTAATTTTTATAGATCAAAGTATAATAAATCATATTTATTTTCTAATCTCAATATGTTAATTTTGATGTTTATAGACAAATATAAGAACATAATTTTTAACTAATTTGTACAATACTATTGAGTCTCTAGGCTTAGAAAATAGTATTTTATTCATAATCGAATTTTATAAATAAATTAGATATAAAGATGTAAATTATTTGTAATTTTATTTGTCATATGTTGTAAGACTAAATTTTTCTTTGGTATTAGTTTATAACCTAAGACAAAGTTCAAATACATTAAAAATATTTTGTTCTATTATAAATTATTTGTTATGTAATTCTACTTGTCTTATAAAATTAAGATATATTAATAAGTAGAAAATAGAGATTCTATCAAAAGAATGTATTTTATATATAATAGAATAAATTAGAAGATTTTAATTGTAAAAACTTAATTATATTAGTCTATATTTTTTAATCCTAATTTCGTTTTAAAAATTAATTTTTAATTTTTAATTTTTAATAATAACATATTCATAATCTAGCTATTGTTATTATTATAATAGATCATAACAATTTTATAATAGTTATATATTTTATTATTCAAAATATATTATAATTATAATATTATAATAGATCATAATAATTTTGCAAGTGCAATTGGTTTTTCTAATACAAGTCTATATCTTATGATTTTTTGTGTTTGAAATTCACCCATTTGGCTTGTAATACCTTTATTGCTTCTTTAGGATTAGTTTTTGATTTTTTTTTTTTTTTTATTTATGATTGTAGTAAATTTTTTCAAATACAAAAAATTCAACTTTTGCTTCATCTTATCAATTAGAAATTGATCTACATTTTATGTTGGAATAGATAAATCAAAATTTGTTCTAAAAAGTTTGCTAATATTGTTGGTAGATGTTTATGTCCACCCAAATTAATTACTTCATTGTAATCTCTATGTGTTCTAATATTTCCAATAAGCCACAAACTTAGACCAATAAAACTTCTTTAGCTTAAATTCTTAATAAAAATTATTGAGAATTCTTGTCAATTTGGTAACATTTTCTTCTTCTCTTCTTATTGCCCATGCTGAATTGTTTGTGCATTGGCTTAGAATTTGTTACTTAAAGCTTCTATGTAATATAATGAAACAAATAAGTTTATTTTTTTATAGTGTTATAATTTCTAAGTTTAAGATTTCTTCAATAATAATAAACAAGTAAAGAATTTAATAAAAAACCTTGTCTTATTCCTCTCTTAATAGGAAATTTTAAAATAAGAGCACAATTTAATCTAATTATTCTTATTGTTATTATCATTTTTTTTTTAAAAATAATTTAATAAAGGAAAATATACATATTATATTCATAAATTTATTATTAAATCTTAATATTTACATTATCAAAAAAAGATATATTTAAAATCCTTATTATAAATATAAAAATATAAATTTTAATAGGAACAAAGGTTATTTAGATGTTTTAATCTAATGAACAATTTTTTATATCACTAAAATACTATTCAAAACAAATCTCAAGAAAAAAAATATATAGTTTGGTTAGGATAAATATCTTCCATAAGAATCACTTGTAAAAGTTTTTAAAGGACCTTGATATAATTTTTTAATAATATATTTAATACAATAAAAAGATTTCTAGTTGACAAAACTAATCCTATTCTCTTTTTTATTTAGAGAAAAAATATCATAATTATATTTTGAAAGACGTAATATTTTGCAAAAGATTGATTAATCATATTTAAAAATTCTTCTCTAATCACACTTTCAAATGCCTTGAAAAAATTCTACTCCTACTTTGTTTGTACCAAGTATCTTTTAACAACCAATTCTCTTACTACTACTTCTAGTTTATGTAAATCCAATAATTAAGTCAAAGTTTATATGTTATATTGTCTTGTTTTCAACTATTCGTAACATATATTGTGAGACTTCCAAATCCCTTTAAGAAGTAATTTGAGGTTGATATAACATGGAATAAAAAGTCATGATATATCTTTTCTTTTTATTCTTTATTAAAAATATTAATTCTTTAAAAAAAAATTAATATAAAAAAAGTGATCTTGGGTATTGTTGTTTAATAGCTATAAAAAAAAGTATACAATCACATATTTTTAAATAGCTTCCATATAATGTGTACTTTTATTCTTTAACTTTCTTATCTCCACTCTTTAAACTATACAAACTTGGCTTGGATCCTTTTGAAGAGTTGTTGGTCATTTATATCTTTTAGATTAAACATTAACTATTGATCTACCTCCATAGCTTCACCTTTAATTTTAATTTCTTGCCATAACCTTAACATAGATAATTCTTGGCAAAAGACTTTATAGAATGTAAAATCAACCCCATTTATTTTGAAATATTTATCCAAGATTAGCTTTAGTCTACATTTATTTAAAAAGTAAATTTTCTAGACTAAAATTTCAGAATTGGATAGACAAATTTCAAGCAAATGATTTAAGAAAGCCACATCATCTTGGAGTTTATATTTGAGTATTTCTTGTTGTGGTAAGAATTTGTACTAACACAAAATATTTTTAGTATACTAAGAACCTATATTCAATCTCTTTTGTTGTCCTTTAAAAATTGAAATACTTATTCTTGATTAAAAAAATATTAAATAAAATCATAAAAATATTTGTTAATATGTTGATTTCTTTTTAATCTTTTGTTACCAATTATATCATATTTTAGTCATTTTTTGAGATCTAGAAAGGGCCTTTATATTATATGTTAACTAATTTTATTTAAATTTAGAATTTTAAAAATATTTATTAAAAGTATATATATTTACTATACCTAAATATATATAAAGAACAATTTTTAGAATCATCCATAAAGCTCTATAATTTATAAATGTCCCTACATTTTCTACAACATGTTTGAAATGAAGGATAATAAATTTGTAAATCTCTCTAGCTCTACTCTAAATCAAGTCTAAGATATATATAACATAAGACACTTAGGTCTTATATTATATACATGTAACTACACAATTGAAATATTTTGATATTACTATTTAACTTTATAATATTATAATAATTTGTATTCAACTTTGTATTAAAAAAGAGATTGGATGGAAATGAAATTTTAGATCTTATTAGAGGTTTTGCTTTTAAAAAGGCTTGCATTTCTTCTTCTATAATCTAAAATATATTATAAAGTATATTCCATCAGTTATACAATAATAAAATAATTACTCTTTCAATTGTTTAATTTCAATTCAGAATAATAAAAACTAATTTATCACCAATTGTTTAAAAAAATTATATCTCATTATTGTTGTCATAGTATATTTTAGAGCATCATATTCTATGTTAAATAAATCTCTAATTGAAATGTTGTAATATTTTGTTTTTTTGGTTTTTTGATTTAGTAACAAATTAACAAAACAAACTCCTTACAAATAACAAAAGGACATGTGAATAGAAAGGTTTAAAAACAAATTACACAAGTTATAATTATACAAAAGTAATATGAAGTCTAATGAATTCAAAGTTATAATTGTAATATTTCTATTGATTTAGATATTTTGATGAAGTACGGAATATGCCTGCATGTATTATCAAGTGAATGAGAACTTTTTGAACCAGTTCTTTTAGAACGTGATTTGCAAAATAAATGTTGTTTATATTTTTAAAAACACATTTTGTACACTACAATAAATGAATAAACAAATATAAGCTCATTGCTTTTATGTAGATCTCAAACTTAATCTCTCAAATTGCAGAGTCAAAGCCAATCTGCTGTGAGATGCAGAGACCTGGTCTCTCTGACTTTTTTCCTCCACTGTGGACGCTGTAAAATCTCCATTCGCAACTTTGCTAATTTTCATGATATCAGCCAGGTACACCTGTTGATGGTCACATAGACCTCAACCTCGACATATCTCGTTCAATGAACAAAAGATCGCAGGGAGAAACTCAAAGGTAAAATTTAGAATTCAATATTAAAGCATATTGGCTAACTTCTGGTTACGTACCTCTCGTTTCGCCAATCCAACAATACTGCAGCAGACTGGAATGCCCAACTCAAGGCTACCCTGCAAAGTCACTTACACAACACATTCTCATGGGAGGAACTAAGCAACGCCTGAAATATTCAGGTGCAGATGAGACCCATACCTGCGTGCATTTGCAACAGATGCCCAATAAGGCAATTATAATATCTTCATCAATAGGATGGATATAGACTCAATTCTACGTGTTGAGAGACTTGACAATCTGTAGGCTTCCAAAAGTCACAAATTCATTCATTTAACCAGAATAGGACTGCTTTGAGCATACTTTAAAAGCAATTGTATGTACATTCCTCTTTGTAGAAGTGTAAACATAGCGTTACACTCCCACACTTGCCAACTCGGAAAAGTTGTAAACTGTGAGCAGAGGGATTCAGAGAAGTCGTTGCATAACCGATCACTTTTGAGTCAGTCGCGCAATCACTTGTCTCATCATGAATTAGAGGCCACAGAACAAGATATGGACTAACAAGAACTGTTCAACTCCATATTGAAGTGGCATCACGGTTCCTTTTTCTTCCAAGTATAGCTGCCTTTTCGATTCGAGGCCCTTGCAGTCGCCATTTTTTGAAAGCCTTCACAGAATCTCGGCCTGCTTCAAACACTTTAAGAGGGAAATTCTATATCCGTCAACGCATGGACATGATGAGTGACGGAAGAACACACGCTTATACAAAAATAATTTACTGTCTCCAACGGACTTAAAAAAAAAAAAAAAAAAAAAAAAAAAAAAGCAGGTTAGAAACTCACGTCGAGTTTCTTCCTCGGTGAGATGAGGCAAAAACTTTAAATTCCCAGATAAAGTAGCTGTGAGAGCTTTGCACAACAGGTCTTTGTAACGCCCTTGCAAAGTGGTCAATAGGAAAGGTCCGAGTGTGGGATCCACGTTCCTGTCATCCATACGTAGCAACTGATGTATTACAAAAAACGAGACATAAGAATTGAGCGCAACAACGTTATTCAGAAATTAAAAAATTATCACCTAATACTATGGTATTTGAGCCATGTTTACTGTACTATCACACAACATTTCATGAGGAATATTTCTTGCACGAATCTTTACATTCTTGAACTCGACTGAAGGAAACAAGGTAACAAGATAAGGAGAAGGCTCACAATTCAACTAGTTTACAGCCCATCTCATAGTAGAAGGGACACTTGCTATGAAGGTCTACACATGCTGGGTCTGCTTGCACTTCCTTGCGGACCCTGAGCACATTCTCAAGTATCAGAGGCAAATTAGGCCTGCACTGTTCATGTTTAAAGGGAAATAAAAGTATCCGTATAAATCCTATGGTGTTGTCTTTAAAAATGAGACTTGAGCTCTTGTGTATCCTCTACCTACTTTCCCAAAACAGAATTCGGTTACTATCTAGGGTAATCAGTAATCTGGCTTGACATGTTCTGTCGTGGTTCTCATGCTCCAACCCATTGACCAAGATAGCTTTTAACCTGGTATAACTCGTAGATGGCAAAAGGGAAGAGAAGATTGGTACCATCTTCATGGAAATAAGCCTCAAGATGTGAAATAGTGAATCGAGATGTACCTGGCGTTGAAGCAACTGGGCAGCTTTATGTGCACAATTTGCCGTTGGACTAGATCTTGGGCTAACCAAAGAGGAAGATCTACCACAGATCCTCGAGCGACCTGAGAAACATCCGCAGAATAAAACCCCGACCAATATCATTCAACAGTTCGCTCCACACACACACACATCTCGAGTAGGCTGAAAACCCTAAAATGATTACTATGAATTTCGAAACACTTACATTGTTATCTTCTGACGACGGGTCAAGAAATCCAGCGCCATTAGCCTTGTGACGAAACACGGTTGACACAGTCTGCGAAAACCCCTCACATAAGCACTAAAACCCTCTAAATTGCTCACAATAAAACAAAGAAAAATCGTACAATTGAACAAACGCAGTGCAGAGAGATTCATAAAGAGAGTAACTGCATAACAGACCGAATTACTTCAACACCCAATAGTCCCTCTACAAACACCGCGACTACGATGAGCCCCACAAATGAAATGATTCAAGCAAAACGAGAAACCCAGCAGAGGAAACAACTCAAACGCAAGGAGCTGTGAGCCCACCTCGTCCTGCATCAAAATGTCCTGGATGTCGTAGTAGTTCGCCATCGCCAAGCCTTCACATCTGCAAAGCGAGGCCCGTAGCGGAGCTTCCGAAGCCTGTGGAATCAAAATGGGGTCGGATTTCCCACGGAGACCAACGCTGCGAGCATCAACGAAGCGCGGGACCTGTGGAAATCGAATTGTAGGATTTGGCGGGAATCCCAGCGAATCGAGCAGGGTTTGTTTGGAGCGTGACGTGGCACCGAGGTGTGTGTCTGTGATCGTGGCAATCATTATTTTATTTTGAGAAATGATTTTTGAGACATTAATCTATTAAATTTTTACATACTTTCCTACGTGTTTCATGTTTACATTTGATTTGTTTGGAAAACAGAAATATCTAATACTAAAAAAAATGCTTCAACCAAAGTCACCAATGAAAAAAGAATTGAGAATAAAATTTTGTAAATGACGACATTGGATTATTAGTTGCAAACATAGTTGAAATTTTCTTAAAGTATATGGAGTATATTTCAATGAGTTCTAAGAAATTTAAATATCTTTTCAAGAATCTTAACATTAAAAAAATTATAATCTTTTCAAGATAATATTCTATACATATATATTTTATAATTTTATTATATATATATATATATATATATATATATATATATGTGTGTATATATATACATATATATAGAGAGAGAGAGAATTAATGTGCTTGCAATACAGTTTTAAAAAAATATGATAATTATTTTTACTATTAAAAAATGAATATGGCTCCAAATAAGACCCTTGACTTATACTTCTTATAAGATAATAGGATTTGATTGGAGCTTTTTTGAGATTTATTAGAGTTTCATCTCTAATAAACATTTTTTAAAGTATTTTAATAAATACTTTTCCAAATCTTTTATTTATAATTAATTTAAATAATAATTACTAAAACTCCTAATTATATGTTATTATATAATTTACTTTTACTAAAAATAAAAACTAATAAGAAACTTTGATACAACATAAAATTTTCTTGTATTTTAAAAATACTAATAATTTTAATATGTAAATAAGAAGATACTTTGATCTTAAAAAATAAAATAAAAAACAAGTCCTACAATAACTGGTTGATAATGTTTTAAAGAGTTTGTAAAATGAAATTGTTATAACTATTTAGAGGTGTAATTAGAAAATATTTGTACAAAGATAAGTGTTTTTTGCACTTGTATAGAATTACAATGAATCATTTTATAACCAACTTCAACACTGCTTCCTCCTAAATGGCTTGCCTTAACATATTAAAGATTTTTACTTTAATTATTTGTTTACAGATTAGAAATGTTTTGTTTAAGAGTTAATCTATTTCAATACTACATTATTTTGCTAATTATTTGACTATTTTATAGGCTTTTTTATTTTGATTAATATACATAATCAAATCTTAATTTCTTTTTAATCTTTTGTACAAGATCTAATATATAGTCCAAAAAATGATTATTAACCTTATATATTAGACAAATTTATTTTTTGGTAAAATTTATTATAAAAAATAAATATCTTTTTAAGTTTAAGGGCTCTTTTAGAGTCTTATTTATTAAATAATTGTAAACTTGATACATCTTTTATAAAACTTTTGAAGATTGTTTTAATTTTTATTTTATTTTTAATCTTCCTATTAACTACAAATGCATTTATTTTGTCTTTTTGCCTTATATTCTTTGTATTTTAATTTCATGTAAATATTTCTTTAGAAATATTTTTTAGATTTTTTATTATGAAGTTCAAATTGCAATACATATTGCAATATTTTATACACACATATACACACTAATTAATATATATATATATATATATATATATATATATATATATCTTAGTATATATGTATGTCTTTAATTTCTATTTTTGATATTTTATAATTTTCAATCTATCAAATAAAGAAAAAAAAAATCCCAAATTTTTAATACTTATCAATTATATTTTTTTAATTTTTAATTTTTTTTCTTTTTTTTTTCTTCTAATGATGGTAGTCTGTTTATTCTAAAATAATTTAGACCAAAATCTTTAGTGAAGTTATTTCTTATAATTTAAAAAATTGAAATAAGATCTCCAAATCATTATTTTCATCTATGTATATAGATTATATAATAGCAATTTTTTTAATTCTAAGTCTATAAATTATTTTTATTAAATTTTTATAATATAAGTTTTAAAATATATTTTATAATTTTTTAAAAAATAAGTATGATTTATTTTAGATTTAAGATATAAAATTATAATAAATTAATATCTATGAGATTTAATACCAATATATAAAAATTTCCACTTTGGTTTGAATTCTATTTAAATAAATAAAACTAATATATATATATATATATATATGTATATATTAATACCACAAATTATTAGATACTCTTCTATTAAAAATATTTCATACTTAATAAGTATAAATATAATATAAAATTATTAATTATTATTAATTTTATAAATATATTTGTTGCATATATTTTAATGTCTATCTCCTTTAAGTAGACCTTCTAATCAATAATATTGTTCTAAATGTAATAATAAAATTTTAACCATATATCTATAATAATTTCTTTTATAATAGCCATGTATTTTATTTTGATTATTAAAAGTGGTGTAATAGATAGTAAATTAAATTTCTAACTTAAAGGTCTATCAACCATAGTAAAAACATGACTTGTAATAGAACTTCTCTTATCTAATTCTTTAGAAAAATTAACATCAATAAATTCTTTAGATTTTATATCAAATATATTACAAATATTTGTGGTATTAATATATAATATGTATACAATGATATTTTAATGAAGATAATTTAAAATGAGATTCTAGAGAAATACTTACTAATTATTCTTTATCTATGCTAAAGTGAATCAATATTTTTTTAATGTATGTCTTTGTAATATCTATAGTCTATGTTTCTTTAAACCTTTGTAAATAATAATACCTAAAATTCTCTCAGTAAGTGCTAGATATTTTATATCAATGTCTTTTCTTAGTTGTATCTTTAATTTATTTATATTTGATTTTTTTCTTGTTGTAACTAATGTATTATCAATATATAATACAAACGTAACAGAAGGGTATAAGTTAGCCTTTTGTAGTTATTTAAGACACATACAACAATTAAAATCAATAAAAGTAAATCATTTCTTTATCATAAAGGCATCAAATTGCCTATACCATTCTTTGGAATTTTTCTTTAATCTATATAATAATTTTTTAAACCTACATCTAAGATTTATCTTTATCATTGATTATTTCAAGTAAAATAGGATTTAATGTCTTTTTAATGTTGAGTAAAGATTCAAAGGCATCAACATCTATGTTAAGAATATCCAATGAAATTTAATTATCTTTTTTTATATATAGATTATTATCTTTTAATATAGAAGTTTCATCAAACTTCATATCTTGATTCAAAATAATCTTACTTATATTTAGATCTTATATTTTTTTATCTATTTGAAAAAAGATTATAATCTAAAAAAAAAATATAAAAAAAAAAAAATTATTCTTAAGATCTTGTTTTGATAAAAAAATTTGTTGAAAATAGACATATGTCATATATCTAATAATTCTAACATTGAAAAAACATATATACCTATCACTTAATATTTCCTTTGGTATCTTGTATTTAATAGTAGTGTTGTGTTATAATATAACAATTAGATAAAAAGATGGATGAAGACTAAAATATGTAGAAATAATTTAAGTGCAAGATTAATAATTTTTAATTTTTTAATTTTAAAAATTTAATACTAATAAATTGAGCATAGTTATAAAATTAATATTCTATGCTATCTTTTATATTAAAAAAGCTACTATTATCTTAATAGGACCATAAATAGATTCATATAAGATGAAATAAGTAGATAAATAATGTAATAACTTATAGGATAAAGTCAATAGTAGGTTCTTATTAAATTTACTATAAAAATAGTTAGTTTGATACTTGAGAGATGATTGTTTGTTAAACAAGGTTAAAATCACATCCCAAGTTACAAAAATAAAAACCTATGGTAGATGGGGAGTCTTTTTGTAGCTCAAAGAATGAGGTTAAAAAATTGGTTTTAAAAATGTTATAGGAGTGTAAGATTTGCACAATTGTTATTTAAAAAAGACCTTTAATGATGTAGTGAAATTTAAGATTTTGTAAGCAATAAATATTAATATGATTTCTAAATAGATTATTAATAATTTAAGCTTGATTTACAATTGAATTTTTATAAGTAAATAGATTTACAAGTGAAATACTTTAACCTTAATTTCATATCAATTTAAGAGTGGAATTGGAAGATATTTAACTTTATATACAAGAGAGATATAAGAATTGGACAATTTAAGGTTAATATCTAATTCTTAGATATTTGAAGATCTACATATTACATGAAACAATAGTTTAAGATGCTAATACAAGATATAACAATCAAACCACAAACTAAGTTAGAAGAGAAGTCAATAATTGAATTATAAGATTCAATTATAAGAGTTTGTTATCAAACTTAAAATAAGAAATAAAGATTTAACAATGGAGGTTTCATCAAAATATTTATTAATTTATAACTTAGATTTTTAAAAAATTTGTGAGTTAAAAAAAAACTAATGAAACCAACATTTGTAAATTTTGAAGCTAATTCAATGGTCCAATTAAGAGTTGATGCTTATTGAAGTTTATTGTTTGGAATTTAAGATGTGCTTATTATTTTCTATAATTTATTAGGATTTCTTTAGAGTTTTAGAAGTCGTATTTTAGAATTTAATAGGATTTTGGCTCTAAAGCCAAGAGCCTAGTATTTTTCTATATAGACAACAATCTTCACAATAGAAGTAGATAAAGAGAGATTTATCAAAATACTTGCAATGTTGATAACTTCAACCTAAAAGTTCTTTTTTAACCCAAAATTATTTATTATATTTTTTATTTCCTCTAAAAATGTACTTTTCAACCTTTTGGCTACTCTATTTTGTCAAAGAATTCTTAAAGTAATAAAATAACAAATAGATTCTTCATCTTTAGTCTCTATTATTGTCTCTTATTCTTTGATAATAAACAATATATCAAATTTTTGTTTTATCATATACACCTACACCTCTTATAAGTAATCATTTCTAAAATAAAAAATATATGTAATATTCTATCTTTTGAAGTAATTGGTGCAAGCTTCTATATATTTAAATGAAGACATTTTAATGTACCTTCAATAAAATGAACAACACTATTAAATCTCACTTATAATGTTCATAAAAATCTACTTTACAAGAATATATTTTCTTCATGACTTGACACTTGTATAATTTTATAAGTTCTTCTTTAGTCATATAATTTAATTATGCACACCACAATTGAGATATATTTGATGAATTTGTTTCTCAATTAAATACAATAGCAATTATACATGGGATACTGTCTCTTACAAGTTCATATAGATTTCTAATCTACTAATTCTTCATCATCATGTAAGCTCCTTTAAAAACTTTCAGAAATTTGCTCTTTGTTGTCCATTTAGAACCAATCAAATCTAATATATCCATAGGAGATAAGTTCTTCTATAATTTAGAAAAATACTAAATATAAGTCAATATTCTAGTAATATTAATAAATATATATTTTATAATTTTTTTGTTTTACTGTAATTTTTATATTATTCAATGAAAGTACCAATTTGTTTTACAATTTATCCTACAATTATTTGCAAAAAATAATCTATTAAAAAATAACTCACATTTAAAAATTTTAAAATCAAAGCAAAAAGTTTAAATTTAAAAAATACACATCCTTAGTGGATTGCAACATGGTGTCAATACAATAGTCCTCCTATATATTGTTATTTTTGCCATCCAAAAACAAGAAGCATTAATCTTTGAAATGATCAAAGAAAGCCAAAAAGTCACTTAAACAATTAATTCACTTCCATAAAACAATTAATCACCAAACCTGCATTTAGTCTTTAAGTTTCCTACTCCACCAACTCTCCATCAAGCTCAATCCAATTATTCAGATTTTTGAATAGAATGTGAGTTTGTGTTAAAAAAACCAACTCTCATCAATCTCTTTTATTGCTACTCCCCTCACTAGTCCACCTTCAGGCTTCAAGGTCGTAGGGCCCATTTCACTTCCTAGCTTGGAACCCTAAACTTAACAGTAGCTGTCTGAAGGAACCAGATTGATCTGCAAACACACCAAGAATACTTGTTGATACTAAACGAGTTTGAGACACCATCCAGACAAACATTGGACTTGTGAAGGAAACGAAGGTCTCAGTGTGCCCAGAGCGGATAGTATTTGTTGACTAGAATAGCGACGAGTGAGATTCAAGCGTTTTTTCATGTCGCGTTTCATAACCTAGAGTGAGGTGATAGGCTGCGATGGTTCATGGATGGCTTGGGGGAGCGATCATCGTATCAGCTGAAGTCCCTCGACGTCGAGCCTGTCCGATGGGGCAGCGGAATGGTCAACTAGTTTACAGTCAAACATAGAAAGCATTGGATAAGATTTGGCATCGCAACTATCCCTGATAAAGTGGGACCCTTTAGGGTTTCCTCCTCAATTTGTTCATGTTTTTCAAGCCAACGTGAGGCCACACAAGTTGATTGTTTTTGAATCAGAGAGAGACAATCCAGCTTCTGTTCCAGGTTGCCGCAAAAGTCAGCCGCCAACTCACTTCAAGCAAAGTCAATCTTCGGAGGTTTGTCAGAAAGCTTAACTTAGATTTTGACATTTCTGCGCCGCGAAAATCAGTATCACGCCTCGAGTCCACGAGTCTACCTCCTCAGTGCGGTACAAAACAAGCACCATCAAGCCGGTTTTCTCACAAACGATTATGTGATTAGTGCGATTTTCTTGTGCTGAGGAAGATTTGCGAATTGAAGACAATGGGTGCCGCACCGACCTTAACCCAGATGGTTCTTCTGGTGGCGATTTGCTTCACTCTCAATTTCAAGGGCAGCTCCGCAGCTGCAATTTGCAATGTTGGTGATAAGAGTGCCCTGCTCAGATTTAAGGGCCAGTTGATTGACAATGCCAAGGTTCTGGATCCTTGGAAGTCAACCACTAACTGTTGCACATGGCCGGTAAGGTCGGCGTTAATGGAATGCACCTTCGCATTACTCGATTTGTGCCAATTTCGTACTATGTTGAATGTGGTTGGTTACTGACACATCTGTTGGGGAAAAATTGGATCCAGGGAATCACTTGCAATTCAGGGGGACGAGTTACAGTATTGAATCTTCTGGACGTATTTGCATTTCCGAACGCTAGTCCCGACACGAAGCTGAAGATAAAACCTGGTGTAAAAGGAGCTGGCTCGTCGCTGGGCGACTTGAAGGCGTTGCGAGAGCTGGAGTTTCGCAATGTGCAGTTTGGATTCGCGCATCCCATTCCTGCCCAACTTGGAGGACTACCGGCTTTGGTTTCGCTCCATCTGATCGGGACGCAGTTTGTAGAGGCGATCCCCACAGACCTTGGCAAGCTTACGAGGTTGAACCACTTAATTCTCGAGGGCAACCGTTTCTCCAGTGGCATTCCGGTAAGAAGATGTCGAGTGCTCTTCGTAATTCTGTGCTTGGGTATGAGAGGGGGGGGGGGATCGTGAGTAACACGTGTGGAATGATCGCCTTCGTGGACAGGACTCTTTCGGCAACCTGAAGGAGCTGACATCTATACAGCTTCCCAACAACGGGCTGAAAACAATCGGCTCAGAACGCATAACCTTGCTGAAGAAGCTGCAATCGTTCGACCTGACGGGCAATTTGCTCTCCGGGCCCATCCCTAAGTGGTTGGGCAAGCTCACCCTCTCCGACTACATCCAGCTCGGACAGAATGGCTTCACAGGCTCCATCCCAGGCGAGCTGTGCTACATCCGAGGGCTGAAACGTATCATCATCTTCGACACGAAGGTGTCCGGACCCATCCCTCCCCAGATTGGCAACTGCGCTACGCTGACGGAGCTCGTGCTCTTCGACAACCAGATCACGGGGAGTCTCCCTGCGGAGCTCGCGAAACTGAGAAACCTGCAACGAATTTCCGTGAAAAGGAACCGGATGACCGGCCCTCTGCCGCCCCGAATCGGCGACTTGCCAATGCTCAAGGAGTTCGACATTGGCAACAACAAATTCTCTGGTGCGATCCCGGCAAACTACGGCCCCTTCGAGGAGGATGAACTGTCGACCGACTTCAGTGGAAACCAGTTGACAGGTAATCGACAAAACCTTCAATTCCACCTCAAAAGAAAAAAGAAAAAAAAAAGAAAAAAAGAAAAAAAGAAAAAAAGAAAAATTATCTAGAAAGTAAACCTCCCTTCAAAAACTGTATTCGAATGCCTTCAACTCCAACTCCTTGATTCACAATTGCCACCCACAGCTCATAACTTGTTCCAGTTCATGAGCTATCACCTAACTGTGCTAATTGGCCCACAAACAGTATCTAAGTTCCGGTGTTTTGTATCCTCCAGGTCCAATTCCAAGCCCATTGAGTAATCTGCGCGTCCGGGTCTTCCAACCTGGAAACCCTGGGCTCTGCGGCAAACCGCTTCCAGCATGCAAGTAAACTGATTTTTCCCATGGAATCCGCCTCACAGCACCGCACATCACAACGTCGATCTCACTTGGAGCCACAAATCGAAGAAGCAAGGAAGGAGGCGTTTTCCACTGTTTTGTGCATGTTTTGTGCATGTTTTGTAGCTTTTGTCCACGATCTTCAAATCCATCTCGAGAGTGATGAAAAAGTTGTATGTCATGGCAACCAGTAGTATAAGTTCTTTCTGCAAAAGATCAAAATAGTATTTTAAAGTGTTTGACTCAGGATATTCATTATACTTTGATTGATTCAGATGACTTTTGTCGTAGTATTATTGTATCTGGAGTGGCAACTATCAAAGTGATATTTGAGCCACTTGACTTACTACAGTGGTAATGTAAGTGTAGTGATTTTTATAGATGTATTTTATTATTGAAGTTATCTAAAATTCACTTTTTTTTTTATAACTTTGATGAAATAAAACATGATTATTTGAATGAATTTTTGGATATGATTTTTCTTGGTACAGTTTTGCTACTGGCTACACCAGTTTTTTAAAAAATATTAAAAAAAGGTTACCCAAAGATCTTTGAACATAAAGTGGAAACAAATCATTTGATGATATTTTTGCACTATTTAACAATTTATTTTTCATATTGTACAATAATATTTTATCATTACATATATAATTATTAACTTACAGTTTCAAATTTATTTTAAAATAAAAATGAATGGATTGATACAATATTATATACTATTTTATAATTAGTGTTTTTTGTGAATAAAGTAAATTTGCTATTTTTAAATACATAACATTTTAATATGATTTTTTTGTTTTTGAATGTAAGAGTGTTGATGTGCTCTAAAACAAAAACATCCAAAAGTGAATGTGTTTATGCATCTTATACAGCCTCTTAGAGACAACTTCATAAATTTTAAATTAACTCAATGATATGCAATGTGACACGCATTAAATTAAAATCTTAGTATAGACTATGTTAAAGTATAGATGTTAGGCATACCAACAATTTTTTAGATACTTTAATGTATGTTGATGATTAATGTGAGTAAGTTGTATCATACTTTTAATAAAGAAAATGCAGCCATCTTAAGCGAGTTAGTTATTGTGGTATTTTATATATATATACATACAATCTGATTTTAAAAGCATTAATTTTATAGAAAAAAACTAATGTAATTTTGTTTTGATTCTTTCTTACATATTGTTTTGCAAATCAATAGCTTATCAATCATCACCAGTGCAGTACTGCACTTGACTTTTGAAACTCCATTATACAACTCTAAATATTAGTACCATTTATTATTTGGAACAATACGTATATACACAAGACAAGTCAAAAGTTCTTTATACCCCATAATTGTTAACCTCTGCTCTCTTCTCATCTTCCCCAACCAAAACAAACCTTGCAACATTGAAAAAGCATCCTCCGTAGCGTCTCACGGAGACTTTCGTTGGATGAAGAAAGATGATGAATGTACATTCGTTTCCATAGAAACCAGACCCATTTCTCATGGATATTTAGAAGTATTGCTTCCGACAGAGGATGTCAGACCGCAAGGAGCTTTGTATGAAGATTGCGAGTTCGATGAGGTCATTCACACAACGTAGCTGAATGTTTCAACTTAAAACTGAAGAACGCTGTCGCAGATAGATTATCGAAGTTGGCAGGAAGATTAGCATGGTCGAAGGAGGTCGTTGTCGCAGTCACGAAAGAGTGCGGAACCGGAAACTAACTAAACGACTGCATCGACACCAGGAGCGGGATATGGTGGAGTGCTGTTTTAGAAGTTGCAAATCCTAATGCTTAATAAAAAAAAAATGGCTGAGAAGTTGTGGGATCTACATTAGGACACAATTGATGCAAAGTCCTAAGCGTTTTGCAAGTTTGCACTGATCGCGGTGAGTGCATCGAATCTCCGGTCGATATGCTGAATGACTGAGAAACAGGATCAGCAACAGGTCAAACAACGTCCATGGTCTTCTGGTCGGGATTTCTGTACGCATTCGAGCCCATGGCTTTCCCCAGGGCGCCGTGCGCTGGGTCTGCGTTGCTCTTGGACCGCTGACGCAGCCACATGCTCCATGTGATGACCTCCAGGATCAGACTGATCACCCCCAACACTATCAAAAATACTATGTAGGTGTTCGTCCACTTGACCCCCGGTCGCAGTAGGTCGAGACCTTCGAAGATGTTGATGATGATGAGGATTATGATGGCGTAGCCGATACTGTGGTGATAGACGTTCCAGAAGTTTCGTAATTTCGATTCTGGCTTGGGTCGCAGAGCTAGCGCAGTAACCTACTACCATTGCCATGGAATTAGCTCAAAAACTTTCAGGGGGCAAGTGCAAGCTGCATAGGGTCGAGCTAGGAGACGTTGATCTCACCTGGAGAGTGGCCATTGCGAAGATGCTGATGCCGATGTTGCGATGCTTAGTGGGAACTGCACCATGGTTGTAGGAGTGCAGCTTCATCCCCAGCGCCCACGCCGCCACGCCGAGAATGTAGCCAGTGCACTGGCAGGTCACATGGATATAGAACCATGCGGAGCTGCCAGCTGAGAGAGGACGCAAGTACCGGGCAGCCATAATCCCCAGCGGAAGTAGGAAGCCCCATCCTACGGCACTGATGATGGCGTGTCTCTGCGCATTTTCAATGGCGAGGAGAAAGTTATGATTGATTAATCTAAGAAACTAAAAAAGGTCGGTGCATAATCTGAGAGAATGCTTGGCTTACATCCTTTAGCTTTTGGTGAGGGAGCTCGACGTCGCCAGATGCTTCGTTTGTTTCCAAGTTGATGCTAGACGCGGAGGCCACACTGTCGCCCGACATGGCGTGAGGGCCGATGGCGTTCGTGGCCAGATCCACAGTAGATCCCTCGTTCCAGACGTGGTTCATAGTCCACGACTCATTCGATTTCTTGTTCAGTGTTGCAAATATCGTTATCTCCGTGCCACTGATTTCAACTGATGTTCCTGTGAAGTCCAAGCTGAGGTTTCCCGGAACGCATGGCGCTCCGCCCTTCATCGGCCCAGTTATGGCATAGCTGTGCACTACGGCGCCTTGCGCCGACTGGAATGCTATTAGAGCCTGGGTTCCCACCATCGCCGCAGCGGTGGGGTTGATGCCCCACCCCACCCATCCACTGGCAACCGGCGCCGTGCCTGAACATAGATCACATTAGTCACAATGTTGGCTCCACGTGAAAGAGTTGTTCGGAAGACAATTTGCAGGGCGTAATTGCAGTGACAAAATGATGAAGTGTAGAATTCATTGACCTACCGGAGAAGGCGAAGTCGATCTTGTTGGTTCCGTTGTGAATTGTCCACGCCAGTGTGGATGACAGCTTGGGCAGCATCTGACAAGCTTTAAAGCCGATATTCGAGCTCTTCAACAAGTTGCAACTCTTGGCGGAGAGAGCCACCCCAAAAGCAGCACACATCAATGCACACAATAAGACCAAATTTCGCATTCCGCGCTGCCCCATCATGCTAGCTTCAATCGTCTAGTGGCTAATTTTCACGTTGGAATGCAGGCTAAGATCTCATCCAGTCAACACCCCAAACAAACTAGATACATGCTGAGCGCGATACATATGGGCCACAAAATGCACACATTCACTGCATTCTGTCTTATGTACCGGTTCAGACTTCCTGCCTGAGCCGGTTCATAGCGCAACAGAACATTCATGGAGACTTTTGGGTTACTTCCATAGATTCTAATTGGACCCTAAATAACTGTCTAGCCTCCAGTGAGCAACCTCAACCGGGGTACAGCGCCGAACGCGGCATTGCTCACAAAGAAGCCCAACCTACCTAATTTTTCGTCTCTTTTTCCCGGAAATGAAAAGGCAAGCGGAGGTGTGTCACGCTGTAAGTGCAGGTCAGGACTACACAACCACCAGCTTCATGGGAAGCGGTGATGGCGACTTTCTGAGATCGATAGAAGCTTGACATTCGAGACCCAAGCAGTCAAGCTCGCCTTTGTTCAGCTCGGTTCGAGGAAATTCAGGTGCACATGTAAGCGTTGGACATTGTACCAATCCTGACACCGAAAATGAGCTTGGTCCCCGTCCTAATGGTTTCTTCTTGCCCACTTCATCACGTGTACTACCGGTGATCAGCACTAGTACCAGTCGGGGTTTTCATGCCGGTTGAAACATGATAAAGTCGTAAGCCACTGGATCAAGTGCAGAATTTTTCTGTTTCACCGCCAGAACCTTTTTAGATCGGTGCAGACAGGCGCCATGAATTATGTCAGCAACAACAGGAGGTAGATGTGTAGCGGCCTCATGAACTGTTGGAGGTGTAGTTAATGAATTGAACATTGATAGGTTGAAGCTCAGTGGTGACGAATTGATCTGCATTGAAGTTAATTGTACTCATTGAATGCTTATACCGGCGCTCAGTACTGTCGGGTACCCATGAAGAAACCGCTGATCTTGACTTCCACCAGCCTCAACAGTGCTTTTTCTCATTGCAGTCTTTCCGGTTTTATTTTTTATTTTTTTAACAGTATTGATGGCACAATCATAAACATAAACCCCGTTTCTTGAGGACAACACATGCAAGAGTCCTTACCAACCCGCAGCATTACCAACCTCTTTGTACTTTATCCGTTTTAAAAATAGCAATAATACTAATAACCACAATCAGTTTGTCTGGTGAGTGGAGGTTCATGTGCATTATTCCATCTTTTGTTTTCGCTACCGCTAAAAATTACGAATAGCTCATATTTGCATCCATCTATTGCGAGAGAAACGCTGTATTCTCAGCAATGAATCTGCTAATGCTGTGTACATATACTCTTCCAAAGTGTATTATCTGGGCACTTGACAGTTATAGGTTGACCTGTCACAACTGACCCTGCAAAGCTCTTCTTCAAACTTAACCGTCCACCATGGAATCATCAGCAGCGAAACTGCGGTGCGAGTGTTCACACCTGCCGCTGCCCCACACACAGAAGGCGACATGACTGGTTAATTTTTCCGCAACGCACGAAGTCGGAGTGGCTTCAATTGCAACTCAGCTTTCATGTCCGGATGCGGCGTTGGTCTCAGGAAGGGGATCGAAAGTCTTGCATCTAGTGCTGGTGCCTTTTTCTGTGGTGAGTACCGGCGCTGTCTGTGTGATGCCATCGCCACAGCCAAAGTAAAGGTTTTACCACCACCTGCAGGGATTCTGCTGAGCTGGGTAGTAGATCTCTACATCGCTCAAGCGTTTGACCTCACGCTCTGATAACTCAGACTGTCTCTGTTCTTCACTGACCCAGTCTGTCACATTACAAGCTTGATGCTGCGTGCTGATCTCGCCGCGGCGTCCACCGCGGTGTCAGTTGTTTCTATTCTGCACAACCAGAGGAAACGCGTGTCGCTAAGCACGACACTTGTCTTTGTAAATCCACATCCTTCTTTAGTTTTGGAAACATTTACTCTCCTAGAGATGTTTCTGATTGATAGTTTCTCGTTTTGTTTGTTTGTTTGCTTTTTTGTATCTTTTGACAAAGCAGTGTTGAATCTTGTGCAACAGTCCACCATGGATGGCTGTGATTTCATAGTTTAAATTTTAATGGTTAATTTCTTTGGTGCTGAATTGCAAACTTAACTACAATTTGTCATTTTTTGGTAGTTTAGAATCATATTGGACCTATAGTTTTTCACCTTTATAGACATAGCTTGTGAACCCCACATAGATTTCAAGTAAAAAGTTTACACTTTTTAAGACATGCCCTGTATACAACAATTCATACTTTTGCTAATTGTTTATGTTTTTTTGTTTGTTTCTCCAATAGCCTTAAAAACAGCCTCGAAGAATAAAGAATTTTAGAATATTATGATGTAAATGTGTTACATCAAGGCATCAACTACCAAGAACCCATGTAACCAATTTTAAATACAAAAACGTTTGAGATTCAGTTCCAATTCTGATTCAATTTGTGCTTTTAATTTGTTTCTGTATTGCAAGTGTGTATGAATTTTTTATTTCATGTTAATGATGAAATAGTGTTATTTAAAGAATAAACTTAAATCTAACAAAACTTAATTTTATTATTTAAAGATTATATAAAGCTTTCATTAGTTGTAAAAGACAAAATATATTGGCAAATTGTTTTAAACTTTTTTATTTAATAAACATTGTATAAATTTTACAATTTTAAAATAAAAACATTAGAAATTGACACAAAACATAGGACAATAAAAAGCTTTCATTCTTAAATGAGTAGAAATTATGTTTTTTAGCCATTCTATGTATATATATATATAATTTTTTTTTAAAAAAATAAATTTGATTATAAAATATATATTATTTTAAAAATATATATGATTATAATAAATAATATATGTATAATAATTTAAATTTACTTAAATTTACTTAAGCTATATAAGTGTTCATAACAACATTCTAGATTTGACAACATGCAATGTGTTAATCGTCTATGTTGCTAATGTAATAAATTTTTGTCATCATGTTGGTAAAAAAGTAAAGAGGAATGCTCTTCCAATACACAGTTTTCCATATAATAGTTACACCTTGTTCCTAATTGGAGCACCAAAATCTCTTGAGTTAATTTGTGACAAATTAGACCACATATCTGTTTAGGTAAAAATTCTTCCTATTCTTTTGTTTTGTTTGCCATCTACAATTGAATTTGATAAATTTAAATTTATCAAGTTCATTTTAAAAGATTTAAACATTAAATATGATTATGAATGTGTAGATTTAACATTAACAATAAGTTTAAATTAAAAAAATAAATCGATGTAAAAGTAAAGCTCGGAACCCCCAAAAAGCTCCAAGCCCTTCTAGAGTGGCAGCAAAAGGAAGCAAGGCAGGAGGAGACTGTCCACGTTACAGCAGAACATGCTAAGCCAAGACCTCCACGTCACAGACAAAGCATGGTAATCGGGACTGCCACGTCACAAACGAGGTGCCACTTGGCAGGAGTTCGACGCTTTTTTCTTTTTCGCGTTGCTTCGAAGGGTGGTCTTGTCCGGAAGGCACATTTCTGTCTCAGCGAGCTACATCTCCGCAAGCCGGAATTCCATCGCCCCCATTTGGCAAGGCTTGCTTGCCTGCTTGCTCGCTTGCTTCCTGGCCTTTCCTGCAAGGTTGGTGCCCTCTCATTGCTTCACCCACAACCCAATGTCCGGAGCTGTTTCTTTCATCTTTTTTTGGGTCGTTTTGCAGCGGGCGCTATACTCTGGGTTTTTTCTTATTTTGTCTTTCGCGTTTTTGGGTTGGAGTATCCGACCATCAAGCGTATGCAGACGCAGCTTGAGGAATATGCCAAAGCACTTTTTTGGATTCTTATACTTGGTCCGTCTGCAACTGAGATGATGATGCGGGAGGTTGACGTTTTGTGGTGAGGTTGGCGTCGGTTAGGAACGTCGGATTGTTGGGTGGGTTTTTGTGACGTGTTGGGTCTGAACCACATTGCGAGAGTGCCAGGAGGTTTAGGGTTGTTTTTCTCACTTGGGGTCTAGTGACTATGTGATTGGTTTGGGATTCGAGGATTTCTGTCATCCACACTTGGGTGGATATTTGGAGGGAACGCATCTTTCATCGAGTCGCATGCCATCCATGTTCTTGCAGAGGGTTGCGGCTTTTCACAGTAAGCTGCATTGCTGCATTCGACAGAGTTTTTCAGGATTCAGTGGGCGCATGCTTTTTTTCTTTTTTTTTATTTAAATTTTTTTTTTCGTGACCAATCTGCGATTTCTTTTCCAAGACTTCTCAGGACATGGTAGCGAGTTTATGTATCCATGATTGTTTTCTTTTTAGCAAACCATGCAGGAACTTCTTTATCTGAACCTGGATTGTGAGTACTCAATCTTTAGAGCTTGCGGCCTGGAAGGTGTTTACCAATCGGGAAGGAGACGGCGGAGTACATTTTTTGGTTGAGGCCCTTTCTCTGAATTTTCTAGGTACTGAAACCCATACTGCCACGTGGACCTTCTTTGTACTCGTTTTTCTTAGCCTAGTAAGGCTACAGTAATCTCTTTCACTTACACTGGGGGTTGAGGGATAGTCATATACGTCGGATTTTGTCTCATCAGGAGTTTCGCTGTTCAATTAAGACGTGAATTCAATAATTTGTCTTTCATGGAAAGATTTTATGCTTTTATTTCGGCCCTTTTTAAGAGCTTTAACATCGATTTGAGAAGCTTATCACAACCTTCTGCATATTTTAGGACATTTTCGCACAATGGTTGATGGAAGTGGTGAGCATCGGTTTAGACTTAATGTCAGTAGGTGAACTTGGAGTCATTTGAATAAAAACTGGATGCCTGATCAAGACGACTATGGTGACTATTCAATGGAAACAAGTGTTTCGAAAATAGGCTTGACTTTTCAAAGACATATTGTGTTGTGATGCTACTGAGAAAGAGTGATCATGAAAATTCTTTGAAACATGCATTGTGAAATACGTTCAAAGTTCCATAAAAATGTTTATGACATGCAATCATGTTTCTACCAGCATGACCAGCAGCTGAGCTTTATATGTAGTGAGGAAGTTGCTACATTCTGGCATTTAAGTCGAACCTGAAGTGAACTTAAGAGAAGAAGTCCTCTGTTTACCGAGTCTTTTTTTCATAAGATTACGGTGCTCCAGAACTCGAGACTTCAGTATTGCCGGGTGTACTGCAACCGTCACCACTTCCTAAGGATTCTTCCACGAGACGATTTGTGCTGTCGTTAGTAACACAAATAGAACTAAGGAATTATCGTATAAAAGCATTGAGTTGATCATAGGCACTTTTGATTATTTGGACCAACTCGTGCATTCCCAAAATGAATGTGTTTGCTTCGCAGCTGCCACAGATGGACCTGGATTGTGGAAAGCGTCAGAATGGTTCGACTTATGCATGCTCCCAGCGCTCAATGGAAGAACACCTTCAGGAAACAAGCATTGGAGATGGCGACGCCCACCTGGTTGAGTTTTCCGAGGCCATGCGAGGTAAGTACAAATGCTTTTCTTTTATCTTTTATCTTTTTTATTTTTATTTTTAATCTTATGAAGTTTATATATCATGTTCTTCGGCAATCTCACATGAACCGCAAACACACTAGCTTGCATTTTTTATTTTAGAATTATTATTTTTTGTTTATTACTTGTTAGAATTTCCTTTATTCTGTGTAGGTTATCTACCAGGGTTCTTACAAATCGTTTTGAAATTTGCAGCTGTTGAAAAGGCCCTTCGGCAGGTGTCTGAGAGTAAAGCCAGAGCTCTAGACGAAGCTGCTGAGTGGAGGCGGAAGTACGAGATGGAACAATTGAGGGCTGCTTGTTTGGAGCAGAAGCAGAAAGAGACAGCCCAGTACATAGACCAATCACCTCTTGGTTTGTCAAACATCCCTGAATTTTACAACAGCAGCCTGCTTTCATTGTGTTTTTGCTTGAAATCAGTAGCCGTCCTTATGCATTTGTGAAGATTCAAGACAGATCCCACCATTTAAGCTCATTACTTCAGTATTCTAAATATATTTCTATGATCAGATTCTTGGAGTCCAGCTGAACCGCTGGAATCAGAGAAATCGGACCCTGAGAATGGCGAAGAAAGTCCAGTTGGTTCTGTGAATGGATGGTTGCCTCCTCATAGCAATTCTGAGTGTTGTAAGAAAGAAGGCATCTGCACTCAACAAATATTGCGCAGTCACAGCGGTTCAACTAGCAACATGTCGCTGTTGACTCAAGCACCACAAGCCGCAGAGAAGGTGAAATTTTGTAGGACGTTCCATCTCATCTCCATTTTTTGGTTCATGAAATTTCTCAACCCTATTTTCAAGTAACCTTTCAGTCCATTGGTACGTCTCCTTAATGACACCGTTGTTTTTTTTACAGGCGTCTTTCAGATTACAATGGGGTTGTGCGGGCAAGAAGGCTTCAAGAAAACACACGCATGATGTTGTGTCCTTCGAGTGTGGAAATATCACAACAGCTAGTCGGAGTAGCAAACAGGTATGATGTTTGCTTGTGTCTCGTTAAGGGTATTTGTCCACCATGCCTTGTATTGTCGAGTGCAAGTTGCAGGAAGCATATTGCGTAGTCAGTTTGTCAAATTGTATGTGTAGTAAAGCTTTATAGCTCTGAAGCTCATCCAAAATATTTCAATGTCTAAGCGAGGATTTATTTTTTTATTTTTTTATTTTTTTAAATTATCGTTTTTACTTTTTACGTGAACGATTTCAGATAACGCTGGTGTGGAACTCTCCTCCTCAGTCGGTGTTTATATTGTGCAAGCCCAATGCTTCAAACATCACCGCCATCTGCAAAGAGATGATCAGGTGAATTTTTACCAAATTGCGAAAAGTTGCTGGGGAGGCTGTATTACGCATGTTAACATCAATTTGGTTCGAACTTTAACTCAACTATTACTTATAATCATTTGCTCAAAATGTTTGTGGCTGATGTCAAAATTATTTTATTACCTGATTTTTTAAGCATTTTCATCAACTAGCTTCCCCCTGCGCAGACCGTGAGCCTGCCACCTAGTAACAAAAGCTTTAAAATTTAGCTTTAAAATTAAAATGTAAGCCAACTGGTGTTTACCGTACGTTAGTGAATACAAAAGTAGGGTAGTTGTAGAGCCTGATTGATCCGAGGCAAAAAATATACAAACAAACTGATAAACAAAGAAACAACCTTGAACTCTGTCCCACTGCATCATAGCTACGACTCGGTTCGCTGCGACTTTGTTACGTCTCAATAAACTTTGTACCATTCACGATGTGTTCAGTGAGCCTAGTGAATGTGGAAAGAAATCACGCTTTTCAGGATAGATAGTTTGTCATCCTGTTCCTGCCACATGTAGAATCATGAAGCATTGTTAATGCCTATAGCTGGAGTAGTGACCTATCACTCACTCCCGGATGCACTTTTCTTGCTGTAGGTGGCTAAAGGAGGAAAAAGGAATTGGAGTATACGTAGAGCCTTCCATGAAAAGGGAACTTTTGGATGACAATTCTTACTTTCGTTGCGTTCAAGCCTGTGAAACAGGTGCGTATGATGGTGGAGATCATGAACGTGGTTATTTGGATAGTCGTTACTTGTGAGTTCAGGATCAAGGACCTGCATATTATTCTATGGAAGACCATCAATTGCCAGTCATTTTTTACATGATTAGCTTCTTTGATTGAAGGAAATCCGACTAACGCGTACAAGGGCTACAGCTAGTGCTACTTCTTACAAATTCAGCGTCTCTGGACATGATTGGACTAATTCACATGCTTTTGCGTATGGTGCTAACACCCTTGTGTTGGTTGGTTCTCCTCACAGAGAAAGAAGTTCATGAGGTTCATACTAAAGTGGACTTGGTAATTACGTTGGGCGGTGATGGGACGGTACTCTGGGTATTTTCCTTAAACCATCTCACATATTTGTGAAAAATTTCTGTGATACAAGTTTGGGCATGCATTGTCAGTTTTTTCTATTTCTTTCTGTTACACCTTCGTGTTCTCCTTGTGTTGTCAATCATTCTTCAGGTCTTGTCTTTTTAAAGAGGAGGAATTTATGGGCTTGAGATGGTTTTTGATGCTTCAAGAAGGGTAATCTTACATCAATCTGGCATTTATTGTATATATTGTAGAACTGTATATTCTGCTTTCAAAGAACTATCTTATTCGTCAACATGTTTTTCTGTTCACTAAAACCAGATGGAACTATGATGCTCTGTGTAGGCTGCGAATATGTTCAAGGGTCCGGTGCCTCCTATCGTATCTTTCTCTATGGGCTCTCTTGGTTTTATGACACCATTTCGTATCCTATTTTATAAAATTAGTTTTCTGGTTTTGTCCTTGATAGCCGTGAGATTATTTTGTGCCACTGTCTTTTTCTTAGCAGATGCTATGTATTCCACTGTGAAGTTTTCTGCAGCAAAATCAGTGCTTAGAATCAGTATCTTCAATTCCTACCTTAAACTTATCCATCTTTATTCTCTCATGCCTGCATTAGTTTTCCCGTTTATCCTTTACCTTCACCTACAGAAAGTGATCGGTATAAAGACTGTTTGCAATCATTGATAAAAGGCCCTGTGTATATTACTCTTCGTCATCGGCTTCATTGTCAAATCATTCGGAACCCAGAAGCGGTGAAAGAAGGCGAAGATCCGTGTGGAGAGACCCATCTGGTGTTGAACGAGGTTGCTATTGACCGAGGGATGTCATCGTTTCTTACAAATCTGGAATGCTACTGTGATGACATATTCGTCACTAGCGTCCAAGGAGACGGCCTTATTCTGTCGACTCCGTCGGGAAGTACTGCATACTCTTTGGCAGCTGGTGGTTCTATGGTTCACCCTCAGGTTTGTCCTCATACCTTAATTCGAGCAAGATTGTATACAGTTTATCTCCATTCTTTTTCCCAGATGGCTATGCTGTGTTCCGTTCCTTGAAACCTAGAATACCATGTAACCTGCAGCTGAACAGTCACCATTTACGCATACATACTGTTGAATAGAAAATCAGCACAATATATCAAACATCCACAAAGCTCTGGTTGCAGTCAGGTCAGGTCATTTATTTGCTGCAATATTGCAGCCAGGTCAGGTCATTTATTTGCACCTTCGTTGGTTGAAAACGGAAGATCAGAATTGTCTCTGAAAAACATTTATTTCTGTTATATGTTTATCAATGCTAAAATGTAACGTCTTTTCTTCGTCATATGTTGCAGGTTCCAGGAATTCTGTTCACACCAATTTGTCCCCACTCGTTATCTTTCAGGCCTCTGATTTTGCCCGAGTATGTGACAATCAGAGTTCAGGTAAGTTGATTTCATCATCTTTCAACATTGGTGAGATGTTCTTCACTGCAAGTCCAGGCAATGGATGTGATTGCAGCAGCTGCAATTCTTGTTGGTAGAATACGACTGATCTGAATTACATATGTTAGATTGATGCATCTCTCTAATTATGCACTGTAGCTTGTAACAAGCAGATTTTAGATGGATCAATTATTTGACACAAGTGTTTCTTATGTAATATGCAGGTGCCTCGGAATAGTAGGGGACACGCTTGGGCAAGTTTTGATGGAAAGGATAGGCAACAGCTGAGTGAAGGTGATGCACTGTTATGTCACATGTCTGCATGGCCTGTTCCTGCAGCATGTGATATTGAATCAACCACAGATTTTCTTCGAAGTGTTCGAGATGGTTTGCACTGGAATCTTCGGAAGCGGCAGGGATCTGATGGGCCTACATCCAACTAGTGTACTGTAAAATATGATTCGTGTATTCCTTGAAGAATTCCTATTGACTGAAGATCAAGTAAGCTTCATGAATATTAAAGAGATTTTGTTTAGCCGTCACTAATAAGAAAACATTGTCAACTAGTTCATTGAAATCTCTTTTTATTGTGGTTGAAGGATAGTAACTTATCTAGATTTATTGTGTTTTGCAAAACCGTAAGGTGTAGCAATAGTGTAGCATGTCAAGTGCTAACGGTTGTAAAGATTAAATTGCTAGAATTACAATTGTTCATAATGTATTGATTTTATTATAATTAAAATTCTGAATACTTTTGAGATGGAAAATAATATGCTTTTATAAAAATTGCTAAAACGAATATTTTTTGTGCGTAATTAATAAGAAAATAAAATAAAATGTTTTTTGAATTGTGTACAAAGCCTTTATTTATTTATTTATTTATTTATTTGCAGTTTATATTTATACCTTACATGTGGTTATAACTTGTTCAACTAAATTAATATTTTGGTTGATTATAACCAAGTATTTTTTTAAACAAATACATTTAATTGTTGTTCATAATGAGTTGTATATAGGATTTTTCTTCTTGCTTCTTTATTCTTAGTTTTTGCATAACAACTAAAATCTTATAAATTTTTTGTTCCATCACATAAGCATGCAGTAATAATTGATGTAAAAAATTCTGCCACTATAAAATTTATAATAAAATATTATAAAAATCCAAATTAAAGTTCAACTTTCATTATGATTGTATATTATTTTCATTATGATTGTAAATAAATATTTTATGGTTGTTAACATTTCTAGGTAAATACTTTATGGTTGTGCTTGTAATAACTATTATATAATAAGAAAGAATCTATTTAAGAGAATAATAATGTTATATATATATATATATATATATATATCCTTTAATTTAAGCAAAATCTACAATCTTTCTAAAACTTAAAGATTATAAACCACCTTTATAAATGTGGTTTAAATATGTCTCATAGATTCTATTGTTATATTTTAAAATGTAAATCAATATATTTTGAATAATTGTGATATTTAAACTAATATATGAATTTTTAATTTTTAAAAAAAAATCAGGTTCTACTATCCAAATCTTTAATATCATGATTTAAGAGATATTTTTAGTATATATATAAGTCTTTAATCTAATTATAATATCATTAATTTAAGTCATAAGTAATTATTTAAAAACTATTCTCTAACTGTTATTGTTGTTTTTTCATACTATCATTATTATTATTTTATATAGTGTTGCTCACATTGAACAAGAAAATATATGTAGAAAGAATCGTTAATTTTTTTATTTTTTTATTTTTTTTAAATGTATTATTATTTATACTATCATCATCATTGTTATTACCTCAAAATGCTCTTTAGTTGTTCTTCAAAATCTAAACTATAAATTTAAAATATTTCATACAATTACTAACACCTTTGTTCAATTTAATCATAATTAATATGTAAACATTTAAGTTACATGTGCAAACATTCAATCAAAAAATAAAAATAAAAATAATCTTATTTTTCTTTGCTGTTGTTGCTGTTTTATTTTATTTTTCTTCTTCTTTTGTATGTGTATATGGTAACCATGTGAATTTGTCGCTTACATGTGTATAGTATCATTTAAACCATGTGCATAGAGAATCTCACTATTTTCCCAGCTACTAGATTTATTTATTTATTTATCATCTCTTTTATATTGTTAAAGAATTAGAAATGAAAACTCAATAAACAATATCTAAAATAATTTTCACAGTAAAATGATGAAAACTCTGTTTTTCCTTTTTTTTTCTTTTTTTTCTTTGTTCATTTTTGGAAATTGTACAATCTTTATATTAAGAAATAAACACAATTAAGTTTTTTAAAATTGAAATCCAAACTCTACTTAATGAAAAATTCCACTTCATAGTATATATATCTCAACTTCCAAAAACCTAGATTTTTAATTTTATAATTTTACATAGTTTTTAATTTTATAATTTTACATAATTCTCCATAATAGTTGTCACACTTTAACACTAATTAGAACCCAAGCAGTCCACCGCAAAAACTATTCGCCAAACGTAAAGTTAACATCCAGTTTTCCCCCCGAATGGGAAAGTAGACACATACTTTTACCCCGCTCGCCCCAGACAAGGTAAAACCAACCAGCGCCTGAACGCCAGCCACGTGTTCCATCATTTATATAGCGTGGTTTCCAAGAATGTCAGAAAATACCGTATATTCTTCGTAATCTTATACTACGTACGAAATTGGAACAAGTACGATACGAATACAACAGGATATGTGTACATTCCCCAGAATTTTGAAAAACGAGCTGTCGCGTTAGTGCGCAGAGCGCGAGGCTTGCGGCGGTCGCGGCGGGTGGAAATCCGAGGCTGGTTTTGTTAAAATTGGTGTTTGTTAATGGTCTTCCCCGCCTCACTTGCGGCCTTGTTGTTGATGTTGTTGTTGTTGCTGTAGCGGTGCGCAATCCGTCTGCAGTCTGACTGATGGACCTCATCTCGGCGTCGCGATAATCCCCAAGGGAGAGACCATCTCTGGCTTCGACTCAGTCTTCCTCTCCTGTCTCCCATCCTGTCAAGCAAGCCGTGGCGAGGCTCTCTCAGTTCATAGCCTAGCCTCGCACCTCATCTCGTGTGTGCTCGTTATCCACTTGGCCGGAATTGCAGGTATGTCAGAGCCCGCGGTGGATCAGGGGAAATCGATGCTGTGTTGTGAGGCCGCCGTGATTTGTTATTATCCCTCAATTTTGTTTTTCTTCTTGTGGGTTCGGTGTAAATTTTTTTTGCTTCGTGGGTCGGACTGAATTGTATCGTGGTAAGGGTTGAGAGGGAACCGTCTTGGAGAGACCATAGCAAAGTTCGGAGTTTCGGGTTTCGGTGTGTTATGGCTTGGGCCTCAGTTATAGTATTGACGATTGAGGGTGTAGTAGTATTGCCGTATTTTTATTCATTAGAAATATAAAAAAATAATAACTTGCACATGGGATAGAACTTCAGGTTGTGGAGATTAGGTTGGTTGTGGTTTGGAGCACCTTGAGTTGTTTTTAGTCGGTGGAGTTTTTAAATTAAATTCAAAGAGGTTGATTCCGCTTTTGAGCAAACTGGGAGGGAAGAAATTTTGGGTACTGTAGGGCTGTCAACGCGTGATAACCACTACCTTTTGCGGTCGAGTACAACAATGGGGGTCGCATGTTTGGACCTTTGAGGAAGCGTTCACTGGGTTAATTTAGGGTTTCGTTTATTATTATTACTGTGATTGTTATTTGGGCATCAAACTCTGGGGCTTGCAATTTGCTTTACTTATTCTGGGAGGGAATTAAACATCGTTTTATCCGAAGCTGGTCATCAAAATCGATTGCTGAGCAGTAGACGTTAATTCATTTCTGTACTTTCTGCCCGCGCGCACGAAACTCTTTCCAGAGTGATTCTTGTTGATGTGGAAATTCATGTCAAATGGCTCTTATTTGCAGTTTGTGGACGTGATGAGACAGTTTGAATGAACGTTGGGTCTCGTAACAGGTTTCCCCTTGCAAGTTGGTCGGTGCATAGCATGGGCTGTTGCTTCGGGAAATGGAAATGGGTTTAAAGAATCCTCCAATTGATGCTTGTGCCAGTCGAGGACCTTCACGTGTTTTTGTCTGGGATTGTGTCGACAAGAACTGTGGCTTTGGTAGCACTTCTCGGATTTCAGATGTCTTGATTGTTACATTTGAAAAGCAATTTTCGAAATTGACACAGTGAGTGTAGTCGGGGTAGCAGATCGTAACATAAGCTCGGAATGGTTTATGTATATGTATGTCTATTTAAAAAAAAAAAATTACTCTTCATTCTGAGTGAGTATTCCATGGTTTTGGGAAGTATGTCTCTTTCCCTTTGTCGTAGTTCTTTCATGTAACGTATTTTCGGTAGCACTTGTGATAAATGACGGGTATGGTTTACATAATCAGTGAACTGGCTGTTTTTACGCGGTAGCACTTTTCCCGCTTCTCATAATTGTTCATTGTGTCATGATTGTGATGCAGTGCACCCTTCAAAGCGTACTTGTAAGAGCGGCACTCTTGTGGATATGATTTCAGTGTGATCAGAATGGTACTCGCTTTCACATCTTCATTTCGTCACTTTACGCTTGCACTATATATGTGTGTGTCTATATATATATATATATAATGTTTTTCTTTTTCTTTTTCCTTCTAACTCTACTGCAATTTGTGGATGAAAAGTGATCACCGGAAAGGGCCTGATTGTCAGGTGCACAAGAAGCAAGAAATAGCAACTGCGGGTAGGAACCTTGTATATTTTCCGCTTTACCGGTCTGGAGGATGGAGTGACCGTGGCATCAGGCAAACATTGGAAGATGCTCATATCTGCATAGACGATCTTCACGATCAGCTGCGATCTCGGGGTGCATTCTATGGGGTGTGTGTGATTATCAGTCTTGTCGAATTCACAGGATGCTCGTAGTGTCAGTGTTTGTAGCTGGAAACACTGAGAAAATGATGCGCGACGTAGACTTCTATTAACTTATTCCGACTCATCGTTAAAGTGTTCCTATGCATGAACTCAAAATAATAAATCATGGCCGCAAGAGAACATCGTGAACAGTGAGAGAATTAGCCGGGAGTCCCCAGTGCTCAAAAAGTTCAAAGTTCTCTATTATTATTTGGAAGGTTTAATTAATTTAAACTGGTATTTTATGTCATTGTCGTGTTACACTTATGCAACCTCCTTGAAATTACTGTCAATTTTACTCAACTGAGCAGGCTTGTGTGGTTTTATTGATGACCAAACAGGTCTTCGATGGGCATGATGGTAGTGCGGCAGCTTTGTATGCAAAAGAGAACCTGCTGTCTTTCATACTTCAGAATGCACTATTCTCTACGTCGGTAGAGGAGGCTGTGAAAGAAGAGTTCCTCAGGCTCGATAGGGACTTCTTGGAAGCTTGTCGACAGGACCACAACCTTCACTCAGGAACTACTGCTCTTATTGCTCTTCTACAATCCAGGTAGTTATTTTATTTTATTATGTTTAATTAAAGTGAAGAAGTTATCAATCGCCCACTTTTACTACTGTCTTATCAGGCAACACAATGATCTGCTCTTCCTATCAGCAACGTTTATGTCCTTTTTTCCGAGAACTGAAGTTTAAATAATTCCTTATGCTCAAGCACTTGCTCAGCAACTGCCTACAGATAGAGCAGTTCAAACTTCCCTCAACATACTCCTCCGGGTTAGAACCCTTGCGTAGATGCTGGAGATGATTTTTGTTTTACTTTAATGGCAACATATGGGTCTTGAAGTGCACAGCTGGTTTTTGTGTTAATACCTCCATCTGTTTTAGTCAATAATGCGATCTATTCTAGTACTGTCAGTTACACTTACTGTTAACAAGCAGGCATCCATGATGGACATTATGGCCTGCTTATTTATAATCAAATATACTTAAATTCCACTCCATCTAATCTTCAGATGTACCACATCCCGTGAAGCTCAACTGAGATAAATATAGTCCCTACTTAGCTTAACGCTTTATTATGTAAGGACTCTATCATCTAATTAAGAGCATATGAATCTGAGCGAATAAGAATCTACCAAAATAGATTAATCTGTGCTCCATCGGCTTACTAATGTTCTTACCTATAGTGAGTGTGTACCTGAAGGTTCGCAAATTGCCCAATGTTAAGGTTTATCTATTCAAGAGGAGAGCAGTTTCAAATATGCTAAATTAAAGGAAGTGGGGAATTTTCAGGAACTTGCTGGTGGCGAATGCAGGTGACTGTCGGGCAGTGTTATGTAGGAGGGGCAAGACGGTACCATTGTCCAGTGACCATGCTCCCAATTCTGAGGGTGAAAGGATGCGTATTGAATTAGCAGGGGGCACTGTAACTAGCGACGGATACGTGAACGGGCAGGTGACAGTCGCCCGCGCAATTGGAGATTGGCACATGCAAGGTGTAAAGGGTCTCAACGATACTGGACCTGTGATTGCAGAGCCTGAAATTCAGACATTAGAACTCTCTGAAGACGATGAGTTCTTACTTCTGGGATGTGATGGCTTGTGGGAAGTGTTCACTAGCAGTGCTGCTATTGACTTTGCGCGTAGGCAGTTACGGGAGCACAATGATCCAGAGAGATGCTCTAAAGCACTGGTAGAGGAGGCTCTTAAGCGAAATGCCCAAGACAACATCACAGTTATCACAGTTTGTTTCCAAGCAGAGGCCCCTCCAGACGTTACAGTCGTGGAGACGAGATCAACAACCAGGAAAGTCAATCTTGAAAGTATGTTATCCTTGCAACAGGATCTTGATATTGCTGAAGCTTCGAACGCATATCGGAGAATTGATTGCTGAAGCTTCGAACTCCTTTAGTCATCTCCAGCATTGTTTCAGTATCTTTTCTGATTCTTTGAGGTTTTAACTCGTAGATCAAGACATGAACTTAATGTCTGAACGAAGTCGGATGGACTTAGTAGGGATTTGTCAAGAATAACGAGGATCTGTCGTAGATAGAAAGTATTACACATTGTAGGCGTCTTTTGAACTTTAGAGTAGAACTCTGGTGTTGTAGTAGCGCACATGAGAAAGCTTAAAATCTAAGCACTCATCGAGAAACATTTGTGAGCCCAGCCCAGATACGGTTTAAGCTGGTATAATCACATTTTCGGAGGTTGATTCTGCCTCCTGTAAATGTCTTGGCATGCTTTGATCTAGCAGGAACGAGGCTAGCTTTTGCCTCGTCATGACATGGACTTCTTGTGTATTTCGGAGGCTTCATTGAGATGTCCCGATTTGCGTCCATGGCTAAACACCACGTGTGGAATTGTAGCTGATGTTTTTTTCTGTGCCAGTTGCGTTGTGTTAGTGTAGTAAGCAGAATGGTTCCCTCATCCCCTAATGTTTTGTATGTACTTTCGGCTTTCTGTTTTTGACATATCGAGTATCACAATGAATGATTGTATTATGACTGAACTCTCACCGGGCGGAGAAGACTCTGATTTCACTGTCCAGAGCTTTCACCTAAAATGCTTCAATTTCCTGTTCTCGGCCGGAAATGCTTGTCTGTGTAGTTTATCCAAATATTGACCAGGTCTTTCTTCAATGGGAAACGAGTGTTGGCAGGGAACGCCCATCATCCTCACACGACTGCTCCCCGTTTCTGCCACCTTTGTTGGAGTGTAATTCATTACACAAAATCAACACTCTTTAGCATTAATAATAGTCTTTCCTGTGATTATTTGTGCGGTTATTCTAATATACAACGGTATTGTTATCTTTCATGCATACAACCTGTATGCATGAAAAGCGCGTCAGGGTGGCGCTGTCTTTACAGAAGAAAACTCAACAATATTTTCAGCACGTCATCACAAGCTTCCAAAACTGTCCTCCCACCGACCTTGCAATCCATTAATGCATTTCACCCTACTATTATCTAAGAAGAATACTAATTTCAAAAGAGGTGTCAAAGGAGGAGGGTAGGTAAGAGAATATATTTTAGAGGATGTTAGAGTTGAGGGAAACCGTCCATGCGTATTTCGTTTGGAAAATGTAGTGAACATTGGAGGATGAAGTTTATTCCCCCAACCATTTTCTTGTCGTGCAACTTCGAAGAGAATTTTCTGACCCTACTCACCAATTTCTCTCAATGGGACCAGTGGTTACCCTCACACCCACTATTCCTTGACTAGGCCACATATTTCCACAAATAACAAACCTGGGACTATAACCCTCCCCTTATGCTCACTAATGCACATGAACAGGAAGAAAGTAGTGATATCCAGAAAATGCTTGGTGGATAAATTACATATCTGTAACATAGCCATCAAATTGTATTCATCCGAAACATATTAGGATTCTGCAACAGTTGACGGAGTATAAGCAGGATATGTCAGTGTGTCTTAAGCACAACACTGAACACCTTCACCCATTCATTCAAATGGTGGATACCATCAAAACTACAAACTGTAACAGAATCAAAACAGAAATCGAGCAAATTAAGCATATCTACAGTTTAACATGCACTGGAGGGAGCGGAGCAATGTTGAGATGACAAATGATTACAGTCCAGGAGAATGGTTTTAGGTGTGTATGCACCTGTGTGTGTGTATATATATATATATATATATCAAAATACGTAGAGTGGCGATTACAATGATTCGGTTATTCATGAATCTGCTAAATCTTCTCATCAATGAGCTCTGCACACAGGAAAGCCTACAATGGATAACCTGGTATCATGGGCAGGTGATGCTCAAAGGACACATTCTGTAGATCTACAAATAACCTGCGCGATCAACTCATGAACTTCATGTTGGATGATACCATTCACAGGTGAACTAATGCATTGTAGGGCCTGTGTTTCACCTGGAACCTTTCCGCATGCTGTCTCGTGTCCAGACGATGAGCTGTCATGCGACAATCCGAACGATGGTTGATTCTAAGCAGTTAAACGGGACGTGAAGTTTTACGATGATTCCGAATCCATGGTTCACTCTACACAACATGGAGATAGGATGGAACAACTCCGTAGCGCTGAGACGGCGGGGACTCCGTGATTCATGTGTTGGAGGTACTGTTGAGAATGGTTGTCGAACGCTTGGTTGATACTAGATGTTATTTATGGGCTCATAGCTGCGGCAGGCCATCTGGCTCCAGCATTAGCTCGGCTATCCAATCATCTGATTCCTGTGCGTCTCGGAGGAATTCCATGTCCAGTGGGATGTCTCCAAATTCAGCTTCAAGTCCTACTTCAGCAGTTTTAGGTAGATCTTCAGAGAGGCTAGATAACTCCGGAGATTCATTGGAGGTATTGGTGTCTGCCACTTCAGCCTCTGACTTCTCCTCAACTGATTCATCCCGATGCAGTTGAACTCCATCATTCCACATCCGACTGGCTGCCGCTGCTGCTTCTCTGGCTTGCTTCTGAACAAAGCACTTGATTTCGTCCATGCTTTCAGCATTGTCTAGCCGCAGATGAGACGGCAGCGGTGGAAATTCTCTCTCTAAGTCACGGAAATTGTACTTCTTGTCAGGTTTGTTGGTATAGAAAACACCTGAAGATGGGAGTATGACAACAGATTCACAGAAAAGCATCAGGATTCAATAATATTCCTCAACTTCTATTGTTTGCATTGTTAAAAGCTGCGTTCTTTGAAATGATCGGTACTTCGATGATAAGTTGCTCACCAGCATCAAAAGCTCCTGCAGCCTCAACGTCCGTACTATAGGTGCCCAGCCAGATAGTCCTCTTCCACCTTGGAGGTCGAATCTCCACAAGAAACCCCTTGACGCCTTTGCGCGTTCGAACTCCTCTGAATTCATGGTGAGCACCAACTTTCACTGCAGACACCTTCCCTAAGGTCCCTTGGTGTACATACTTGCTCAATCGCGACGAAGACGACCTGACTACTGCTTGGTTTGGTTGCTGAGATATCAAGATTGAGTTTTTGAAGTCGCTTGAAAGCGTGGCCATCGATCCCACCCGAACTCCCATTTCGGCGCAAGGTCGACTGATCATTGAACCATTTACCAAATCTTTTAGAAATAAACTTTAAGAGGGAAGCCAAGTTATATGAACTTATGAAATGCTGCAAACAAATCTCATCGTGCTGAAAAGCTTCGGGAATGTAAGTGAACTACCTTTGGAAACTGTTGGAAGTTCTTAAAATGGGAATAGAGCAAAGCTTGTGTCGTCTCCTGCCTGTCCTCGGCCCTTTCGAAGCCTGGTTTCCTTGAGCAAAAGGTTGGCTAACAAACAGAGGAATGGTTTCTGTGGAAGTCTCCCATTTCATGTTCATGGGAGATTTGCCTGAATCGACTTTGGAAAGCTCTTGATGGTCCACCTTGCGCCCACAGCCCACGCAATCTGCTTGGTAGGTTGCCCTGAAGGCTGGACAACTGGAACACCGCTTTCCAGATTCCAGATCATGCCCCAGGGAGTGCACAAACTGGGCTCTTCGGTCCCGGTCCGGCATCGCACGCGATGATGAGCGACACACAATAAAATCCCCGCTATAGTGACCGGCGTCCCAGCCGATTAGCCTCAACGGCTGATACTGGGCGTATCCTTCTTGTTGAGGTTGCTCTGAATCTCAAACCCTTCTCAAAAGTCCTGGTTGATGCCGTTCTGATCTTCACTGGTTGTTTGTTGAGTCAGTGTACGATGCACAAACCAGATCACAATATCATGTAGAAAACTGCTGCACAGATTATCCAAGTCGCAAGGTTGTCAACGTTACAAAAATACAAGCTCTGCTCCGTCTTACTTACCACTGATTTCGAATCTCTCAAGACGTTAAATAAATTGCACATATTCTGGTTCGGCTAATCATAGTGAGCAGTTTTTTTCTCGTAGCTGGAGATTCGCTCATAGGAATGCAATCTATCTCTGAACACGTACCCCCAATCCTTGCGGTCAAGAAAGATAAGACCTACCGTACATGGAACGACTTTCGGCACAAACTGTGGAACAAAAAATTGAAGAGTTGGGTGTCCAGTTGTGTGGGAGGATACCGCATTCTTATCACAATGTAGAGATAGTACGATTCAAACCCAAACCGGTAAGATTTTGATGAGTGACTATCCCCACTCCAATTAAACAATTCTACGCCAGTGCTCAGACGCAGGAAACATGTATTTCTCTGGTAAACAACACTGTCTCTTTCTGGTTGAGCAAGTGCAAAATCGCCCTCCAAACCTCTACTCTACTTCATCGTAGGTCACCCGGATCCTCCACCCTTAAGCACTTCGACAGCTGATTCCTTGGGCACAAATATGCAGATAGAGAGACTGAAAGGCTACCCTTTCAGCACTTGAAGCAATTCTATAGCTGCGAAGTTGATCAATCGACTGTAACGAAATGTGTGTCCTGTCAGGACGATAACACCTTATCTCCTCTACTGCACTAGGAGGGAGGGGACTGCAGGTGCGGTCAACACGTCCAATCGCGAGGCTGCTCTACATTCGAGAATATCTTTCTGAGTCATCTCTCTCTCGGACATGAGAGACAGACACAGAGCGGCGACCACTTAACCCACAAGCATCGAAGCTAATGGAGCTGGCTGGACACTTCCGACACGACCAAGCCACCCACCTGAGACGCTCCACACGATTGTAACAGTTGTTCATAATGAAGGAAGCCGCAGAGGGCGTGCCAGAGGTGCCCTAGGAGATTCCCACCTTTGCAAGATGAATAGTGCCGCAGCCAGGCGAGCTTTCCATCCTTCTGATCCGCAATTCTGCTTGCATACATCACTTGACACTAATTATACGAGTTTAAGGCCAGACTGCTCAACTGGGACTTATTAAATCCCGCACCACCCCCACCCCCCATCTTGCCTAGAGAACTGTTCCCCTGAGCATCAATAATTCCCTATCATTACTACATCCAGCGGCGCATCAGGCTCGGCTCTGTACCTGGGTCACACTCTCCCTGGTGGACCCGTCGATGAATCTTGGAACCGCATCAACAGTTCTTCCAGTGCCTAGAAATCTGAGTTGTGTAAATTTGGGTCCACACTTGGAGTGAAGGAGCAAGAGACCCCACAAGTGATAAGCCCTCTCTTCTGCTTTCCTTTCCTGGCAATGAGCCGGTGTTTTTTCGCTCCGCAGCGCCAAACAGTGCAGAGCTTCGGCGTTGTGATTGTGATCATTGGGCAGAGTCTCACGGTGAATCCAGTTCCTCTGTGCTTGGCCGCCGCTGCATCGACATGCGAGCGGCGTTGAAGACTGCACAGTCCCTAGCAGTTCTGGTGGTTGCTGGCTTTCCTTATGTATTTTTATCTATACATATTTACATTTACACACACACACTAATGGAAATTTGGGCACATGAGTGGAGAACTGGTTTGTAAGAAATCATGTCAAATGAGTGGACAAAAATAGCTCCTCGGTTGATCTCTCAGTTTGGAAAGATGTCTTGCAACTCAAGGGATTTTATGAGATTACGCTTTATATTATAAAACAAAATGACGATGATTGCAATCATGCAATTATATATGATTGCACAATGTTAGAAAATCTTTTTTCATTGATGTTGTGAGTTGGTCTAATGTTTACTTATAGCTCAGGACAAACTTGTCACATGTTGCAAACACGTTGAACTTTTGGTTTTGAATCTATCAGCATCAGTAGATTTGATGCCATTTTGACCCCAGAAATTTTCACCATGCATATACAACTTCAATTTTTAAAAAACTAAAACTATACTAGTAAATTATTTTAATATGAATTTTTTGTTGCTGGAACTTATCTAATTATATGTGATATGCATTGATTATGATTTAATACTAGGTATCAAATGGGCAGGTGGACAGGGAGGGTAACAAGAGTTTTTAAAATTTGAACTCATTTGTTGTAAGAGATTACTTTCAGTGTGATTATATTTGAGGTAGTACTTTATAAAAATCTGCACGAAAACACTAATTTACAAGCTTCTTGTTTTTATTAAGAAGTCATGCAGTGATGCATAAAAGAGCTATCTGTAGAAAAACATCAAATTATGTACTTCCTTAAAAACTACATACGATATACACACACCCATAAGGTCGTAAAGCTTTTTTCTTAACTAAAGCATTCAAATTGTAAATAAATCCTTGTTTCCAGAAACCTATTGTTAATTACACACATGCATCACAAATGAAGATTCTTAGCTATTAAAAGAATTACTTATAAATAAATTATTTAAAATTTAACAAAAAAGCATTGACAACAAATCAACACTATTTTAGGCAATTCAATATCCACCTTATCTATAGATTTCTTATCTTAAAATTCTTATGTCACTATTAAATTAAATGTCATGTGATAATATTCAATGCTTCATAAACAATTACTTTAAAGAAACTCCTTCCAAAGTAGGCATTGGAGCCACAATGACGTCAAAGTCAAACCCCCCAATTCCACCACCTCAGCCTCCCACCGGGCAGTAACCCAGAGATTTTAAGTGGGCCCAGAGAAACGGGCACCTGCCCCTAATGTACTCCATGCAGTTCAGTTCCTGCTGGCACGAGCTACTTCAGCCGTTCTCGAGAACCAGAATACAAAATCAGAGGACGTTAAGCTGGATGAAGTGCGGCCCGTGAGGGCATTTCGAGACCTGGTGAGATCCCCTTCTGTGTATAACGGCATCTGGCCTCATGGTCCGGATACCTGTTCACACCGGATCCCAGGGCGCGTTCCCCGAGGCACGACCATTTTTAGTGGAGAACGTGGGTTCCCCTAAGGTTGGGAATATCCTCCCTGATGTTCGAATGGATAAGACAATTTGTTTTGCGCAACAGCAGCCTTTTACTTATTCAACTATATTTTTATGATTTTTTCTTCGAATATGCATGGCTCTTGGCTGGTCACCAGGAATATAAATCCACCTTGACTTTCCAAATATGGTTAATAGATAAAATATTCACTTTGCATGTGCAGATTAGTCAATGCAATTTTTTGTAATAAAATAAACACGATTTATTTACTCTCTTACAACAAAACTATATATTTTATATTACTCTTAACACGATTTTACCACATTTAATGTTTCTTTTTTTACTAAATTAACTGTATTGCGAAAATAGCATCTATAATTCACAAAGATAATATTATTTTATCTACATACTTTGTTTAGTTTTTAATTAGATGTATAGTGTTAGTTATGGTAAATAAGAATAGGATGAAATTCAAACACAAAGTTGGATTGAAAAGAGTTTTCATTAACAATCTAAAAAATTGTTGGTTTCAATATATATATAGATAGAGGGTGTTATTAATGTCACCATAGCTTTTGCTATTGCCACCACAACTTGCCATCTAGTACATGCCACTATAGTTTTTGCTACTAATGCTACAACTTATTCTTATTAACTTTTTAATTATTTTTTATTAAAATTAAATTTACTTCCTATATAATTTTAAAAAATATATATTAGAAATATTAATATATTTTTTTATTAGAATAAAAAAAACTAAAGAAATATGTTGAGTAGGTGGCAAATTGTAGTGGCAATAACAAAAATTGTGGTGGCATTAGCAACACTATATATATATATATATATATATATATGATAATAAAATATTCTATCAATGTTACTTGTGCATATGTTTTATCTTCTAAATAGACAATATAATAAAATAATAATAATAATAGAAATAATTATAAATTTTTAATTAGTAGGATTTTTTATTTATTTATTTATTTTTATGGTTTACAATCATAGTCTTCAATTTATAATTTTTAAATTTTTATTTATTTATTTAAAATTTAACTTACTAATTGAAATTAAATCACAAATTGAGATCTTTTCTATTGAAAGGAAAATAGTACATTCTTCTATTCAATTATACACATTGATAGATTAGTAAAATTACTATGATTAAATGACTATATTCCATTAGAATTTCTAAAATAAGATAGATGTCAATGAAGGTGATTATCACCTTATTTTTAAAATACATAGTTTTTACACTATGTTGCGTTGAACTTATAAACTACTTTATATTTTTTCTTTGCTTTTAATTTTTGGTTCTTCATAAACAACTAATTTTATGTATTTTTTCTATAGTCCACCATGCCTAGTCAAATCTTATATTGCATTTTTATCTTATTTTGTATTCAATTTTTAAAGATTTGTTATAATATTCTATTCATATGACCTATAATATTAATTCCCAAGAAACTATATACATCCTACTTGTGTTAGAAATTTTTTGTTGAATTTTAAGTCTAAATATACCATTGATTTATATAAGGCAAGAAAAAAAATGGATCTTTAGAATGTTTATTTCGGAGCATAATAACTCCACAAAACACTAAGTCAATGTTTTATTTTAGATAGACATTTTCACATGCTATATAATATCATTTCTTCATTATTCCAAATATAAATCATATATTATTTAAAGTATTCTTTGTCAATACTATTATTATATAGTATTGTATTCTTCTATGCATTTATTAGAATGGTACAAATAGGCAAAAATAAATTATTATTCATTACAATGCTTTGATCTATTATATTTACTTTTATGTTTAAAAAATTGATTTTCACTATAACTACTTAATAGCCTAAAAAATTATATATTTATTATATATAATAACTTGTCATTTTTTTATAAATTCAAATTGTATATTAAGTTATTTTATAAAAATTGCATAAAAATATTGAACAATACAGATTCATAAAATAGTTACTTAAAAGGGTGTTTAGAAATAAAAATAGAATAATTTTATTTAATTCTAAATTATATTATTATTTAATCAAATGTAACCTAATTACCAAATGACCTATAAAAATTTAAAATAGTCAAGTTAGATAGAAGAACAAATACAAAATACACTTAAAATAAAAAAATATAAACAAAAATTATTTTTGACTATATATTTTTTTAGATAACTTAATAATGTGAGAAGTTAATGATTTATATTTTTGTAATAGAAATATAAAATTATTTAAAGAATCAATTAATTCTTTGAAATAAGTTACTATAAATAATATTATTTACTTTTTGGATTATATTCTATTTTTGTATTCAATTATGTTCCTTTTTAATGTTGAATAACTTTAATTTTGTATATTTGTTGCACCATCTCTACTAACTTGTTCTTGCTCTAAGTGCACTCTATGTTTGAATGTTCTTCTGCTCTTAGATTTGTTGTATACATAGAGTGTACTTCAAAATAATAAAAATAAGGGTGTTGCTATTGCAACCAAGCGTACTTCAAAATAATAAAAATAAAGGTGTTGCTATTTCCACCACGATTTTTGGTAATGCCAACACAAGCTGCATTAAACTCCGAAAATCTTCCTGTTAAAAATTTGTTCATAACCCCACACCTTGCTCCTGCGCCAAGAAATGCTCCAGGAGCCGGCGCACGAGGTCTACGTCGTAAAGATACTCGCTGGTATGAGAAAAATGGGATGGGATGGGATGAGCAAGTAATTCAAGCTGGCTCGATCCAGCTGCTGGCCCTCTTCATCTCGAGTTCCGCCCGTGCTCCCATGCTCAGAACTTCCAACACTGAAGCATTTAGAATCTACCCTCTTCAGAGACAATTCAGCAGACACGATGTGCAATATCTAACTGCCTTTAAACGCACAAAGCTTGGGAAACACAGCTCGACAACGTTAGTAAAGGTGATCAATCCACAAACCCTACTCGACCAGCACACAGAATGGTGGATCCTCATACCCCTAGAATTTCCACGTACCCCGGATCAAGACCCTGGGTTGATACTCTGCGGAGATGTGCTTGGGTCGCCTTTTCCTCCTCTAGGTTATCAGCTTTGATAAGGATTCTTTGTGTAAATAAATGTGAATGATAAGGAACTTTCATTAACGATTTTATTACTATATTTGAGTTTGTAGCTGAGCAAATATGTTAACAAGCCCATCACATCCATCTGCCTCTTTCCACCGACATAACAAACACAAGACCGGAGGGTTCCAAGATGAGGAATTCCATTAAAATTTGTTGCCGTGTCAACAGCATCACCGTAGGGAAGGTCCCCTAAGCTGGCCTAATCCAGAGCCAGCAAGCTATGGCTACGGAGAATGGTTGTAACCCTAAACTGTTCAAGCAAAGAAAGAAGATCAGACTTTTCGTGGCGACACGCCTGCTTGTAGCTTGCCCTTGCTGAAGGACTTGCGAGCAATCTCAGGTTCAACATAGTTGGGATTGTATGAAGCAAGCCATGCCGCTTCGGAGGCTTGTGAGATGGGGATGCGGTCACGGTACAACCACTGATCGTCTTCCTTCACGAACCGGCTCTTCTGGACGAGGTATTGCTTGTCTCCTATGCATGAAGGGGGCCAGCAGCTGGATCGAGCCAACCTTGAGTGACTTGCTCACCCCATCCCATTTTTCTCATATCAGCGAGTATTTTTACGACGTATACCTCGTGCACCGACTCCTGGAGGACAAGAACATATTTTTTAACAGGAAGATTTTCGGAGCTTAAGGCAGCTTGTGGTGGCATTAGCAGAAATCGTGGTGGCTTGTGGTGGATGGTAAATTGTGCTGGCAATAGCCACACCCTAAAATAAAACGAAATAAATAAACCTGCACAACACAATATTTGATACGACAAAGAAAGTGGTGATGTCAGTGTGCGAAAAGGTAGCGAATCTTCAACAAAGCTTGCACACAAGGGGATGTGATCCGGAGCCCACATGACGTGATTGTGTGGTGTATTAGATTGCTTCGATCAGCACCGAATCTGATTCGGCGAGAAGGACGGAGGGGAGGACTTGTTCACCGGCAACGCAGCATTCCAGATAGCGGAGTGCGAAGTTTGATGTTGATGCAAGCTGGTCTCTGATGTACAAAGCGACACGACGGATGTACAGCCAGGGTACGACTCTCACAACCATGTTTGACTTGTGGCATTTGTCCACATCTGCGAGGAATGACAGGCTCTCGCACACTGCGATGCAGGATCAGGCTGCGGGGAGCAACTGGCCCATCCAGGGCGGAGCTATTCCTGGCTGCGTCCGGGCGCAAAGGTACGACATGCCTGTGTGCTGACGTATGCTATGACTTCAGCCTACTGACAGCACACCACTGGGCTTGCCCACTAGGGTGCACCGCGACGCGTGTGTGCCTGCTCGTCACGCTGTTTTAAGCCTGTCGCGCAACGACTTTTCGGACGCGTCTATTTGTTCGTTTGTTTTATGCGTGTGTGTGTGAGGTTCCTTGCTCCGCTTTTATGTTGGGTTGACATCCTTATCACCATGCTTCCGCCTTCCGGTTTTTAATCGTCAACTGGGTCACCCGAATCGTCTCAAGTTGGCAACTATGTGGCATATGGATGCGCAATTGGAGGGATTCGGCCACGCAGGTGGGGCGATGCCGATTCTTGCATCACTGAATTCTTCATGCTTCCTGCTGCATTGCAGAATGCTTCATTCTCCCATTGTGGCACTGGTGGCGACGGTTCCAGGCGTGAACCAGATCCATCGACAGTATGAGTGTCATGGTCTTCCGAACTTCCTACAACAAGTCCTTCTTTTCCACACACAGATGTGGATTCGTACATACATACATACATACATACATAAATACATGTACATATTCATATATGTTAATATACGTATATAAAAACAAGAGAGTGGGACTTCTGCATTCAAATAATCAAACTCAGGATGCACATAAACGAACTTTGTGAGCAATTAAATTGCAGTGAGAAATGTCTTGTACAGAAGCATAGAAGTTAAAAGGATATATATATATATATATATATAATAAAAAAAGAAACCGAAGTTCCATGTGAATGAAGCCATGGGTATCTACTTTTTAAACCAATCAAAGTCAAACACCACATATGTCTGGTGTTTGTGTCTCATTTTTGCAACATATTAGAAGATTGTATACTCAATTTTAAAGAACAGAAAGATTACAAAAAGAAGTAATACTGGATATATATAAATATATAAATATATAAACAATATTTATAAATATTGTAAACTGTTATGTAATGTGAGGTTTTTTTTAATGAAATATACTCCATTTTTTTTGAGTCTATATATATGTACACATAGCAAACAATTAGCAGATAATCAAAAACATCATCAGATTTGTTGCAATATTCAAAAACTAAAAAAGCTTTAACACACTGAAAGTTTGTGGCATATATTAAACATAAACACTGATATGTAAACATGAACTGTTAATCCACTACTAACACAACAGTACAAAATCACACATCAAAATATTTACGCAGAAAACACTGCTATGACAGTCTTATAACACACACTTCAAAACAACAAATATAGATAAGGTGTCAAAACCTGCACTTAATGGAGCTCCAGGGGCTTCATCGCAGACACAGTTGATCGATTCAACCCACATGACCACTGGTGTTGTGTGGGTGCATAGATTTCCCCGTCTGAGATGTAGACGCTTCGTAATGGGCAGTGCGTCAGCATCTAGAACTCTGGTTGAAACTGATGTGAAGGGTGTGGGAACCGAAGCATGCAATGCACATGACAGCGCAACGGTGGAAAATATTATGAATCTTACGTATGATGCGGCTGGACCCCCTCTTGCATATCTGTGTTGTGCTCACAGTTGTCCCAGTCTTCTGTAACAGATGTTCACACCCAATCGTATAGTAAGAGGTCTGCTTCAGTCGCACAATACAATGAGAGTAGACGTGGAATTGACCTAGTCCATTTTGACAAGTCCTTCGATCTGAAACACCCACAAGAAAGTTCCCCAGCAACGGTATCGAGAAACCGAATCAGCAAAGCAGGAGTGATAATTCCAACTCGAGAGGGCGCTGACAATGGAACGGTGGTGTGTTCATCGAACACACCGACCGAATACTTGCTGTCGATGGTGCAAGACACCACTTCTCTAGAATAACTGTTCTCATGACTCACCAATTGGAATTATTATCTAGAAAACGGAATAGATGACATCAGTTGGAAGTAGGTCACGTACTGGATCTTTTGTCAGGCTGATGATCGTCCTTATTGCACCATAGAAGTTTCTCGCGATGTAGAAAACGTATTTACGATTCTCGGCGGATGGCCTCCAGTGTGATTAATGCTTCTTCAAATGCAGACTTGGACGTGCACCTTATAGATGGTACAACATTTTCCTTTCGGCAGAAATCAGACTTCGTGAACTGCAATTGAATATTTACTGCAGGATCAGCTAACAAGCACTAAAGACCGTTGTACAACATGTACGAGTAAAAACTTCCAGGAGTCAGAATATCCGCCACTGATAGTTAAACTAATGTGCCAGTGTTTACTTAAAAAAAAAAAAAAAAAAAAATTTGAACAAACTTAACCTTATGGCATTAAACGATGGTTCTCGGTCATTCTTCTTTGGAACAAATTAAGAATTCAGTCTGACTACTCCTTCTCACTCTTGAGTTTTCTAGATAATAATTCCATTGTAATACGTCGTGGACTGAGATACATTATCTTATTATTTATCAAAATAACGAACACATAGGGAGCAGATAAATGATACAATGTTGAAAACTGTATTACATAATTAACTATTTGTAAAAAAATGATACCTTCAAGAAAAGGAAAAAATTTAACACAAGGGACCAGTATGGAGAGAGAGAAAGAGAGAGAGAGAGAGAGATAGCATGTAACTTATAGAAAAGAAATTAACTAAGGAGACTTTATATACAATAACACTTTTTATCATGCTTTAAAGACACGCTATGACAATCCAACAAATGAGAACAAATGATTGAGTAACTCAAACATTATGTTTAGTTGTGGCTTGAACAGGAAGACTAATAGTTTTTTCTAGAGCTAATTAACCAACTCACAGGCAGACCTTATGATTAGTTTGCTATGATAAAAATCCACATTAAAAATTCTAAAAATAAAAAAACTAGTAGCAGTAGCAGAAGAAGAAGAAAGGAAGATAGAAGGAAAGAGTTCGTCAACAAAGCTACATTGAGATCTGCATCGTTTTATGAGTTTATTTAATCTGGTTGAACTATTACACCAAAACCATCTCTAATGTTTGTTATTTATTCAGGCTTCCTTTTCCTTCTTATTAGTTGTTGAAACTAGGTCTTTATTACTTCGGTTGGGGTGGTAGTTTATTTCGAGTACCATCAGAATTGAAAGCAAGGTTTCAATTACACACAGGCACGTTCCTAATTCAGATTTATGACATGAAAAGGTAACAACAAGTGACGTCAGCGGTCCTTCAGGCTAAGCCTAGCCGAAGCTTCTTGTCAGAGAATACATAAAAAGAGGTTTTTCTTTTTCCAGATCGATTATGTGAATCCGACGAACGACACACATGCAACCTACTTTCTCGAAAAGAAACCACCGCATAATTAGAGGGAGCATCGACACGATGAGCCTCTTGTCGTGTGTCCCGCAACGTCTGTGCATGCAGCATTGAAGGCACAGTGGCCTGTTCCAAACGGTTGCGTAGGCCCACCCAATGTTCAGAACAAGATTCTCCCATGTTTTCAGACAGAGAGTGGATGACTGGCAACTGAGGTGGACAGATATGCCTAGTTAGCGAGGTCCTTGCACTGCCATTTAGCCCCTAACCGTAGGACTTTACTAAATATTACGCCTCCATGACGACAGCATCGTGGTTTAAGCGATTCCTACAACCATGTTGCTCCGGAATGACGTCGATGCGATTCAGCTCCAACATTAGACATTACCCGAGTTGTGGACGATTATTTCTTGAAGACTTTTACTGTGCTTCACTCGAAGACTTTGCGGTAAGACTGAAGTGGTTTGGGTCGGTTACTAACCTCTAGGAAGGAAGTTGTCTATGTAACCTTAACGGAGCAGCGCCTACAGTACAGAATTCAACCTTGGGTCTCCAACTGTGATCCATAAAAGATTTTGGCTTGCCAGAGCATCCTGCGTATCACGGAACTACTGGAAAAGATTGTCAAGTATTACGTGAGATAAGACCTAGAGAGGAAACCTGAAAAAAACAAAAAAAAGTGAGTAAAACTTAGCTCAATTATGCACACGATGTCAGCTGAGAACTTTTTTCCACACAATTCGAAAAAAGCCATGAGAAAGAGGGAGAGAAGGCGATGCAAGCCAATGTGAATGGTAATTGTAGGTTATCGCTTGCATCGTCTCAAACGGGACTTGAAGGTCATTACTCTAGAGTTTCGCTTGCCTATTGTTCGGGATTTGGATGGCTGTAACTCCCTGCGGAGACCTCCACGAAGGGATCATCTCAGGTGTGTCATTTCGATAGACACGAGTTGTATCGAAGCACTGACCTTCAAACCCCAGCTGAGACAATGCAAACCATTAGCCAGGCTGAGGTAACAAAGTTTGCGGTCTGCATTCTCCAACATGATACTTGAGGCTTGATCCTGAATCTCAGGACTGAAGCTCATAGCGATTGCACAAGTTGCAGTAACGATCGATAAGTCTGTTACATACTGGCATCAGTAAATTCTCACAAAGGTCAAGTAGGAGCTCTCTTAGAGAGCTAGATTCAGAGTGAACGCTGCTGTCGCAACAAGGTTTTGAGAGCTGTACAAACAAGAGTAATTGTTAAATGGTGAGATCATCTAGATACTGAAGAAACTTTTAAAAAGTAATTAACATAAATGGAGGGTTCGTAATATGAATAATCATCAAGGCCAGCGCTTGCTTCGCCTCTCTGCAGGGACCGCGGTGGTAACCGGTAATCAGAAATTCATTGGGTAATTCGGTCAGCACAATTCAACCTCCATTCACAAGCCTGTATAAATTGGCTAGTGCTACGGACTCAATGCAGGTTGATCGTTAAAGAACAAGTTGAACAGAGTATCATGAACAGGTTTAGGGGAATCGATTAGACAACACAATCAAGGGCCAGATCAAGTAAACTAGCTCGTGGTAACTAGCCTAATGACTTGATAAATCATATCCTAGGATCATGAAGAGTTGTACCGTATTGCAGATCAGGAAGAGGTCAGAACGCCCTATAAACCATTCCTGTGGGTAGCCACTGACCACTCATGAAATCTAAGTAGAGTTGCATTTCACGATTAGTTAGCAGTTGCAAGTGATGGCGTACCATTGCAGGCTAAATATTGTTGAAACTTTTTGGAGGATTTGAACTAGCTTGAAACTTGTGAGTTAAAAAGTGTTCATGGTCATCACTCTAAAAGTTCAGGCAGGGAAGCTGCTGAGGAGCCTGCTCTGCACATCAGTTCGTCATAACAGGTTAAACTATATCATTTGGTGGTACAACGAGTGATGCCATGCAGTATATAGATTAGGCAGAAAGAAGCGTAAGGCACCTGTTGACAATATAGGATAAATAATCTAGTATTCATGTCTTCGAGAAACTTGTGCTCCTGGCTGGGAACGATGACATTCGCTAGTGGAAGTGGATAAAGCGTACCTCTAAGAAGTGATTCGTTTTAAGACGCGTACCAGAGACAAGGGCTTGCGGACGCCTTATGTGAAGAATAGCTGCTCAAGTTCGTTTGGTAGTGTTCGCACTGCAAGAACTGACCCCGCAGGCAGTACCCTCCATTGTTCTTGTTACCAATATCACATGCAATAAACAACCGGAAATCACTGGTACTCATTCGATGACGAGGGACATTACAGTTAATTGGGTGCTCATTTCAACCCTAGTCATCAACCAGGTAAGATATTATTAGAGCGGAACGTGTGACTTACATAGTAAGAAATAACCAGAATTGAATCAGTGCTTTCGGATGAAGGAAAGAAATGACCGGTTACTCTGAAGATCACAGGCAGGGCAGGACGCACTCGATTGTCAGCGATACTCACAGAATGATTTACTCTGATTGATGAAGCTCCAGGAAGGACGTGACCCGCGAAGTTGACAACCCCTACTTGTGGATGCGTCGAAATTCCTCGCTAAGTTCCTGCCGATACTAGTGTTACGAGGCTTCGGGGGTCGAAGTGGAGAGGACGACCAAGAGTTTGAGTGAAAGGAGAGTTAAGGGTTCATCTCAATTAATCTCGTGTTACTGTAACTTCTGTGTGGACAGAGCAGGTTACTAGCGTGACTGGGATGCAGGGTGGAGTTGGCAGGTTTAGCCACTGTAGCTCAGTCAGTCGGGGATCAGGCTAGGGTTTCTTTGCAGGAATATATGGTGGGCCAGTAAAAGCTCACATCGTACTTGTAATGATATATTCTACTAGCAAGCTTCAAAGGTTCATGGCCTGGTTATAAGGAACGGACAGGACGCATTCTTTCGAGTCAAGTGACCCCATCCCAACTCTCAGTATCTATCCCCAGTTCACAATCTCTCCAATTCTGTGACCATGAAAAGTCGTCGTAGTGAATTCTCAACAACTGCTTCAAGGAGCTCCTGTCAAAGTGCCGAAATTCGCGCAAATGCGTTTTGAGGTTCAGAGAAGTAGCAGGGGCCTCCAGACTGATGCAGGACTGATTCCAGACGACAGGTCGAAGGCTCAAACCTTCAGTGGGAGGGTCAAATTACAGCTACATCACGGGACAACATTCAGGGGAATATTGCCGTAATGTCCTTGAGCACAGAAGTAGTACTTTGGATGTTCGGACGGAATGTACTTTTAGAAAAAAAAACCAACGCTACCATACTACATACTGCGAAAGGGTTTATAATATGCTGATATTCAAAAGTTATAATACCGCATAAGAATGAAAATAATTCTTTTAGTTAAAAAAAAAGCTCGCTTTATTTGTACGTGTGGTCTTTAAGTATTTCCTGTAACAAGCAAGTGTGTTTGGAGTGGAAGATTTCCAAGATTCATGTTGCATCTGTAAAGTCAACAGTATTTGTATTTAAATTTTTATTTATAGAGCGTCAGTTCACAAGAGGCTCACTTTGTGTAGATAAGGTTCAAAATGTGACGGGTGGTGATGATGATGATGGCTCTTTTCTAAGGAGTTACTGCACATATTGGTTTCTTGAAGTTGATTATCATATTTGCATTAATTTGCGGTGCACAATTTCTTTGTGAATTCCATAACGCAGTGCTTTGGCACTTTTGTGATCCTGTGGTTTATCATTTGACAAATAATTGAAATTTTCTGAAAGGTGCTATCCACTGCTGCTGTGCTTTAGTAGCTTTCGTAGATACTCCTTGATTTCATGATGGACTTTGTGATTTAACTTGGACCGTTTATCATAAAACCTGCCGATTTTACACCGTATATGTATTTGTATCTGTTCGGTACGATTTTCATAAATCAAGTCAAATGAAAACGTTAAACTATTTGATATGCGTAAGCCACTGCTTGAATTCTGGTTTGTGATAAGGTAAATGCCGTAAACTGCAAGACATGACTCATAACTGTCCAGCACAAAAATATCTCGCCTCTCTTGATTTCTGTGATTTCAAAGAGCTAACAATACGGGCGTCACAATTCCCTGTCAAGTCCAGACCAAACATTCATTCAATTCCTATTTCATTCAATTCTAAGAATTTGAGTTGTAGTGGTTCGAACATCAAGAAGCCTTTCTTGTGTGTTTTCTATTTTTCTATTTTTTCTGACTTTGAAAATTCCAAGCGACTCGCAACCCCGCGAAGAGGCGCACTTACTTTGAGTTACGACCATTCATTGTGGACATGACATTTACTGTGAAACTCAGAGGTTCAGTTTCAAGCTGAAGACCACCTCGAAGCTGATTATATTGAACCGTAACCACAGCAACACATCATGTATTTCCCTCTGTATATGCTCGTAGATTCCGCTATGACTTGTAAGTTCAAAAGAAAATAACATCTAGCCGAGTAACCTTTCAGTTATGCTGTGAAGTTATCATTTATTTCCTATTTTTCTCACGCGCGAGATTCGTAGATAGCTGAAAATTTCCTTCGGTAGATTTGCGCGTCTGCACCTCCAACGCCATTCCTTCTGTGTTCGAGGGACCTATCTCATTTTTTAGGATGCTTCTTTCGAAACAAGTTAGTCTGACGAGCACCTCAAGCGCAGTTCTTTGCGCATCGTACGAGGAAGAGGTTGTCAACTACCCAGTTTTGCAAGCATTTGGGGGATACGGCATCAGTCTCAATCCATTCGGTGTATTTTGTGCATTCCAAGTCTGTGCTGAGGCTGCGGAGGACGGGTTTGGTCTAGGCGTAGTCTCTTCCATATTCTTTACAATAGAAACAGGATTTTTCTTGAGAAATCGGTGACCTACAAAACCTCAGCGTAATCACTTAACAGGGAGCGCACCCGTGGTTTAGAAAAGTGTTAAGCGGAGGATGTTGTGATCGACGAGAAGACCTATTTGCACTACTAAGTCGTACTTGGAAGTTAAGTTACGAGGAAACAGACGACCAGTTCAGAACACCCATGTGGAGGTAAAGTTTATCGTTCTACACGTCGTGTGTGAAGCTTCACTAAACACCCAAGTTATCCCGACTGTGTTTGGGTGAAGATAGAAGTCAAGCTGAGGAGTGCTGACGTCTTAAGGATTTTGACTTACTGAGCAGTCTTCAAACTCGTTTAGTTGATGATATATCTACGACCTATACTTTAAGTTACTTCGGGCACCGACATCTAACTTGTAAGATATTATTTTGACCTGACGATGCCGAATCCGCAAGAGATGAGAAAACTGAGACTCGCGCGAAGGTATGTGTAGGTATACGGATTCAGGAACCTCCAGCCCCACATTACCGAGCCAAGAACCCCCAGACTTGGACGTCTCTTTACCATTCGGTCAAAGGGACTGCCGGCACTGTGGCGCGAGGGACCCTCAAAGGGACACCGACTCAAACAACCCCAAGTAAGTATCAACACTCCTCTCATCCACCACTATTGCAACAGAAGAAGTCCTGCTCATGTTCTTCTTCGGTCGAGCAAATGGTCTCTATCCATCTGCTTGGTGTTGTTGGTTATGTCTTACTGATCCATGTGAAAAGATCGAAATAGGTGTGTTTTCATGGCCCACTTTAACAGATGAGCCAACTACTGCTGCAGGACAAACTGTATGAAGCATGGCATGCGAATTGACCATCACTCAGAACCGGACGCTGTCCACTTTGATTCTTTTACATAACACCTACATGCCTTTGCTGTATCCTAGTGGTACTGCTTAGATGTTAGTGTGTTGATTGTATACATTAGCTTAATCAGAGAGAGTTATCCCGCAGAAAGGAAATTCATATTGGTGATTTATTATATTCAGTGCTTCACTGACATGTACCAGTTTGAATTACTTTCGAGTTTTAATATTCAAAACATTATTCGCTCTCTTTACTTTCTATCATAGTTTTAATTTTCTAATGTCTAGAATTGAATTTTCGACGTGTTTCGATACCAGCAGGTGTTGTTGTCGCCGCCAGTTCATTCTGATACATTCTGGTCTCATGGATTTGTACATGATTAGTCATGATGACTGAGCTCAAGCCGATTAGTAATTGACTAACCGGAATTAATTTCACGCCCACGTCATTCAAGGCGTTCGGTGATGCTACGTTGTCCTGCTTCCAAGCGGTGACTAGATTGCGCTGGGTGCATCTCTAGATTCTAACTTTGTAGCCGGTCATGATGCTGGCACACTGGGAGGACAGTAATAGTATAAGTGGAAGTTGAATGTGTAAAATTAAAATGTCAAGTAGCCCTCGAAATAAGAGCGTGCAGGTATCTATGCTGTTTCTGTTGTCCATCTGTTCACAAGTTGTTTTATAGGACGCGTTAATTAGAAGCAACAATGCAACAGACCTGTAGATTGTGGTGCTGGCTTTGTAACTAATCTCTGTACATCTGGCTTCCTAATTATTACTTAATGCTATTAAGAGATTTATCTTCCTGGAACTTTTTCAAGTTGTCTATGATATTCAAGCTCTTGCATGTTGTCTACCGCAAGAGTTTTGTTTGTCAATCTGTCGTCTTGTACTTTTTCAAAGCTAATTGCAGTTAGTCGCTTAGCCGGAGTGCCTAACGTGTTCATTGCCAGGTGAACCGCATTCATTGCTCACTTTCAGATCGAACTACTGATTCCAATGTTTGTATGTTCGTTTTTCAGATTAGCAAAGCAGGGTGCAAGCACCACAAAGATGCGCTGACTCAAATCGTCACTCAGCGATCTTATCACTGTTTACAGGTTGTGCCCAAGCTCCAGCAAGAAGGTTGAAGACACTGTAATGAGCCCGTTGTCTAGTAACGAATGTGATGCCAGTTGGCCTCCTACGTCTAGCGAGGAACATGAGGAATCGAAGAGCCCTAATTCCAAGCGCAAGGAGAATAAATCCAGCTTATCATCGGACTCGGGCAAGGAAATCGAAGGCTCAAACATCCTCACTGTCACTGGAGTTTCTAGTTTGTCATTGACAGACTCCCAGCAATCATTTGAGATAGGGAGCTCTTCCAGCTCAATTTCCTCCGACATTAATGGATTATCAACAGAGAATGTTGAAAATGATTTTCTCGATTCTGATTCTCTCAATTGTGAGTCCTTCAATAGAGCACAGGTTTCCCAAATTCCCGTCACTGCATCCATTCTCACCGAGGCAGTATCGCAGAATGAGACTGATGGCTATGCGAGGTTAGATCCCTCAATATTCTTGCTCGGATCTGCCATGTTTAATCTACGCATTAAATGACTGACAGTTCACTGCTGCATTATTACCAATTTAGCCCAAATTTTTATGAAAGGCTATATGTTTATATATAGTTTATTTTTTTATTTTTTATTTTTGAGATTGAGAGTTCTAATTCTGTAATGGATGATCAGCAATGCGATATCAGAACCCCCCCAGTTGGAGTCCAATATTGCGAGGACCATTGTTACTATATCCTGAATTGTGCTCCTCTGTGACAGGAGCGAAGAAATTGAGCATCTTAATCTAGACTTGGATACAAACACCGAGAATATTCAGGAAACTACTCATGACACCCTCGATCCAAACTCGATTGAATTTTACATCAAAACTGTAATTCACTCCACCTGAACTCCACAATGGATCCATGTATATCAATCACTAAACTAGCTGTATATATGTGATACCTATGTTGTGGTTTGATGGTCTGCAGAAACCACTGAGACCTTTTGAGGACCTTCCTGGCACCGAGTTATGCTGTACTCCAGGCGTTATTATGGATCGTTCTATTGGTATTCGAGGCGATATTATTGACTGTTCCACATGGTTTAATTTAAATCTTGAACCAATGGATCGTCCCTTGGTCTCATCACTTGGCACCACCATCGCTAGTTTTGACATGGGCAGTGGCGGATTACGCTCAATGCAATCACTGATGTACGACATGGACGATCCCCGGGAGACTGAATTTTTGGACGCTGAGGAAATTATCGACTGAGATTTATATATATAAACAAAATACTGTCGGAGGCACCTTCTATTCTGCTCGACTCGTCTCTTATTGGTAACTATCACTTATGCATTATTCCTCGGGAGATGGGGTATTTTTATCTTACCATTCATTCAATTTTGTGAGAGTAAAGATACATATTTATTGGCCTATCTATTACCGGCGCTTCCTAAGGAGTATCGTACTCAAAGAAATTAACACGTTTAAAGGACGTTTTTGTCAATATCTTGCCTTTTTGTAGTCTACAAGTTTATAGGGTATAGCTCATTCTTGTGATGATTTATACTAATACACTATAGTTTGTAATAAATAATTTTATGTTTTATTATTTAATAAAAAATAAATAAAAAAATAAAAACTTAGAAGGGTGTGTGAAAGTCTATTATTTAATGATATAAGATTTATATCAAAAGTTATAGTATTGCAACCTAAAGACTTAACTAATTATATAGATGGAATAATATTTATGATTAGTAGGAATATCTTATTGGAAGCATTAAGCATATTTTAAAAATTATATTCTCTTAATTTCTTATCTTTTTATATCTTATGGTTCCATAGATTATTTTAAATAAAAAAATCTGAAAAAGAATTAATTATAATTTTATGGATTGAGAGTATTGGATATAAGTATAAAAGTGGTTGTATTGCTATCTATTTCAAGCCAAATATTTGACCAATTATCTTAATGGAGCAAATATTTTTTGTGACAACAACAAAAAATAAAAACGCAACGGGAAGAAAAAGAGATATGCAATCGGTTGAAAAAATGGTGGAAAACAAAATACATTTGGTGAAAAAAGAGATATGCAATGGATTGAAAAAAAATATTTTAATTCATCAAGAGACATTTGAGTAAAAAATTAGTTCCAAGAAAAATCTTTGGAGTAAAATAACGAATATAAAAACTCCATGTTAGAATTTATAAGAGGATGTATTAAGCTAGGAGCTTAGCAAGAAGGTGAACTGAAATATTGGAAAAAATAATGAGTTGGAAACAAGAGTGTGTCAAAAGCTCCACCTTCTCTTATAAAAACAAGCAAAGTCCTCAAAGATTAAAAGTTTCTTCTATAAATATTTTGTTATTTTGGAAATTCTATGTAATGTCACTTTTGGTGGAGGAAAGATTTATTGGAGGAGATTTGTTATTAATAACTTCCTCCAAATTGGCTACTTGGTATTTTCTTAAAATATTTTTTATGGCACTTTTTCTTATTTTGATGCCTACAATTATTTGGGTATTGGAACAAATTTTTTGCCATCTTGTTTGGTATGTATATTATTAAAAGAAATATGGGATTATCTTTTAGAATAATATAAGTATAAATTAATTAATCTTCATTAATTATAACAATAATTTTTTTAAGTGTAAATTGGATGTCAATATTAAGTTCAAAGATTGTTGGATATCTTATAATGTAATAATTATTGTAGTATAAAAAAGATGAAATTAGATGTCATATGAAACTACTACAAATTAATATCTAATTGACTTGAGAAATTTGACATATTAATTCTATCAAAAAAGAGGATTTTAAGATGAAGAAGATTTAATCTTTTTTTTAATATTGTTTAAAGTATCATGAGAAAAATTTCTTAAGGAGATTAGATTAGAAATAAATCTATGGTCTAAGACAAATCAAAGACATGATAGAAAGAAATAGATGTTATTAGCCTTTGTACAATATTGAAATATTTTTTGAAGGTACTAGATTACATTTAAGGTTACATTTACACAACAACCAAAGGCAAGCAATGATGGAAGCTTTTTTTCCAAATTAAGATTTACTTATGTATAAAATTAGATTATTAGAGCTTAATAATTATAACTATTAATCTTGCTATTTCTTATTATTAAAATTTATAATTTATAATATTAAAATATATCTTCAAATAAATTTTTTTAACTCATAAAATTAATCAAATGTACTAGTCAAAAATAGAATCAAGTATATTTGCAATCAAGATTTTAGAACCTTATTATTGAGGTGGTTTATGTATTACATTATTACATATTAATTTACATACCTACTTTAAGTTAATTGTTCTATCTCCATCTATATTTTGAATTATTAAGGTGATTTAAAAACCTTAGTGTTCCATCTAATAGTTGTTTTGTAACTAAATCATGTAATCTTTACTATTTATATATCATTTTATCTTTTTAAAGATATAACATTTAATATTAGTTTACTTTGATATTTATTTTTATATTTTTTTATAAGATTCACATTTGTTTAATACGTTCTATATATTTTTTTTGGATCTTCTTCTTACTCTTTGTTTTTTTAAAAAAAATGCTATACCATTTCTTTGGATCCATATTTATTGTAAAGCATATATTTTTTAAAAGTGACCATAGTTGGTTAAAGTATTTAAATTATAACAGAAGTGATTTAGCAAAAACTGTCTATTCTTTTATGAAAACTTAACATGATTCTCATCTTTTTGGACATATTACCACTTTGTTGATAGTTAAGATGATCTTATCATATCATTGGTAAGCTTGTGTATACATTTAATTTTTTTAGTAAAATTGATTTAAAAGTGGAGAGTAGATACCTAAAAGAATTCGGTCAAGTTCTTTTTATTATTTTTTTTTGCAATGTACTAATTGCTATTTCTTAATGCCAAATTTTCTAATATAGTATAGCTTCTTTTTTGATGCAAATATACTTCAACTTTTACTAATTAATTATAATTTCTAAAATATATATATTTTTTTCTATTTTGATGATGCAAAATTGTTCACAAATATGTTTGATTAGTTTGTATTATTGTCTTTGAGACTATACCAAAGCATATATACTTATACATATATTTGAAATTTTTGAATTTAAAAAATATATACAATGTAATAAATGCAAATTATATGGTTATTAGTAATACAATATGTGTTACTTTACTATAATATTATTTTTCTTGAAATTTTTTTAGAATTTTTAAAGTAATTCAAGGATCCAATTCTAATATTCTACATTGACCATTTTATACAAATGTTCTTAAGCATCAATTGAATGTTGCATTTGGATTTTATTACAATATTGGCCAAAGTGCTATATCTATTTGTATATCATAGAATAAGAAGCAATATGAAAGATATAAAAAGATAGAAGAAGGAATTTTTTTTTGAAGCCATAAAAAAAAAGAAAGATTTATAAGAATTAATATATTATAACATATTATTAATAAAGACAAAGATGTCAACAAGAGGTATTTAAACAAAAAAATTCTTAAAAGGTTTATTATTTATAATTTTCAAAAAAATTGGTAAGGATTTTTAGTAATAATATAAAACATATAGTTTTTAAAGTAGTATTAAAAAAATCATATTTTAGAAATTGTAGAAAAAATAACATACACATATATATATATATATATATATTACATAAAAATGATATATATATTTATATAAAAATACAAATAAAATTATAAAAAAATATATTTTAATAAATCAAAAAAAATCAAAAATTATATTCATAAATTTTTTTATATTTTTAATTATATAATATTTATATTTTTAACTAAATTATCAATTAGAAGAGTTGAATCATTTATTTTATTTACTAAATTGGTATAAGAAATATGATGGAATAAAACTATTAAAGCTAAAACACATGTTGGAAACATAATTTGAAGGTATATCTATTATTTAATTATGACCAACTTATTATATAATACATTGCACTACATGATTTTTAAACATTAAGTTTTTATTTGTAATTAAATATTAAACAATCCAAGTAATAAATCAAAAATTATATTATATTTTAAAAATTAATACAAATTTTCTAATGAATAGTTTAGAAATTGATTCTTGATGGCCCTTGAGCATGTGTATGTACTTAGTATAGTGAGTAGAAATTAGATCTTATTTTTTCTAATCTACTTTAAATCTTTAAAAATAAAAATAAAAATAAAAATAGTGACATATTTTAGTATTGAAAAAAGGAGAAGAGTGAATTAAGATAATTAAGGACTTATATTTGATTTGCAATAAAAACATAAATTTTTATTCTTGCTTCTTTGTTGTTGTAACTTAAGGGATTTTTTTTTAAAAATAAAATAAAATAATGTATATTTACTTGGATTTATTACTTGTAAGTTTATAGATTGATAAGTCAAATAGGAAATCTAAAATATTTTAGATTTTCTTATATCTATAAATTAGATAAAGATTGATTATAAATGCCTATTTATAATATATACTCAATAAGTATGATTTAGAGACTTATTGTATCTTATATAGAAGAAGTTAAAATAAAATAAAAAAATCCATCTTAATAAACTAAATGCATATATTCTTGTATGAGGCTTATTTAAAAGTCATTTATATATAGATAATTAATATCTATATATTTATTATTAAAAGTAATTCTTTTAGTCTTTTGCAAGATCTAATAAATATCACTTCTACCTCTTTTATTTTCATCTACCTTCTTTCTAAGCCCAACATCCTTTTGACCTATATCTTTTATAACCAATTAATTAAAGAAGTCAATTAAAAATGCTTTATAAGAGCAATCCAATAATTTCTAAGAATTTAATGATTAATATCTTATATGATGTAAATTTCATTTATTAATTTAATAGCACATAATAATAAGCAAGTCTATAAATTTAAATATATTATTTTTTATAAAAAAATATATTTAAATATAGGTTCCAACAAGATGATAGTTTTTTTTAGTAATGTAGAAATTCTATGTGAGATAAAAATGATTAAATTAGTGATATTCATTAATAAGGTACTAAAATCAATAGATAAATTTAAATTATTCAAATTTTATTTAATCTAAGAATCAAAAAATTATATTAAACATCCACTATTCACCAAAGTACTAATGTAAAGATTATTTGATTTTGTAACTGCTATAAGTATAATAAAAGAGGCTACTATAAGATAAATTTTTTTAAATAAAAGAAAAAGAGAAGTAGAGGCTATGTTAATTAAAAAATATGTATTGATTATTAAGCAATAAGTAAGATAATTAAAATTTATTGAGAGATATTGTTATTCATTAATAATAATTGAACAATGTGGCATGCTATGATTTATATTTTTCATCTTTTTATAGCTATAATAATCACTACTAATTGTTGATCCTTAAAAATAATGTATTAAAGACAAATTGTATTATATTATAGACATGTATGATTAGTAAAGACTCTTATTTGGTTTATATATTATAGGAAGTTTTTTTTAAAGGATTTACTTTTAAGACTTTGTATCATTGATCAATAAGTTTGTATGCATTTATTTGAATATTTTTGGTGTGTATATGAAATATGTTGCCTACTTACTTTGTTTAAAGAAGCCTTTATGAGCCTAAAAATCCATTAATGTTATTTGAATTCTAAAAAATTCAAGCTTGATTTTAAAAAATGATCTTTATTAAGATATATTATTTATATAAAAGAAGTAAAAATTGACTTGAAATAAATTCAATGTATTGTTAAACTAAAGAATTTCAAAATTAAACAAAAAAAAAAAAAAAAAAAAAAAAAAAAAAAAAAAAATTCTAGCCACATTATAAAATATGAAAAATTACCACAATATATTTATATCTAACATAATAGATAAAATTTAATCTATTATTATACTTATTAGAAAAGCCATGAAATTTTCTTGGTTCAAGGGATGAAATTAAGCCTTAGATTTTATAAAGATAAAAGTAGCTTAAGACTTAGTGGTACAACATTCTAATTTGATTTTTTTTGAAATAAAAATATTATTATAATAAATATTGCTATAATAATTATCTTAATTTAGAATAATGAATCATAATGATTTAATATGCCAATTGATTCTTCATAAGACATTAAATCAAGTATTTAAGATCTAAGAAATTAATATTATTTTTGGTCTTTTTTTAATAATAAATTTAAATATTACTTATTTTTTAGTATATATCCAATTTTAATCTAATACAAATATAAGAACCTTAAATAAATTATATAAAAAAATTATATTAAAAAAATTCAATTGATAGTTGTTTTTTAATATTTTAAAATTACAATTAAAATTAATAAGAGCAAGAAGACTTTACATGCTTGATTGATATTAGAGATGAAAATCTATTAGCATTCAAAAAATTTACAGGTTACCTTCTTTTGTATAACTTGTTATTGAACTTCATCCTCTTAGTTATCTAATCCAAGTGTTTTAGGTCAAATTTATTAAAATTTTATAAAGTATATTTTTTCTTTCTTATTTTTTATTGTTTTTAAAATAAGATCTTATAATAAAAAAATCTTGATATATTTTTTGCAAAATTTTGAATCTATTTATAAAAAAATATGATATAATTTATACATCAAAGAAAAATATTTAAATTTTATAATTAAAAAATATATATGTATGTATATATATATATACATTTCAATTTTCACAACTATAAATTAATATCAATTGAGGTAATATTATACTTATTACTTATTCTTGAAATAAATCTTAATTATTTAATATTTTTATATCTTATTTTAAAGATATTATGATTCTTTTAGATTAATTTTAAATTATTATTATTATATTTTTAGGAAGAAAAAAAAATTAATTATAAAAAATTTATTTTTTATTTTTATATTTTATCATTTATCATGTAAAAATCTAATAAATAAAATGTATAATATTTTAAATATTTATTTCTTTTATAATTTATTATATATACATATGTATATTTTTGTTTTCTTTAATTATATTTTATAACCATACCACTAATTATAAGCAATTCTTATATGAGACCACCTTATAATTTAAGTTAAAAGGTGAATTTTATCTTTATACCACTTTTTGAAGATATTGTCCTTGGGAGAGGGAATAATATAATAAGTATCTATATTACTTGAGTAAACAAAAATAAATAGTAGTAGATAGCAATATATTAGTTAGATGATATCTTTATCAAATAATATTAAGAAATATTTTTAGATGTAAATTAGATCTTTAGATTTTTTTAAATAAGCCACGTAGCTATAAAATTTTATTTTATAATTTTAAAAAGAAACTTGTAATTTAGCTATATAATTTATTAAACTTGTAATCTATTAAATGAATTGATTTGGAATTCACTTAATACTATAACTTACATTATTAATAATATGCATCTTTAAAAATTTAGCAATTTATATGATGTTAATATTGATATTAAAAGCATGTGGTATTAAAAATATTTTTTGTAGCCAAATAAATATATTTTATGCAAAATAATTACTATTCAAGTGTATATATATATATATATTAAAAAGATATAGACTTTAAAAAGAAGTTCAAATAAAATAGATTTGATTATTTTTTGGACATGTAAAAAACAACAGAAATTGCTTCTAATGATTGGAATATCTATGTATTGGAAAACTCTATGTATATGACATAATTAAACAAGGCAAGTCTAAAGTAATATTGAAGTATAGAGATTAGATTACCAATCTTTATCTAACAAACCAATTGTTTAAAGAATCTTTATAATGAATCCTATAGGAGATATGCTAATTTATATGATATAACATAAAGTGCATAGAAATAGTCTTTCAAACCCTCTCAATTGCATGATATAATTATTTCTCAAACTTAAGCATTTATAATCATTAGCATTAATTTAATTAAAAGACTTAGAAATTTTAAAAAAAAAGAAAAGAAAAAAGAGTCATAGATTTAATTAGAAAAAAAAGAGACTTGCTAACACAATATAAATGAGAATATATTTATAGAGAGGTTATTGACTACTTCAATATTATAAAAATATATTTTTTCTTTTTCGAAACATGGGAGGATTTATATCTTAACAATTTATTATAAAAAACAAAACAAAACAAAATAAAATATTAAATTTATTAAGTGATCTTTTTAAAGCAACATAAAAGAATATAAGATACAAACCATAGATAGTACAATTATATTCTATCTAATAGATTGTATTATTTTCAAAAGATATTTGCAAAAAATAAATTATAGTTTTAGACCAAAATAATTTTAACATATTCTATAAGACAATCATACATTAATAATTTTATCTTAATGTTAAGCTAAATATTATCTTTAAATATTTTTTTATTTTTTAATCCTAAATTATTTAAAAATACTTTTTTATTTTTAAAAGCTAAAAGATCTTTATATCTTTAATTTGACACATTTTTTCAACAAAATACCACTTTTTAATATTAATAAGATGCTATGGTCTTTTTGCATGCCAATAAGAGAAAATTTAATATACAAGGCTTATTTTCTACTTTGAAATATATTAGATCATTTTTCAATTCTAAAACCTATAAAAGACCATTTTTGTTATTTTTAAATAGAAAAATATATAATTGATATTAATTCTAAGACTTATTTTTTATTTTAGTATATTTATTATTATGCTTTTGTAAAAAATTAAGCAAGTAAAGATAGATTTTATTTTCTTATGTTTTATTTCAAACAATTTATTATTCCATAGATATATAGGATTGAAGATTTTTTGTTTATTTAATAGTTTAAATAAGTATTAGAAGAATATGGTTTTAAAAAATAGTACTTCTATTTTTTGCATTATATTCATTTATATTGGATAGATTAAGCCAAAAATAATATATTGGATTCTAATTTAAATAAAATAATTGTCTAAAAAATAATTAAAATGAAAATATTTTATAGCATATAAATCTTACCAATATATGATTTTTTACTTAAAAAAGATGTAAGAAGAATTAGACTTTATATCTAATACAAAATATATGAAATTCAAATTCTTTTGATTCAAATGATTTTTAACTTAAAAAAGCCTCTTTTTAATTATAAATATATCTTAGGCATATTGATTCTTAATAGAAAAAAATAAAACAAAATCCTTCTATCTATTCTATTATAATATCTAACTAGAATATAAAATAAGAAATAAAATTAAGCTAAATCAAAGCTTAAAAAAGACTTTTATTTAATCATTTACTTTGAATTATTGTTAGACCATTTTGAAATATTAAAAGCCATAGAATTAAAATACAATGAGATAAAATAATCTACAAGAGTTCTTCTAAAGTATGTAATTTATATTTATCTTAGATTTTCATCTAATTTAAATTTTATTTTATTTTTTGATACTATATATGATTTATTTATTGAATATTTATTTTATAAAGATAAAATATATTATCTTTAGATAAAAAAATACCTATTAGTCATAATTCTTTTTTATATTAAAATATATAATTATTTGGAGTTTTATGGCATAGATCTTTAGCCAAATTTTTTTAAGCTTTTGTAAATATTTTTAAAACTTTTGAACTTATTTCAAAGTTAAATATAACTTTAATCATCTAATATAAGTTTGTAGTCCACATAGTACACGTAGTATACAACACATATTATACAACATGTAGTACACATAGCTTTTATACAACACGTATTTATATTTATATTTATATTTCTAGTAGAAATATATTTATATTTATATTTCTAATATTATACAACACGTAGTACACATAGCTTTTAGAAATCTATTCTAAATCATAATAAAGTATATGACAAAAATAAGGATCATACAATTAATAATAATTTTTTTTTTTTTTTTTTTTTTTTTTTCTTCTAAATTTTATCTTATAGGATACCAAAAATTTAATTGTGTTTGTATCACTTGTATCAAAAATTATTTAATATTTAAAATATTTGTATCAATTTTATAAGAGATTCCAAAAAAATTATTAATTTATTCTAAGTTGGTTCATTTTCAATTACATTTGCTAATCTATAGAGGTTTAGAGGTTTTGATGCAAAAATTAACTTCTAATATTTGTAAATTGATATTATGTACTAGTACCAAGTTGAATATTATAATGAACTCTAAAACAATGTCAACATTATATTTATTTGCTTTTTAGAAAATGATAGAGTTGTAAAGATATTTACTTATTATAAGTTGATGTAATAATATGAGGAGAAAAAAGACCTTTTATTCTACCTTTTTAGACTATAATTTTAAAATAAAATTTAGAGATTTTTTACAATGAGAAAAAAAACAAGAGACAACACATAGCCTGATCTTGTTAGATGGAAAAGTGACTAATAGATGTGCCATTAATATTATTGTTGTCTCTAGTCTTTTATATAATTTTTTTGTCATCTCTTTATAAACTTGAAACCAATACCAAGAATTTCCAAAGATTTAAAGATAAAATCCTTTCAAATGTTTCTTAGATAAAATCAAGCTTAAAAATGTTTTCTTTGGATGTACTTGCAAAATGTTCTACTACTTGGACAAATGCAACATTGTCCAAAATGTATGTGAGGTAGAAATGCAGTTTTGTCTTGGTCAATCAAGTTTGCAAGTATTGGTTGGATTTGCATCAACTGCTCTAAAAAATCTTCACCTTCAGCTTGGTGTTTTCATCAATGTTATCCATCCAGCGCTCTGTGTGAGCGGGACTCACACGATGCCGATTTGAATGCAGCGATATGTGGAATGGAGCATGGCGGCGGTGATTACTCGATTCTCCAACGGGCTAGAGCACCAGGTTATCCAGCTCCTGTGCAAAGAGAAAGATTCTTCCAATGAAGCGAACAGACATCGCAGTCGAAGTGGCACCAATGGGCATTTTATTGATCTCGTTCTACCTAGTCGGACTTGACCAGCACAAGAAGATGATGCGGAGAACGGCACAGTTTTATCATTCGTGGGGCATAAAATGATCATCTCCTTCGTGAACGGTCACATTATCCACGCTTGAGCTAATCGAATTCAGTGTTGACGGCATCCCGACCGCGTTTAAAGTAGAACCATCTTCTCAACGGTATCTTCTCCACATCATATTTAGCGAGAAGTTGATTCTCCTTTGATGATCAATGTTTTGTTCGAAGGCTTATAAAGGTCGTTGAGAAGATGCGTAAACATCTAGTAATATAAATCTTCACGATTAACGTAGCCGTTACTGCCACTATATGAGCTAATTGATGAATCCTAGAACTGGAAGCCAGAACTGCAAGTTCTGAGCATCACTTTCCACACATGCATATACTTACTTTCATTTTGGAAGTAATTGAACGATTCGAAGCTTCGCACAGAACAGGATAATCATTTCAATGTAGGAAACTCCTTCTGGGAGCTGCATCACTTGTAAGTCTTGGTTGAACTGGTGCCAATAACTTTAGAACCATCTTTGGACATCACAGTCCACGAAATGTGCTCACGTCGTGCTCCCGAGGTAGTGTTTTCCATCTTTATTGATAGCCCAAGAAAAGATAGACTCCTAACTGAAGTTTTTGAAGACTTGGTGTATTGTCAGTCGATGTCCTGGACAAAAGTTTAACCGTTTTCAGAGAAGAATCAAGGATGGAATACAGTTTGTTTGGGGAGCCGTTGTAAGTTAAACCAGGAGTGAGCTCGTTTGAACAAACGCAGACAACTCGTTAAGATTCGTGTGTATAGTATTGCATTGGTATTCTAACTGTCGTGGTCCCACAGTAACTACGAAACTTTCTTTTTCTCTGCCCTGCGCAAGATCCATGGATAAATTAAAAGTCCATTGTGTTGTCCGGTGCAGACCGCCAGCACTAATGGAGGTACTGTACAAGTTAGGAATTTCGATGCCCATTTTCTGTGGTGCTTATCACAGTCGGACAAGTTAATAAAGGTTATGAATGAATTCGTTTGAAGTATCCAGTCAATTCTCTGCACAAATCTGCAGATCCAGTTGAAGTTTAACACTGGGCATTAAGTTGACGTGAGGAGCGCGAGCATATTTAGAGAATGTTTAAAATAATTGCTTGGAAACATTTGCTTCTGTTTGAATTCCTTTGACTCAACCAATGTCACAATGGGTCTTGACAGCCGGGGGCACCATAGCCCCGCACAGCTGGCGTTCCTTCTATATTCTCCGGACCTGATCGCAAAGTACCCTTCTGGGTTATTTTTGCGAAAGCTATAGTCGACATAAATAGAAGTTTAATTGCGGGATCTTTTGAAAGTTGAATGAGGAGGGCTTCACAGTGAGCATTGGCTGTGAGCATTAATGGAAGCCGATCGGGATCCACGATCCCCATCCGCAATCCTCGTCCAGCTAGACCACCCTGACTGAAATAACCATTAAAGAAAGGTGTCTCCTCAGAAAGCTAAACTTGAGTGACAATAATGTGAGACCTAAGACTGCAGACTAGACTACCCCACAATCACAGCACTGGGACTCACCACATAATCCACCTGGGTTGCAGAGTCGTCACACTTGCAGATATGTGACTGGAATCCGTTGTTTACAAGCTTTCTAGCTGCAATCGATCTGGTGGTCTGCTGGGTCCAGTCTGTTTCATCATGCATCGACGAAACTTGCCGTCCCGCTGGTTCCAAATCGTCAACTAGAGCGCGGCGATGGAGGGACTGCCTCCGGCCATATCCCATGTGGAAGCGTGCCCGGCAAAGGGGGCCGGCATGCAGTTGCAGGCAATGGGCTCTTGCAGAGCGACAGCCTGGAACCATCCAGCGGCAGATTCGCTGCAAACTTCCGGGTTGAGACACTTTCCAATGTTTCTGGCCCAGTCTTGGGCTCTCATATCTTGTGAAACCTTAACATCCACAACAATAACTTCTTCTTTTTCTTTTTTGTTGAAACGTAAGGGGGTACTCTTTTAATCACTAAGAAGTTTGATACATTATAGTAGCCTTGATCTATGGCTTTGGTTCTTGGTAAATTATGTGTACCTTGAGGGGAGGAATATATTAGTTCATAGTTCTTCTAAAAAAATCAAGTCATTTTTTTTGTTTTCATATTGTCCAAAAATATGTCCCTACTATCAAATGTCATTAAGTTAATTACATCATTGGAGGCTTTATTGAAAATTATTTACAAAAAACTATAAGATTATTTTTTGAACCTTTTTTTTAATTAAGATAATAAAAAATAATTGGAATCTAAAATATCTACTTTATAAATGATATTTGGGATCAAACTCTAATTTTTGAATATATCCAAAGAAGATGAGAAGATTTTTTTTTGAAGAATAAGAACCTTGCCATTCTACCACTTTAATAGGTTGAAAACTTGGCCAATAAGTTGGCTATATATTGCACATCTTAGCCACTTATATTACAAGTTGGCCATATGGCTCAAATGTTAGTAACTTGTCTTATAAGTTAGACACATATCTTATGAATTGAATACATGTCATGCAGCCTATAGGGCATTGCTATATAGCTTCTAGTTAGATAGTATATATAGAAGCAAGAGTGAGGTCTTTGTTAGGGATGCAAGATAGCGAGTTAGCAAAGAAACACGAAGAAGATTTAGAATTGGAATAATTTTAAAAACAAAGAATTGGATGGACAAGAATAAGAACTAGATGAAGAACAAGAGACTAGATTGATATCAAGAATAAGATAATACTTTGGATTATTCTAAGACTTGTGTTGGTAAGACTGAGGTACTCCTTGGTCTTGCCTCTTATTTATACTACAAGGCCTATGTCCTATTGAACCTTCTAAGACTATCTTAGAAAATTCTAGAAGCTTGAAGAAGATTTTGGAAGACTCTAAAAATATTCAAGAGGTTCTTAAAGATTTTAGAAGATTCTAGAGGGTTCTCGAAGACTATAGAAGATTCTTAGAAAATTAAAGAAGATTTTAGAAGATTTTAGAAAGCTATAGAAGGTTCTAAAAGATTACAGAAAGTTCTAGAAAGTGGTGACTTAAAATATGTCTGTGACATCACCTCTCCTTCTAGTGACGAGTTTTATAAAGAGCCGAAGCAATTTGATAATCAAATCTTATATGTAAGAAATCTAGAATTTGTTAGAATAATGAAGCAATATATTTCGTCTTATATTTATTAGTTATCGATTCAACATGGCACTTGAAATAGCGTCGATGACCTCTAGATATAACCTCTGTTAAACTAACATCCCATCTAAGAATTTGCTCTTTGTTGCGACCTTCAAAATATCCCCCGAATATTATTTCTGGTCCACTTGGAGTCATCCTTCCAACTTCAAGGAGTATTACCAAAGCTCGAGCATTTGAATCAAGATTTTTGTCATAAGGCCGTATCTCCAAAGATTCCAAACGTGGCCTTACTTGACGTTAGAATATTCCCTCTTCGCCTTGTCCATGTTCTTCAAATCCAACAGCTTGTAAAAATTGCAATGGTTCCCCAGCTGCTTATATGGCAAAAAAGTCTTATGACTCTTGTTCCTGCAATTTATCCTAAATGCAAAGATTTGACATGATAACTCATAAACTTCTAATAGGATCTATTCTATCTTAGAAAAAATACAAGTGCAAGTCTTGGCGTGGCTCTTTTTTATTTTATTTTTTATATTGGTCTTCTATTATTGATAGAAAGCATCATTTAGAAGCCAAGAGGTGTTGTTGTCCACAAAATCTTCAATGACAATTGAATCTAGGTTTTTTTGGATATTATTGATGGAATTTGTGAACTTTCTTAGGTGTATTCTTGAAGTTATCTGAAGGTTCCCATATTCTTTTATTAATTCTATAGCCCTTTTAATGGATAAAATATTCCAATCATCCATATTTTATATATGAATATAATATTTTATCCACTTTGTATTGAAATTCTTGATTGATTTCAACTGGAATTGGTGGTGGAAGAATTCTTTCAACAATATTTGATTTATAATAGGTTTATAAAAACGAGACATGAAAGACTGGATGAATACGCATGCTACTTGGTAGTTTAAGTCAGAAACTTATTGGATTTACTTAGTATAGAATTATAAAAGGTCCAAGTCTTTGATAGTCTAATTTTCATGATGGTCAATTTATTTGTATATTTTGTCGGAGTAGCCAGATGCGATTTCTTACCTTGAAATTTGGTTGGTTCTTGCGATGAATATCTGCATAGTCTTTATATCGGTCTTGAGCCATTTGCAGTTGGAATTTTAATTCTTCATGGATGGCTTTTAAGTAGGTAGCTTGATTTTCTGCGACAAGGCTTCTCACATCTTCAATTTGGAATAGATCTACTTTCAAGTGGTATCCATAGTTTGAGAAGAATGAAATTTGCTTTGTTGAAGAATATTTGAAATTATTATATGTATATTCAGCCAAAAATAGAAGATCCGTCCAATCATCTTGTTAGTAATTTATATTGCAACAAAGATATTATTCCAAGATTTGATTTACTCGTTCTGTTTGTCCATCAGTCTGAGGATGATAAGATGATGAAAGGTTGATCTAGACCTTCAAAAGTTGAAATAACCCTCTCTAAAAATTTGATACAAATTGTGATCGTCAATCTGAAATAATGTCATTTGGAAGGCCATGTATTTGATAAATATTATCAATAAAAAACTTAGCTGTTTCCTCTTTAAAAATAATCTTATTGCACGAGATAAAATGTGCCATTTTGGTAAGATGGTCTACCACCACAAAAATTGAGTCTTTACCATTCAAAATTGGGAGGTCTATAATGAAATCTATAGATAATGATTGCTATGGGTTTTTAGGAGTTGGAAGGGATTGAAGAAGTTCATATGATTGGTGTCTTGGGATCTTTGCTCGGGCACAAATTTTGCATGATTGGATGAATTCTTTCACCAATTTTCACATTTGAGGCCACCAATAGTCTCTTGATATTAATTCCAAGGTCTTATTGAAGCCAAAATGTCCAACTGATGAAAGATCATGTCATGTTTGAAGAATTTGAAGTCTTGTAGGACCTGGAAGAACACATAAGAGATCCTTGAAATATAACAATCCATCCTCAAATTTGAAATTGTTATTTTCTTTTACATGTATATTTTTTAGATGTTTCCAAATATTTACTATAAATGGATTTATTTTCATTGCTTTCTGGATTTTTATTTTAAAAGTTGTATTTATATAGGTAGATATCATCAATGTCTTCAACTGTAAATTGGACGGCTTCAATATGATTGATTTTTGTTCGTCCAATACAATGTCTACTATTCTTGGCGTAAGATATGATTGTCAAGAAAAGATATCTAATTTTCTTTGAAGTTTTTTCAGATGATACGTAATCACAAAGTTGAATCGAGATAATGATATGCTCTATTGTGCTTGTCAACAATTCAAAGCTCGAGTATTCAAAAAATACTCCAAATTTTTTGTGGTCGGTACATATTATGATCTTATATTGAGTCTCCTCTAGAAAATAGTTCCACTCTTCAAAAGCATCAATAATTGCCAATAGTTCTTTGTCATAGATCTCATAATTGATCTCTACAACTAAAATTTTTTGAGAGCGGAATGCTACTAGATGTAGTTAACCATGATCACCAATTTAAGAGAGTATGGATCTAAGTACAAAATCTAACACATCCATTTCTAAAATGAATGGTTTTATTAGATCTGCGTTGTCGGGTAGAGAGAATTCGCCTTGAAAAAACGCCGGGTTCCTAGTTGCTACTAGAACTAGCAGGGAACATGAAAGGAAGCCGTGCAAGTATCTTCTATACTTGCACAATATTTGTTCAAGCTTTCAAATTATACTTGTATTATACTTATATTATACTTGTATAAGACTTGTACAAATATAAAATATAAACACTTGAATAATATTTGTACAAATATTATATATAATACTTATATAAATACTTATATAAAATAATATATAATCCTTGATATAATACTTATACAAATACTTATATAAATATTATATATAATATTTATAAAATATTTATATAAAATAATTGATATAAATACAAGTATATATACTTATATAAAAGGTATAAGCAAAGTATGTATGTATTCAAGTATACCTCAAAATACAACCGCATATGAGGAATACAAGTTATACAACAAGCTGAAATTAAATAAATCACTAAAAATTCATCCAAAGGTCGAATCAAGCGTGCTTATAGCCTATGGAAAGCCAATAATCTATTGTAAAATATATCAAAATTTCACAAATAGATGACTTACCGTTTAAAAGTTATGGCTAAAAGAAGTAGGCACTAAAATTTCCAAGCAAATGCAAAGGCAGCAAAGCTCCTCTTCACTTCAGCCTTTGTTGTGATCACTTCCCTTCTCCAAATTGGACATGGAATAGCTTTTTAGAAAGCTCACTCCATCATCTAACTTGTTTTAAAATTTCGCATACATGCCTCTCAAACTCCAGATTTTGTAGCTAGTTGATTCTACTCTTCAAACCCTAGCAATAATTTGCCCTCTTTGATACTTCACGGCTTATAAAACTTTCATAAAAGCTCTAAATGTATTGATTTTTGTTTTTGTACAAAGCTTACACAAGCTACTTTTGCTCTTTAACTCCAAATACTACAAGAGATGTCTTGATAGAAAGCTAGAACAATTTTCCACACTTTCTACAAATATCACTAAGAAAGAGTCGAAATCAAGCTTGCAGTGGTAGATCAAAGTTTCTGCCCCTCTTCATCAGATGGCAGCAAACCCTACTCTACTAAAACAAGCATAATGTTTTGCTCACAACTCCAAAACAAGCAAGTGAGTAGGTTCTAGAATCCTCACAACTTGAAGAATACACCCACAAATTTTCATTATAAACGCTTTTATCTCCTTGGAACTATCTCTCTCCAAAGTTCACCACTCAAAACTGCCCCCAAATCCTAGGTCTAGCAAGAGGAGTGTATCTCCCTTTCCTTCCATATTAGACTATGACATGCCCACATGGGTAGCCAAATCCTATTGGTCAGGCCCTATTCACTCCATGCTCTTCTATTTTTATCCCTCACAAGGTCTATTCTACCTCAAAAGTCAACAAGAAAGGTAAAACAATCTTCACCTTTCTTCTAATTACAAAATAGTCTATTCTAGGATATAAATAAGGTAGGAACAAAACAAATAGCCATCTTAATTCACTAACTAAGTGGCTATAATAAATCCTCTCTTTATAATATCTTCTAAAATAATCTCTAGTATTCACACATATTTTAATAATAGATACAAGATATTTAATATTTTTTTATACACTGTACGTAAATGCAGTATGACAGCGTGGACAAATATAGGGGCTAAAGTGAAAGATTCTTTTAGCTTCTTGAATGCTTTTTTAGCCTTATCATCTCAAATAAATTTTTTCTTACCTAATAGCCATGTTAATGGAGTCGTAATCTTAGAATAATCTTTGATGAAGATTTCGTAAAAATTTACAAATCCCAAGAAATATTATACATCTGTAATTGATGATGGTTGTTTCTACTCTATAATAGTTTGTATATTCTTTGGATCCATAAAAATTCTATTTTTAGAAGTAATATATTCCAAAAACTTGAGTGATGGTTGATAGAAAGAACACTTATCCAATTTGGCATACAATCCGCTTTCTTGTAGTTTCTCCAATATCTTACTTACATGATGTTCATGTTCTTATTCGTTCTTAGAGAAGATCAAAATATTGTCTAAATAGATGACTACAAAGTCATCTAAGTATTCTTGTAAGATATCATTCATCATATGTTGAAAGAGTGTAGGTGCATTTGTAAGTCCAAAAGACATAACATTGTACTTGAAATGTCCATACCTTGTATGAAATATTGGCTTCCATTGATCTCCTTCTTTAATCTTAAGTAGGTTGTAGGCACCTCTTAAATCAATCTTTGTAAAGATCTTTATTTATCCTAATTGATCCAATAATCTTGAGATTAATGATAATGGATAGTAATTTTTTATAGTTATCTTGTTCAAACTTTAATAGTTGACACACATACATAAAGAACCATCCTTCTTCTTTATAAACAAGATAAGAGCTTCTGCATATGATTTTGAATGTCTAATAAAATTCTTCGCTAGATTTTCATCAATATATTCCTATAAGACTATAAACTCTGTTTGTGACAGATTGTAAATTGGACCAAATAGATGTTGAGCTCCATCTTGTAATTTGATTGTACAATTATAAAGACGGTGTTCTGATAATATATCTATTTTTTTCTTTTCAAATACGTCTTCAAGGTTGTGACATTGATTGGGAATATCCTGCTTCGGTTGCTCTATTGGATCTTTCATTGGAATAACATACAATGCAAATACAGCCTCTTTCTTTGCTACTTGCATGAATGCTTTAGCTCTAACGAATGGAGCAGTACCTTGTTTCTTCTTTTGATGTTTGGATCTTGAAGAAATCTTTTGCAAATTCTAATTAATATCAAAATTGTATAATTTAAACTAAGGAAGTCTAATGACAATAGGATTTGTCGGACATCAAATGATATTGAAAACAATTTGTGATACTTGATCTTTTAATATCACTTCTAATAGTTGGATTTCTTTGATAATATCTCCTGATACAAGGTTTCGTCCATCAATGGCTTCAATGGGTGTAGGATGGGTCTTCTTTATAAGTACTAGATTGTGCTTGGTTACAAAATCCTTATCTATAAAGCATGTTGAGGCTCTAGTATCTAAAAGGACTTTAGCAAAAATCTCTTGTTTTAGGATTCTTATATATATAAGAAGTATAAAACAGGATGTTGGATCTGAAAGTAGGATGAGATCTTTTTTTGGTACTTTAAGTTTGAAGGTGTCCAATCGCAAGGTCCCTACTATGGTTGGACATCTTCATTTTTTGACCTTTCTAATTCAGCTATTATACCTCATACTTTGAACTTTTTAGACTTGTTTGGATAGTTTGCTGCCTTATGATTGGATCTTCCATAATATGAATATAGATTCTCTTGTTGACATTTAGTCTTTTCTGGTGGTGTTAATGGCATGAATTGAGTTGCATCAATTTACATAGGTTCAAGATATGTTAATGGCTTCTCCGATATTCTTGAAGATGTAGTAGACGTACCTTGATAGGTATTGTTGAAAATTGATTGCCTCTCTTGTTATAATTCAAATAGGTGATTGTTATAAATAATGGCTTGAGCTATGAGTTCCTCTAAGCTTTCAACTGTTGGCATTGTGATCAATAAATTCTTTACATTGTCTTTTAGGGCATAACAAAATCGAGTCATAAAGGCCTTATTATTCCAATTGAGATCACAAGTAAGTTATTGAAATTCTGCAACATAAATCACAATTGAACATTGTCTTTGTCATAGATTTTGAATCTTCCTTTCCGCCACCCTTTCTCGATCACTGTCTCTAAATACAACAATAAATCTTTCTATAAAAGCCTCCAAATTATATAGGATTAGAATTTTTTTTTTCAATAATGGAGCAAACCATGATCAAGCACTTCCTGATAAAAGGGTGCCCACAAAAGTGACTTGGGTGAATCCATGTAGATAACCAAAAGGATATAGTCGTAAGTAAAGTTGTACTTGTTCTACAAATCCTCAGAAGTTGAATCTTGTTCTATTAAATTTGTCAGGCATACTAGCTTTTGGCTCCTTTATGACAACCCTTGGAGCTTCTAGAGGAGTTATGTGCATAGATTGTCTACCATCTCTTTTCCTCAATCAAATAATTTTTTTTGTAAATTATGAATCTCTCGCTTAGCTTCTTTGGATACTTGTTCCATTTGCAATTTTTTTTTGAGTTGCAAAGAAATGTCATTTCTTTATGTACAATATCTAAAAGAGCTCAAAGATCTGCAAGAGTTGCCATTCTATTCTCTGTTTGTGAGGATGCACCTCCATTAATTTGATTTATTTCTATATTGATAAAAAAAAAATTGATAAGCCATTAGTGTAGTATTTTCTATATTAAAAAGAATATTCTAAATAATTAATTTAGAGGAAGGTAATCCGCAACCTCTAAAATGCAGATATATATCTTAGAAAAGAGGTAATCTATTCTTTTTGAAAAAAAATCAACTGCAACAAGTAAGCATATCAATCTAAAGGGAGATAGTTTGCACTCCCTTAGAATGCAATAGTATCTTGAAGAGGGATAATCCACTCTCTATCAAGAGAACAAAGCTATGATATAATTATATAAGCAATCTTGTCAAACTGTCAGGGATTCAAGATAGTGAATTAGGAAAGAAACAAGGAGAAGATTCAGAAGTGGAGTAATTTCAAGAACAAAGAATTGAATGGACAAGAACAAGAACTAGATCAAGAATAAAAGATTAGATTGATATAAAAAATAAGGCAGTACTTTAGATTACTCCAAGACTTGTGTTGGCAAGATTGAGGTGCTTCTTAGTCTTGCCTCTTATTTATACTACAAGACCTATGTCCAATTGAATCTTCTAAGTATATCTTAAAAGATTCTAAAAGCTTGAGAAAGATTTTAAAAGATTCTAAAAATCTAAGAAAGGTTTTAGAAGATTTTAGAAGATTTTAGAGGATTTTTAAAGACTATAGAAGATTCTTAGAAAACTAAAGAAGATTTTAGAAGGTTATAGAAAGCTATGGGAGATTCTAGAAGACTACAAAAAATTCTAGAAAGTGGTGACTTAAAACATATCAGTGACAGTCTTCTTTACTCTTGTCAACACTTTTTTTGTATTTTAATCTTAGTTCAAGACTCTCTAGTCTTTGTATTTAGCAATAGCCATATTAATTTTAATCTAATAATCTATCTTTGATTTATTTTTATTTTTTCTTTTGGTGATATAAGAGTATATTGTTTCCTCTAAGTTTTTCTATGATTTATATTCTTCATAGTTTGACAAGAGTATTAACTTGTTATATTTGTTTTGTTAAAAGAAGTGAATAGATTATTCTAATTTTTAATGTATATTGTTGTGTTTTTAAAAATTATGGACTATCCACCTTTAAATTAATATTTTTATTTTTTAACATTGATTCTTTCATTAAAAAAAATAAACTATCTATCTTTGTCAAAATTACCATTTGATATTAGAGGTTGTCGATTACTATAATTTGATTTGTGTGTATATTAGTATTGTTTATCACAAAGATGGAAAGAAAACAAATTATAAATGCTACACTCAATGGAAGTGAAAATAAATTTACAACTATTGTAGATCTTTACAAGCTCTTAAATACTCTTCAAGTAAAAATCTTACAAATTAATAATTTTAATTATAAAAGTATTATTCCAATGCTTATAAAAATCTATAAGAAGCCTATAATTTGATGCATATTAAAAAAAGAGATAAATAGAAGACTATATTTTGACTAAATATGGCTATTTTGAATATAATGTTATATCTTTTGGACTTACAAATGCTCTATTTATTTTTCAGCATTTGATAAATAATATATTTTTGTGAATATCTAAATAATTTTATCATATATTATTTGAATGACATTCTTATCTATTTTAAGAATATAAAAAAATATAAATAATTTATTTTTCTTATATTAAAAAAATTTAAAAATATAGGATTATATGCTAAGATGGAAAAATCTGCATTTCACATAATTTAAGTAGAGTTTTTGGAGTACATTATTTCAAATGATAGTTTACAAATAAATTCTAAGAAAGTACAAACTATCATAGATTAGACAACTTTAAGAATTATTATTGTCTTATGTGAAACTTAGTTTAAAAATGTACTAGATATCTAGCTTTGGAAGGATTTCAACTTATTTTAAAGTTTTTTTTATAATAAAAAGAAATGCCTGAGATATTTAAAAACACCTATCTTGGCAATCATGATCTTTTTAGAATCTTCAAATTAATCAATTTTTATTTAAATCAATTTTTATTTATATTAATTTTTTATTATATCCTATACAATCATAAATAATCTAAACAAGATCTTAAGTAAGTCCTAAAATATCCTAAATACATCCTATTAACTCTAGAGAAATTCTAGAAATTTTTTAGATACATCTTATCAAATTCTAAGCAATCTTCAACAATCCTTATAAAAACATTCTAAAATAAATCAATTAAATTTTAATAAAATCCTAAATAAATCTTATTTAAATTTTAATAAATCCTATTCAAATTTAAATCCTAATTAAATTCAAATTCTAAACAAAGTCCTAATCAAATTATAATCAATTCTATTCAAATCTTGTTCAATCCTAATAAAATCTTTAAAAAATTCTAAACAAATTTTAATCAATTATAACTAAATTTTAATCAAATCTTAATTAATTTTAGTTAAATCTTAACCAAATCGTGTAGAAATCCTAGTCAAATTTTAATCAAACTATAACAAATCCTAATCAATCCTAAATCAGCTCAATAATAAATTAAAATCCTTATAAATTTTTAATTAATTATTGATAATACTTAATTATTTATTTATTTATTAATATTTTAATTGAACATATACTTAAAAAAATTAAGAAGAATCTCATTTATAAATTGATAGAAAAAACACATAATTTGCTCATGTGTAAGATAGCCTTTTTTTCCAATCTTAATATTGAGCTTTTAGCACCAAGATCTCATTATTACATTGTTTAATTGCTTCCAATATTTTTTTAAATATTAACATTCATATAAGCTATTAGTCCTAAAAATTTTACCTTAATCTAATTAGCAAATTGCTTCAAATCATAGAAATTCCAATTGACTCTAAAACTACTAATTTTTAATTCTTTAATTTACATGAATATCAATTACTTTAAATTTGATCAAGCAATTGAGATAAAATTTGTGTTACAAATTTTGCACAAACACTTATATAAATTAATAAAATTTTATTAGTAGATTTGCTAAAAAGTTCACAAAGTTTTCCAAAATATATATTTCACTTTATTTCTCAAAAATAAAGTCATCCAAATCCAACTCTAACTTTATATAGCTCTCACAAATTCATTTCAAATCCAAATTGTCTAAAATCAATCCCTATAAAATTTGTTTAAAGTCTATTCTCTAATTCTATTCTTTAATTGAACAAAAAATCATATATTTATTGTAGGCAATCAATTTTGTACCTCAAGATCTAATTTAAATCCCAATTTATAAATAATTATCTCCAAGTATCAAATTAAAAAATTTTGTGGTAATTTTTTTAAAAACTATCTGTCAAGGACATGAATCATAAAGGAACAAAATATCAATATACTCTCATATCACTCAAAAGAATAGAAAATCACTCAAAGATGGAATAATATTAAAACTAGAATGACTATTTCCAAAGACAAGAAGACTAGAGACTCTTAAAATAAGACTAAGAATAAGAAAGATATTGATAAAAGTAAAGAATGCTTCACTCTTATCTCTATATATACTATCTATCTAAAAGCTATATGGCAATGTTTTATAGGACCTCCAATATGTGTTCAATTTGCAAAACACATGTCAAACTTGTAAGACAAGTTTCTTACATGTGCGCCACATACTTAGCTTATTCCACAAGTTACCAATATGTGCAACATGTGGTTAATTTATTGGCCAAGTTTTTAACCTATCAATCACCTATAAATATGTATAAAAGTAAAACCGCGTCTATGAAGTTTCTAGAAAGCTTTTCTATGAGATATTATCAAATACACCTACTTTTATTTACTTCTACTTAAATAATTATTGGAATAAATCTTATGTCTGTGACATTATCCCTTCTTTTAGAAATAAATTCCACAAGGAGCGATAATTATATATTGAGGAAGTCCAAGATGCACCAAATTATATTTACCACATATTTTGATCTTTTTTTCCTTTGAAGGTAGTTGATAGGTCCTCTCAACCATTGATAATATCTCATACCAAGATAAAAGGACCACCTTGATATTTGATCATTGTTAAAGTCTTCATAACTTTCTTCAAAGAAAACATTTGGAATGCCATTAGAAGTAGTTCTTACCTCTAAAAGTATCATCAAATATTGGGAGTTTCTTCCAAGGTCTTGATATCAAACATATTGTATCTTATCATCAATCTAAGAAAAAATATGTCATTTTTGAAGATCTTCATCTCTATTTCATCATCTTAAAGGTTATCATAGTTGTAATGTCTTATTTGATAAGTCAGCAAACAAAAGCTCTTGAGCTAAGTTTGTTGGTTGTTGATTCTTTATTTCTTTGGTGCTAAAAAGATCAAGAAAATAGCAAACAATGATACAAGATAGAATAAAATTTCTATTGACCCTGCTTTATTTTATAGCAAAGTTTTTTTTGATATTTTATAGTAAAGTTTTTTTTTTCATCTTGGTTTTAATAGATGTTAATAAAATGCATTGACTTTTGCTAATATATTTGTTAAATTCCTAAATGGCTTCTATGTGCATTCACTAATATCATATCTATGTGAATATATAAGATATTCCAATCAATTTCAATACTGCCTTGAATCTAAGACCTCTTTTATATCAAATTCTTCATTGTTGTCTACTTCTATAGGAGACAATGGCATTTGTCTTCTTCCTTGTATATCCACTGTTTTGTATGGCTTGAGCAGTGACACGTAAAATATAAGATAGATCTTTATAGATTTTGGTAGATATAATTGATAAACAACTAGATTGATCTGATTACAAATAAAAAGTGATTTAAGCTTATAATAATCCAACTTGTCATAAGGATAAATAGTCTTGATATTATAACAAAGTAATTATACCTTATTATCAAAGTGAAATTGAGGTTGTTTCTTACGATAAACATCTACATTGATATTTTATCATTCTTGAGCTTCTTTTAATTGTGCCTTCATTGTTGCATATAGCTTTGACAATCAATTTGCTAAATCTTTTGCCGCAAGATTATTAGCTTTTGAAAGGTCAAAAATATTAAATTATAGATGATAACTATAATTGGCAAAGAATAGAGTTTATTGAATAGAAAAACATATCAAATTATTATAAATAAATTCTATCAATAGTAAAAAAATTATCCAATTATTTTGATGATAATTGATAGTATATCTCAAATATTGCTCCAAAACTTGATTTATCCATTCTATTTGTCCATCATTTTGAAGGTGAAAAACTGAAGATATTTTATGTCCACTTTCAATATTTTGAAAAGAATTATCTAAAATCTTAATACAAATTGTATCTTTCTATCTGATATAATATCCCTTGATAATCCATAATAACAATAGATATTTTTAAAGAAGAATTTAGCTATTTCTCCACCTACAATAGATTTTGTACATAATATAAAATGTGCCATTTTAATAAAACAATCTACAATCACAAATATAAAATCATATGAATTTGAATTTCAAAGATCCATGATAAAATCCATAGAAATAGAAGATCAAGGTTGTTTTGATATAGATAATGATTGAAAAAGTTTGCAAGATTGATGGCAAGGAGTTTTTGATCTTAAAAAAATATCACACAATTATACAAATTCTTTGACAGCCACCAAAAATTTTGTGATATTAATTTGAAAGTCTTGTTATATTCAAAATATCTTATATCAAAGAAGTTGTGATGAGCTTCAAGAGCATGTAGTCATGCTTCACCTTCTAGAATATATAAGCATCCTTCAAAATAAAATAGATTATTCTTGAATTCAAACTTGGAAGTATTATAAGACTTAGATGAATTATTTTTAATATCATGAATAAAAGGATTTGAAGACATACTTGATTAAATTTACTTAAAAAAAGTTGAATCAATAATCAATATTGATTTCATTGCCCAAAGATGAAATTATTCCAACTTCAAGATGATTATTTTTTATTAATTAAAAGCTGAATTTCTTCCTTTTGGTATAAGAAAAGTGTCAAAGATGCAAGTTAATAGGTTAGCAAAGAACTAAGGACAAGAAATCTGAACCAGAATAACTTCAAGAACAAAGAACTAGATAGACAAGAATAACAACTAGATCAAGAATAAGAAATTGGATTAATATCAAGAACAAGGCAACACTCTAGATTACTCCAAGACTTGTGTTGGCAAGACTGAGGTGCTCCTTAGTCTTGCCTCTTATTTATACTATGAGGCCTTATGTCCTATTGGACCTTCTAAAAATATCTTAAAGTATTCTAGAAGCTTGAAGAAGATTTTGAAAGACTCTAAAAAGTCTACGGGGGATCTTGGAAGCTTGAAGAAGATTCTATAAGACTCTAAAAAGTCTATGGGAGGTCTTGGAAGATTGAGAAAGATTCTAAAAGATTCTAAAAAGCTATAGAAGATTCTAGAAGACTACCAAAAGTTCTAATAGTGGCTTAAGTATGTCCGTGATATCATCTTCTCTTCTAGCGACAAATTTCACGAGGATCCGAAGCAATTTGATAATCAAGTTATATGTGTAAAAAATTCTAGAATTTGTCGGAATAGAGAAGCAATATATTTTGTCTTTTGTGCGTTGATTATTGATTCAACAGGACCCTTGAGATGGTGTCGATGACCTCGAGATATAACCTCTATTAGACCAACATCCCATCCAAGAATTTGTTCTTCGTTGCAACCTTCAAAACATCCTCCGAATATAATTTTTGGTCCACCTGGAATCATCCTTCCAACTTCAAGGAATATTACCAAAGCTCGGGCATTTGAATGAAGATTTTTGTGATGAGGTTGTATCTCCAAAGACTCCAAGTGTGGCCTTACTTGACATTGGGATATTCCTTCTTCATCTTGTCCATGTTCTTCAAACCTACCAGATTGTCAAAGTTGCAATGATTTCCTAGCTGCTTGTATGCCAGAAGAGTCTTCTGACTCATGTTCTTGCAATTCCCTTGAAATGCAAAGATTTGACATGATAACTAATAAGCTTCTAGCAAGATCTATTCTATTCTAGGAAAATACAAGTGTAGGTCTTGGCATGGCTCTCTCCTTTTTATATTGGTCTTGTGTTGTTGATAGAAAGCGTCATTTAGAAGCCAAGAGATGTTATTGTCCACGAAATCTTTAATGACCATTGAATCTAGGTTTTTTAGGATATTGTTGATGGAATTGGCGAACCTTCTTATGTGCATTCTTAAGGTTATCTGACGATTCCCATATTCTTTTGCTAACTCCATAGCCCTTCCAATAGATGAAGTATTCCAATCATCCATATCTTATACATGAATCCAATATTTCATCCACCTCGTATTCAATCTCTTGATTGACTTCAACTAGAGCTGGTGGTGGAATAGTTCTTCCACCAATATTTGATTTATAATAGGTTTCTAAAAGCGAGACATGAAAGACTGGATGAATATCCATGCTACTTGGTAGTTCGAGACAAAAACTTACTGGATTTATTTGGTATAAAATTATAAAAGATCCAAGTCTTTGATAGTCTAATTTTTGTGATCATCGATTTGTTTGTATATTTTGTCAAAGTAACCAGACACGATCTCCTACTTTGAAATTTGGTTGGTTCTTCCGATGAATGTCTGCATAGTCTTTACATCGATTTTGGGCTATTTGTAATTGGAATTTCAGTTCTTCATGGATGGTTTTTAAATAAGTAGCTTGATTCTTCACAGTAAGGCTTCTCACATCTTCAAGTTGAAATGGATCTGCTCGAAGGTGGTATCTATAGTTTGAGAAGAATGGAATTTATTTTGTTGAAGAATATTCAGAGTTATTGTGTGCAACCTCAGCCAATGGTAGAAAGTCCGTCCAATCATCTTGTTGGTAATTTATACTGCAATAAAGATATTGTTCCAAGATCTGATTCATTTGTTTTGTTTGACCATCAGTTTGAGGATGATAAGCGCATGAGAGGTTGATCTTGACCTTTAAAAGCCAAAATAATCCTCTCCAAAAGTTTGATACAAATTGTGGTCCTCAATTTGAAATAATATCAATTGGAAGGCCATATATTCGATAAATATTATCAATAAAAAGCTTGGCTGTTTCCTCTCCGAAAATAGTCTTGTTGCACAGGATAAAGTGTGTCATCTTGATAAGACGATCTACCACCACAAAAATTGAATCTTTTCTATTCAAAATTGGAAGGTCTATAATGAAGTCCATAGATAACCATTGCCATGGACCCTTAGAAACTGGAAGGGGTTGCAGAAGTCCATATAGTTGGTATTTGGAATCTTTGTTCGTGCACAAATTTTATATGATTGGATGAACTCTTTCATTAATTTCTACATTTGAGGCCACCAATAGTCTCTTGATATCAATTCCAAGGTCTTATTAAAGCCTAAGTGTCCAACTGCTGGAAGGTCATGTCGAGCTTGAAGGATTTAAAGTCTTGTAGATCTTGGAGGAACATATAGGAGATTCTTGAAGTATAACAATCCATCTTCCAATTTGAAATTATTGTCTTCTTTCCTATGTATATTTTTTAAACGTTGTTGGATGTTCTTTATAAATGGATCTGTCTTCATTGCTTTCTGGATTTCCATCTTGAGAGTTGTATCTGTATAGGTAGATATCGTCGATGTCTTTAATTGTAAATTGGACGGCTTCTACATGATTGATTTTTGTTGATCCAATACAATGTCTCCTATTCTTGGTGCAAGATATGATCGTCGAGAAAGGGCATCTGATTTTCCTTGAAGTTTTCCTGGACGATATGTAATTACAAAATCAAATCGAGATAATGACATGCTCCATCGTACTTGTCGACGATTTAAAACTCGAGCACTCATAAAATATTCTAAGTTTTTGTGGTCGGTATATATCATGATCTTGTGTTGAGCTCCTTCCAACAAATGGCGCCATTCTTCAAAAATATCAACAATTGCCAATAATTCTTTGTCATGGATCTTGTAATTAATCTCTGCAGTTGAAATTTTTTGAGAGCGGAATGCTACTTGATGTAATTGACCATCATCACTAGTTTGAGAGAGTATAGATCTCAATACAAAATTTGAGGCATCCGTTTCCAGAATGAATGGTTTTGTTGGATCTGCGTGGATAAGAATAAGAGCAGAAATGAAAGATTCTTTTAGCTTCTTAAATGCTTCTTTAGCCTTATCATTCCAAATAAATTTGTCTTTGCTTATAAGTTGCGTTAATAGAGCCGCAATCTTGGAATAATCTTTGATAAAGATTCTGTAGAAATTTGCAAATCCCAAGAAATATTGTACATCTCTAATTGATGACAGTTGTTTCCACTCCATAACACTTTGTATCTTCTTTGGATCCATAAAAATCCCATTTTTTGAAGCAATACATCTCAAAAATTCGACTGATGGTTGGTGAAAAGAACATTTCTTCAATTTGGCATATAATCCACTTTCTCGTAGTTTCTTTAATACCTTCCATACATGATATTCATGCTCTTCTTCATTCTTAGAAAAGATCAAGATATCATCCAAGTAGATGTCTACAAAGTCATCTAAGTATTCTCGTAAGATATCATTCATCATATGTTGGAAGACTGAAGGTGTATTTGTAAGTCCAAAAGGCATAACATTGTATTTGAAATGTCCATACCTTGTGCGGAATGTTGTCTTCCATTGATCTCCTTCTTTAATCCTGACTAGGTTGTAGACGCCTCTTAAATCAATCTTTGTAAAAATCTTTGCTTGTCCTAATTGTTCCAATAATCTTGAGATTAATGGTAATGGATAGCAATTTTTTATAGTTACCTTGTTCAGACCTCGATAGTCAACACACATATGTAAGGAACCATCCTTCTCTTTCACAAATAATATAGGAGCTCCAACAAGCGATTTTGAATGTCAAATAAAATTCTTGGCTAAATTTTCATCAATATATTCTCGTAAGGCTGTAAGCTCCGTTTGTGATAGATTGTAAATTGGACCAAATAGAGGTTGAGCTCCATCTTGTAATTCGATTGCACAATCATAAGGACAATGTTCGGGTAATATGTCTATTTTTTTCTTTTCAAATACGTCTTCTATGTCACGATATTGATTAGGAATTTCTTGCTTTAGTTGCTATATTTGAGCTTTTATTGGGATAGCATACAATACAAATGCATCTCCTTTTTTTGCTGCTTGCATAAATGCTTTAGCTTTAAGGAATAGAAGAGTACCTCGTTTCTTCTTTTGATGTGTGGATCTTGAAAAAATTTTCTGCGTACTCCAATCAATATCAAGATTATGTAGCTCAAATCAAGGAAGTCCAATGACAATAGGATTTTCCGGACATCTAATGATGTTGAAAAAAATTTGTGATACTTGATCTCCTAGTATCACTTCTAACAATTGGATTTCTTTGACAACATTTCTTGATGCAAGGTTTCATCCATCAATGACTTCAATTGGTACAGGATGGATCTTTTTTACAAGTAGTAGATTGTGCTTGGTTGCAAAATCCTTATCCATGAAGCATGCTGAAAGTAATTATATCTTTAATCCATTAAATTAACAATTCTAGTTGATACTACTTTTTTTGATGAAGTTTATTTAAGTATATTAGTAGACCCTCTTGTTGATGTTTAAAATAACTTTTATAGTGACCCTAATAAATTTGAGTTCTAGGACAACCTCCTTTACTATGAAAGATAGCATATAATTCCAAAGATCAAACACAATTACATACATTACAAGGACAACATGACTTTCCAATAGCATATTACTTTAGATATAATAAAACTTTAGAACTTATTTCAAGAGATTTTTGATGGTTTCATATATGAAAAGAAATAATTTTTTTTTTTTCAATCATGTGACATTTACTCCAGAGCAAAGACTCTTTATCATAGATCCTACGGACTTCTTTAACCTCTATCTATTTCAAAAGAGCCTTAATTATGTGTTTCAATGGATTTTATTATAGATCTTTTAATTTCAAATTTTTATGACTCTATTTTTATAGTGGTGGATTGTCTTATCAAAATGATATATTTTATATTATGTATAAAAATAATTATTGGTAAAGAAATAATTAAATTCTTTTTGAATAATATTTATCAATACCATAAATTTTTAAATGACATTATATCTAATTGTAAGCCTCAATTTATATTAAGCTTTTGAATGACACTCTAATATATTAAAGATTGATATTAAGTTACCTATTGTTTTTTATTTATAAATTAATAAAAAAATAAAACATGTAAATCAAGTATTAGAGTAGTATTTGCAATACACCATCAACTATCACCAAAACAATTAAACAATTCTCTTGTCATTAGCAAAATTTTTATATAATAATATAATATATTATTCTATTAAAAAAAAATATTTTTTTATTAATTATGATTATTATCTATAATTTGATACTTTTGATTTTTCAAAAGTTGAAAATCTAACAACAAAGAATTTGGCAAGTAGAATAGAAGAGCTTCATACAACAATGAAGATATATTTAAAGAAAGTTAAAAAATAACAAAAAACTAATGCAGATATTCTTGAAAAAAAACAACCTTCATTCAAACTTGATGATAAGATATGGTTATTTTGTTATAATATTAAGATTAATTGATCTTGTGATAAGTTGGATTATCAAAGGTTTAATCCATTTGTCATTGGGATATTTCATATATTAGCACAAATATGATATTAATGAATGTACATAAGAATCATATAAAAATCTAGCATATACGTCAGAATTTGTCTCTATTTTTTTATTAACAACATCCATCAAAATTAAAAACTAACTATTGATAATAAAATAATATAAATTAAGAAGAAACAAGTTCAAGAATCAATTTATAGAACTTCTTTATAAATATGAAAAACCAACAACAAGCAAATTAATATGAAGAGCTATTATTTATAAAATTGCTAGATTAAGCATTTAAATTGTTTTAATTTAAAAAATATTGCAATTATAATGAAGATCTTCAAGAGAGACATATTTTCTTTTAAATAAATGGTAAAATAAAATGTGTTTAATACCATAATCTTAAAAGAGACTCCTAATGTTTAGTGATATTGTTAGAGGTGGATATTATACTTAATAGGATATAAAATGTATTATTTGAAGGTAGTTATAAAAGCCTCAATAATAATCAAATAATTAGGTGGTTTTCTTGTCCTAATATAAAATATTATTAATGGTTGAAAGAACCTATCAACCACCTTCATATAAAATAAAGATTAAAATTTGTTGCTAATACGATTTCACGGATTTTAGACTTTATGAATTCATAAAGTAATTTGACAACTCCTAATGGAACTTATTGCCTAAGAAAGAAAGATAATATCATGGACATTTATAATAATTAATATATTTATTTAGATAAACAAAAATAAATAGAATTATATAGAAGTAAATAAAAGTAGATTAAAATATTAATATCTTATTGAAATTTAACTTTATACAAGTTTATAAGTGATTGGTAGATTGAAAACTTAGCTAACAAGTTGACTACATATTATACATATTAGCCATTTATATTACAAGTTAGACATGTGGTACACATGTTGAAAACTTGTCTTATAAGTTAAACATGTGTTTTGTGAGTTGAACACATATCATATAGCGTATAGAATATTGTCATATAGCTCTTAATTAGATAGTATATATAGAAGCAAGAATGAGGCCTTCTTCATTCTTATTAACACCTTTCTTGTATTCTATTCTTAGTTCAAGACTCTCTAGTCTCTTTATATTTAATAATAGCTATATTAGTTTTAATGTAATAATCTATCTTTGATTTGTCTACTTTCTTCTTTTTGATAATATAAGAGTACATTATCTGTTCAAAGTTTTGTTGGGATTCACATCTTTGATAAGTATAGTCTAACTCAATTCTTTTCTTATATTTCTTGAGGTGCTTATAGAAAAATCTAAATTTATTAAAAATAAATTTATAATAGAATAAATTATTATATTTTTCTTTTATAATCATGTATATTTAAGTTTATACAAGTACATGTCAAGAATATAAATTGAAATAGATCCATAAATTAGTAAAAACTATGTAAAAAAAAAAATGACAAAATAAAAATAAGAAAGTATGTATATTCAAGAAGAAACTAGAATGGCTATTGCCAAAGACTAGAAAATACAAAAGACTCTTGAACTAAACTAGAAATAAGAAAGGAATTGACAAGAGTGAAAAAGGCTTCACTCTTGTCTCTATATACACTATCTATCTAAGAACTATATGGTGGCATTTTATAGGATCTCCAACACTTGTCTAATTTACAAAACACATGTCAAACTTGTAAGACAAGTTTCCTATATGTGCGCCATGTACTTAGCTTGCTCCATAAGCTACCAACATGTGTAACACGTGATTAGCTTATTGGCCAAGTTTCTAACCTATCAATCACCTATAGACATGTATAAAGGTGAATCTGCCTCTATAAAACTTCTAGGAAGCTTTTCTATAAAATATTATCAAATTAATTTATTTTTACTTACTTCTATCTATCCATATTAATTAGATAATTATTTGAGTAGATCTTATATCTATGACATTATCCCCCCTTCTAGGGACGAGTTTCACAAAGAACAATAATTACATGTTGAAGAAGTCCAGAATGAGTCAAATTGTGTTTGCAACATATTCTGATCTTTGAAAGATTTTCTTGACTCTTCATTTTGATTTTGATGGATGTCATCAATAAAAGACATTAATTTATTGATACATTTTCTAGATTCTTAGATGGCTTCTATGTGCATTCATTAATATTATATCTGTATCAATATATAAGATATTCCAACTAATTTCAATGCCGTCTTATATCTAAGATATCTTCTATCTCAAATTTTTCATTGTTGTCTACTTCTATAGGAGGCGATGGCATTTGTCTTCTTCTTTGTATATTCATTGTCTTGTATGATTCAAACAATGATATGTGGAATATATGATGGATCTTCATTAATTTTAATAGGTATAATCAATAAGCAACTGGATTAATCTGTTCACAAATTAAAAATGGTCCAAGTCTACAATAATCTAGCTTGTCACAAGGACTACTAGTCTTAATATTACAACAAAGTAACCATACCTTATTACCTATGTGGAATTGAGATTCTTCTTTATAATAGACATCTATATTGATCTTTTTTTATTCTTAAGCTTTTTTTAATTATACCTTTATTATTACATATAGCTTTGATAATTGATTTTCCAAATCTTTTGCCACAAGATTATTAGCTTTTAAAAAGTCAAAAATATCAAGTCATAGATGATAATTATAATTAGTAAAAAATAGAATTTATTGAATAGATGAATATATCAAATTATTATAAGTAAATTCTACCAATGGCAAAAAAGTTGTCCAATCATCTTAATAAAATTTAATGGTACATCTCAAATATCGCTCCAAAACTTGATTTATTTGTTCCATTTGTTTATTAATTTGAGAATAGAAAGTTGAAGATATTTTTATATCTATCTTTAATATTTTGAAAAAGATCCTCCAAAATCTTGTTACAAATTATATCCCTCTATCTGATATAATATCCTTTGATAATCCATAATAGCAACAGATATTATCAAAGAAGAGTTTAGCTATTTTTTTTTACTTGTAATAGATTTTATATAGTAAAAAATATGCCATTTTGGTAAAATAATCTATAATCACAAATATAGAGTCATATGAACTTGAATTTGATAATAGTTGGAAAAGTTCATAAGATTGATGACAAGGACTTTTTGATTTTGAACAAATATTGCATAATTGTGCAAATTCTTTAATAGCCTTCTACATTTGAAGCAAACAAAAATCTCTTGATATTAGCTCTAAAGTCTTATTATATCCAAAATATCTTGTTGTAAAAAAGTTATCATAAGCTTCAAAAGCACGTAGTTGTGCTTCACTTTTTGGAATATATAGGCATCCTTTAAAATAGAGTAGATTATTTTTAAACTCAAATTTAGAAGTATCATAAGACTTAGATGAATTATTCTTAATTTCATGAACAAAAGAATCTAAAGATATATTTGATTGGACTTGCTTGATAAAAGTTAAATCAATAGTCAATGTTGATTTCTTTCTTTGAAGATAAAATTACTCTAGCTTCAAGAAGATTACTTTTTGATGATCAAAAGTTGAATCTTCTTCTTTTGGTACAAGTTATGAACGTCTAGAAAAGGCATCACATAGACCATGTTATTTTTCTAGCCAATAAGTAATAATGAACTTGAATCTTGACAAAGACATGTTCCAATGAGCTTGACAATAATTCAATATGCATGTTAATATGAAGTATTCAAGGTTCTTGTGATCTGTATATGCGGTGTTGTGTTGTAACACGTTTACATAGTGAAAAGTATGAATAAGGATAAATTCTATTTAATACTTAATTATCTTGGATTATTAGAAACTTATGGTACTTAAGAAAAGATTTATAGAAGCCTCTTAGATTAATTCTTGCTCTAATAGCTAAAAGATAAAAGTTAATTATTAAAATTTTCTTCTAGGTTATAGAAACTAGTTCACGGCTTTTAAAAAAGCCATAAGTTAATGAAAATAGGATAAGAGAAGTAAAAAGTTAGTATAGTAGATACCAAGGTTGAATTGAGGATAGGATTAAGTTTAAAAATCCTTAAAATAAATTAGATCAATACTCAAGGGGTGACCATATATGAGACAGGGTCAAAATCAGACCTTTAGCCACGTAAACAACCACCAAAGGCAGGAATTCAAGACATTTGAAGATCAGCGACTAGAATTGGATAGTCAGCTTGAAGTGGATTCCAAGGGCATTTAGTTTGTTACCATTGGATTTTGAAAGACTTAGCAATTGCTATTCAAAATCAGGGTTTATATTGGTGTTTTGGATTTTATATAAGACAATGATGGCTTGCATTGTTGATTGAATCATGCAATCTGTATAGCATCTACAATTCAAAATTTGATATTATCTATATTATTAGGTGTGCTAAGTGTATACAAAAATTTGTATTAATCTAGCAATGCAATCAGGAGATATTTGAGCTTTGATACAAAGGGTTATCAGAAGTTGGCAATTTAGGATTGGATAGGATTTCTGTGATAACTAAAGATTCATCAATTGGATCAATGTAAATTTTAGTATGGTGATAGAAGACTTATAGTTTGAGCTACATACCAAGTTTGAGTTGAAGTTAATAATGGAAGAAGGAAAAATCACCACTGGAATTTCTGCATCATTTTTCAAGTTGGCAGCTGAGTATCATCAGTGCGCTTTTTGGGCATTTTCTTGCAATTTGTAAGTTGGATTGAGTTAAATTTTTTTGAGCATATAGAAGGCTTATACCAGCATTTGTGTGCAAAATTTCACACTAAGTGGATAGTTTGATTAAAAGTTATAGCTTATTGAAGCTCGCTAATTAGGATTAGGGCTTACAAACAAAAATAAAAAATTGCTTAATTATAAAAGAAACAAGGAAATTGGGGTGTATGTATGGTTGATGTTATTAAGAGGAGTGTTTTTAAACACTTTTGAATTGAAGTTCAAATTATATTCCTCATATATGGATGAAATCTATTAGGATTTTTTGATTATTTGCAAACACAACTTTACCTTCTACAGCCAAGTACCCTGTGCATTTCCGAACAAGACAACACATAATACAACAACGGTGATTGGATTAAAAGCACCTTCTAGATAATGACACTGTCACGTTGTAAATTAAAACATAGAGTGAAAGATATAAAAGGATGTGTTAAAATAAAAAGATATAGATTTAAAGAGGAGAGGATGAAAAAGAGAAGGGATTGTGGTTATAATCTTATTATCTTGGGGGTTACAATATTTATCACAAGCTCAAGGATGATAGGTAGGCCAAACTACTAATTTCCTACTGAAATTCCCACTAGCAGTACCAATTCATGAAGCCAAGGATTTCTATAGTGAAGTCAAATAGATTCATACTCACGTCAACTCCAAAGTAGCTAGGAACTTAACCACACAAGCTTCTTTGACTTTGCAGTGTAAGATGTAGTTCTTTCTTTTTTTATCTCTAATCTAATCTAAATTGTTTCTTTCTACTTGTTAGGTTTTCTTCTATTTTATCTTAGATCTACTTTACCTTTATTCTCTTCTCTCTTAGATCTGAATTTAAATGTTGTGGGCAGAAATTAGAAGAGAAGTTGGTAGAAAAATGATAGTAAGAAGATAGAATAGAAATTTATCTCAAAAAGAGAGATTTCTTCAAGTTAATCCAAAATAAAAGATTAAAGAGGTAAGAAGACATGGGCTGAGGTGTCTCTTTGACCAAGAGAAGAAGGAAGACTGGGCAGGGATGACAAAGAGGGGTCGTGAGAGAGAAGGGAAGAGGGTTCTTTTGGAGGTGTATAGGATTTTTTGTATAGATAGTATATATTTTTATATGTAGAAGAAGCTTGAAAAGGATTTTAAATATAATTTTTTGTAGATTTGTAGTAGATAAGATAAAAAATATACAAAAATAATTTTCATATCTTTTGGTTAATTATCAACAGAGATACGAGTCATCAAAGTTGCAAGTGTTTAAGATTAGGACAATGAGGGTTTTTAAATTTTGGGCCTTAGCTCTTGGAAACCACTTGGATTTTAAAAGAAAAATTTAATGGATTTTTGTTCTTTATAGAGTTAACTACTTTGTATCAAAATCTCAAGTCAATATGATCTTTGAGCAGAGAGTTATGAGTGAAATTGTAATCGGGGTTTGGATGAAAAGAAAAATAGAGTGAAGGCAAGATTGGGGTTTATATGGGTAGTGTGTGTGTGTGGATTTTTTTGGATATAAAGGAAGTTAAGAGACAAATTTGAGTGTGAAATTTGATAGAATTGACCTATGTAAGTTAAGAAAGAGATGAAAGCAAGTTTGATATTCATTTGTTTTATGAATAAAATGTTATGTTCTTTCAAAGTGATAGGGGTCTATCTCCAAGTCAGTGAAGTTTGAGGGAGCATATCTTTGTGATTAAAATAGTATTTTGAATAAAATTTATTTAGATTTTTAGATATATAAGTCTATTAAATTGAATAAAAAATTGATTGATATTGGGATTATATTTAAAGAATTATGAGGAAATTTGAGATCAAATCTAGAATTGTTAGAAGAAAAAATTAAAGAAGAAGGGTAGAGTCTATAACTCAAGTTTAAAGAGGACTTTTGAAGCAAAAATTAGAGGACTTTTACAACATAAAACAAGCAACAAGCCTATCAAATTTCAGTACTTAGGTCTTTGTTAATAAAGAGCAATGAAGGTGTGAAGTAAAGAGGGTCTAAAATCAAAGGCAAAATGGAGGGATTACTTTGACAACATGGTTTTTCCTAATTATATGAGCTATAATCAAAAGGTTTATGGAATTTGCTTTCTTACTTCTTTAAGTGCCTAGTGTTCAAATTTTACTACAATTGATGTGATATCCTAGGATTTATGATCAAAATTAGGGGCAGGTCTCTAAAGGCAGAATAGGTTAGAGTTCATAAAATATGTTTGTTTTAATGTAAATTCTTCAATTTTATGAACATTTATGGATCTCTTCTTGCACTTAATTAAGTAGAGGCATAAAAGACCTAGTGTTTCTTAGGGCTAAGACTCTCATCTTGATATTTGGTGCTTCCACTGAAAGAGCTCTAAGGATTCAAGATTTTTTTTAAGGCAAGATGGGGGATAGTAAAACTAGTGGTAGTCAAGTTCAAGGAGGTAGTTAGAACTTTGCAAAGGAGTTCTTTAGGGCCATACAAATGTTTATGGAGCAAGAAGTTGCCAATGCAGTTGGACAAGGAGCTACAAAAGCTTTAAAAGCTGTTATTTCTAAAAATGAAAGATTCAATGGGAAGAACATTTCAAAGTTTTTAAGGAACTATACTTGTGAGATGAAAATCTATCAAATTTTAGAAGAGAAGATGATAGAGACGTTTGACTTGGCAGTTGTATCAAATATCAGAGACAAGGTGAAATATTTTCATCAAAATAATTTTGAGATTACTTGAGCCAAATTTAAAGAGAGGCTTCGAGATGAGTTTTTTGATGAAGATGAAGAAAGGATGTCCAAAAGGAATTTTCTTGATTAGGTGGAACAAAAATTAGGTAACAACATAGAACCATATGAGTTGTTAAGAGAATTTGAAAGAAAGTTTGGACAACTATCATTAACAGAGAAGAGGATGCTTGAAGTGAGAAAGTTAGAATTATTTTTACAAGCTGCAAATTAAGCTTTGGAGGATTGACTATTACTTCTTCTTCAAGATGGAGCAGCTGAAGGAGGTTTTAGTACCAATTGGAGACAATTGGAAGATGCAGTAAGTCTTATTATAAAGTAATAGCGGATAAAGGCTAGGGGATATAGAATAAAGATGGAAGCTTCAATACCACCAACTACAAAGACTTCTTCAATGATACCATCAAGCTCTTTAAAAGATAAGGCTTTAGATGAAGACACTCTAGAGGAACTGGTGAAGGAATTGAAAGAGCTGAAAGTGGAGATAAGTGCTTTAAAAAGGAGTACAAAGTCAAGTATTTTTCAAACTTCTGAAAGACAGAGAGGATATATCATGAGGTGCATTTAATGTGATGATTCTAATCACAAACGTAGTGATTGTGAATCATTTGTTGATGCCATGAAGAAAGGCATCATTACCTTCAAAGACAAAAGGATTAGAGACGCATCTACAGATTTTCTTTTGGATACTAACTTTGCCAAAGGAGGAATGAAAAAATTAATAGAAGATCGAATGATAAAGCCTAAGCCAAGAGACTCAGATAATGCAAATTCTTATTAAATTATGGCTTGGGAAAATAATGTTGAAGCTCCATGTCTTGAGAATGGTGAGACTATGATTAGAGGAACTTAGGCCATTAGAGAGAAAACAGGATGGGATGATCTAGTTGATGCAATTAGCATCAGAGCCTTTTAGACAAGGAAAGGGAGAATGAAGACTTTCAAAATATCTATGTGGAAGTGAAGAGAGAAAGGAATGTAGAAGATGAAGATGAAGAACCAATAAATAAGAAGCAAACACAAAAAGATGGTGGTACAGGAGAAAGGACAAAAGAAGGATAAAAAATAAATCAGCCACCACAAAATACTCTTTCATCTTTACAATCAAAGGAGACATCAAATCCAAAGCAAAAGATGGAAGACAATATAGAAAAAGGTAAGGAGAAGAAGAAAGACATAGAGAAAGGTAAAACCAAATGCCTTACTTATAAGCTTCAATCTGATATTGAAACTTCTATTGATTTAAAAGGTATATTAGAAGGATGGATTTTGGATGCAAAAATTGAATTTACCTTACGAAAGGTCTTAGGAATTGCAAAGAAAGACTTCTATGAATTGATTATTAATGTTATCAAGAGGAAACGCCAAATAATAGTAGAGACAGTGATGAAAAGTGCTATTGACACTTGTTTGACTAAAGAGGATGAAGAAGAGATTGGCCAAGTGTTTTCTATTGAATGTAAGTCAAGCTTTGAAAGAATTATGATTATGGAAGATGATAAGGTGAATCATGGGATTGAAGAAAAAGATGTGAATGATGGTATGTCTATTGATTTAGAAGAGGAGGTTTTAGACATGTTTTCTCTTCAACTTCAAAAGAAGAAGGAAGATACCACCTACAACATGGAGGAAAAAGAAGCAAAGGCACATGCTTATGCCACTTTTGATGATGGTAATGGAAAAAAGGGTGCAAAGGTTTTAGGATTTTTTCATCCTTATTAGGCTAGAGTTACTACAAAAGCTCAAATTAAGCTTAAAAATTTGAATGAAACAATCCATACTTTGGTAGATTATAGCTGAGAGATTAATATCATATCCAAGGCAATAAATGAGAGAAAAAAATGGCCTATAGATACCAACCATGGATGGATATTGAAAGTTCCAAACAATGAAAAGAGAAGATTGTTTGGAATATGTCCTACGGTGAAGACAAAGATTGGAAATGTGGAAGTAGAGTAGAATTTCTTTGTTCAAGATTATGGCACATATCCAATTATTCTTGGTCAACCATATATTATAGCTTCAAGAATGGAAACTAAAGTGCTAGATGATGGATCTCACTATGCAAGGATTTGAAGTTATAATAGAAGGAATTCAGTACAGCTTGTTATAATGAAGCCAAAAATCAAGAGGCATAAAGATCAATTACGTGAAAAACCTCTTGATATTGAAGAGGGATTCCATGATTTTTAAAAAATACACATGGAGAATGGAAATCCGCGGGTGTAAGTAATATATTTATAAAGGTATTCCCCAATATATATAAGAATGGATATGAAGTTTTGAATTTGAGTGATGATAGTATCTTGAATTTCAAAGGTGTGGGTGTGATGGATTCTAAATATAAAGCCAAAATAATAAAAATAGAAAAGAATTTCAAAAAAATGGAGATAATTTCACAAGAAAAAAATATCTCGAGATTAATAGAATGGACTGGATTTCCAATTGATCTACCACATCAATTAGAAAGGTTGAAAAATATGGAGGAGATTATGGATAATAGAGGTATTATGGTTGAAGTCCATGATCAATGCTTTTACAAAGAAATATTACATTTTATGGAGGATCATGGTGAAGACATTGATATCCATAAGTGAAAAAATGAAGCTGAAGTGAATGCCAAGTATAAGTCAGTAGCAAAGAAAGCAAAGCCGATAGCAATTCAACTACCAGATAATTTTTGAAGATTATTTCAAGCGAGCTGGAAAGGAGCCAGGATTAAGAAGTTATATAGGAATTGGACATCAATTCACTAAAGAAACACTTGACAAGTTGCAGATTGGAGGGGGTGAATTTTTAAATAAATTTGAGAAGTATTTGTTTTAAGCATGCTTTTAAAATATGGAAAGGCATTTGTATCTAAACCTAGTGAAGTAGGATGTGTTTATCCAAATGAGATAGCACCTATAGTAATCTTTACAGTTCTATATATATCGTGGGATTTAAAATCCATTCTGGTTCCAAAAGCTTTACTACCAAAATTAATTGAATTGCTCAAGGAAAAGATGGAGATGGGGATTATAGAACTGTCCATGGATCCATATTCAAATCATTGGTTTACAATGTCATATTACGTGTTGTCTTATTCGAGAATGCACCAGACACGTGGTTGTAGAAGGTAAAGTTGTATTTGCAAATAATCAAGAAATCCTAATAGATTTTATCCATATATAAAGAATATAATTCAAATTTCAATTCAAAAGTATTTAAAAATACTCCTCTTAATAATATCAACCATGTATATATCCCAATTGCCTCGTTTCTTTTATAATTAAGTAATTTTTATTTTTTTTTGCAAGCCCTAATCCTAATCAATGAAATTTGACAAGCTATAACTTTTAATTCAATTATCCATTTAGTGTGAAATTTTGCACACAAATATAAATATAAGCCTTCTACATGCTCAAAAAAATTCAGCTCAATCCAACTTACAGATTGCAAAAAAATGCCTAAAAACCGCACTAATGGCACTCGGCTGTCAACTTGAAAATTCATGCAAAAATTTCAATGGTGATTTCTCCTTCTTCAATTATTAACTTCAGTTCAAACTTGTCTTGTAGCTTGATCTCTAAGTCTTTTATCACTATGCCAAAATTTATATTGTTCCAATTAATGCATCTTTAATTATTACAGGAATCCTATCTAATCCTAAACTGCCAACTTTCGACAATCTTTTGTATCAAAGCCCAAATATCTCCTGATTGCACTATTAGATTAATACAAATTTATGTGCACACTTAGCACACCCAAAAATCTAGACAATATTAAATTTTGAACTATAGATGCTACACAAATTGCACAAATTAGTCAAAAATAGAAGCCATCATTATCTTACATAAAATCCAAAACACCAATACAAACATTGACTTTGAACAATGATTGCAAAGTCATTCAAAATCCTATGGCAACAAGCTTAATGTCCTTGAAATAAGCTTCAAGCTAGCTATCCAGTTCAAAAATCCGATCTAAAAAATTCCTTGTATTTTGCCCTAGGCGGCCATTTTAATAGCCAGAGGTCTGATTTCGACCCTATCCTACAAACGGCCAACCCCGGGATATCAATCTAACCTATCCTAGGGATTTTATAGCTTGATCCTACCTTCAACTTAACCCTAGTATCAATCATACTAATAATTTATTATTTTTATTATATTTTTATTATTTTATGACCTTTCTAAGACAATAAAAGAATTACTACAGCCTAGAAGGTAAAATCACTAACTAATTCTTATCTATTAGCTATTAAGTGAAGAAAATAAACTATAAGGCTTTTATAAAAATCTTGTTAAAATATGTTTAATTCTTGTTGAACTAAGATAATAGAATATTAATTGAAAAATCATTTTTAGTCATAGTTTTATCATATAATCGTGTGACAACACGACAACGGTGCTAAAGAAATCTGGAGCATTAAGGTTTATTAAAGATATGCAACCTGCTAATGGTGTAACAATCAGGAACAAAGGATCTAGACTAATTGTAGATGAAATTGGTGAGGCATTTGCGGGACATACAATTTATTCAATTGGAGACTTATATTCTGGATATGTTCAATTTCAACTTACAGTAGAAAGTAGAGATTTAATAACAATGAAGACGCCTTTGGATTTGGTTTGTATGTGCATATTATCTTAAGAGGCTACCAATTTAGTGGCACATATGCAAAATGCAATGAATTAAGTTTTAAAGGAGATTGTGTCTCAGAAGACCATACCTTTTGTTGATGATATTCCTATCAAAGATTGTAAAGAAGAAGTGAAGAATACAACAATTGATGGAAATGGTTGTAGGCAATTTGTCAAACAACACATTGAAGATGTAGAGAAGATTTTGAAGAGACTTGAAGAAATAGGTCTAACTTTATCCATTGACAAATCAAAGTTTGAAATGGATGAAATCATTGTTATAGATCATTTATGTAGAAGTTATGGTAGAAAATCAAATCCAGAGAAGGTGGATGATGTTGCTAAGATGAAGCCTTGTAATAGTATAACTAGAGTAAGAAGATTTTTGGGAGCATGTATTTTCTATCAAATTTGGATTCCACATTTTGTCCATATATTAGAGCCTCTTTACCAACTCTTATGAAAGGAAAATAAATTCAAGTGGAGAAAGTATCAAAATGAAGCTATGGAGTCTTTGAAGAATATTCTAAGATCTCCATCCATTTTAAAGCAAGTTGATTATGAAAATAGTCAACTAATGGTGATGATGGTGGATACTAGTACAATTGCTATAGGTTGGACTGTTGGTCAAGATGATATCAATGGAAGACGTTTTGCAACTAGATTTGGAGCAAGGATTTTGACTAAGCAACAATGAGCTTATCCGCAAGTAAAAAAAGAACTATGGGAAGTTATCACAAATATTTCTTCAATTTGAAACCAATTTATAATATAATAATATATTCAATAAATAATAAAATAATATTATTTACTTCTAAAAATCTTTTTATAAAATTGAATTAAATAAATTATAGTTTTTAATTATTTTTTAGATTCATTGAATTTTAATATTATCTGTTATTTTAAAGCATAGGCTTAATTCAAAAAGAGTGCCAAAGAAGATACTTAAATCTCTTTAATTTGCCTATATCCATTTATAATTTATGGTCTAATTTAGTTTATCTTTATAAGTACATTTTAGTATTATTAGTCTTGGTTAATTACTCTTTAGTTAAAAGAATCTATAATTGAGATGGTTGTATTAATATTACTTTTATTACTATTTAAAAATTTTATTGAATTTTTTTCATATCTATTTATGATTAATTGTTTTTCATTTTGAGACTAAATTTAAAATCTTATTAATTATGATAAATATATACGAAGCCATTTGACATATTTGCTATATCCTTCTTTGGATTAGGTGTATTTTAGAAGAAAGTCCATTCATATTAATATTTTTCTAATTACCATAGAATAATAATTTTATTATTATAATAAATTAATATCTAAAATCAAAGATATATAGGATTTTAAGTATGAAATTATAATTAATATAATTATTATCATGTACAAAATTTAGTTTAAGTAAACTAAGATTTTTTTAGAAGTGAGACCAATAAACATTTTATGTGCCTAAAGAACATTATTTAGTATAAGATATAATGGAAGAAATGCAATAAACAATAAGCAATAACAGCACAAAGTTAAATATTTGATTCTAGCTTAATCTAAAACACTTCCAAGCACCATGAACCTTCTGTTGTGATACTTATATCAATTTAAGATGAGAGATGCTATAACATTGCATAGAATAGAAATTATTATTTACTTGTATGTTTTAATAACAACAATATATAATAAATAATTTCAATTAGTTTTGGTTGAAATTTTCTTACAAGCATATTGTTGCTCCATATTACTTGTTAGAAATCCATCAATCATATATATATATATATTTATATATTTATATATTTATTTATTGCTAAAATCAAAGACTTAATTTGGATGTAAAAAATAAATATTTGCTCTGTATTTTTTTTAAAATCGATATCCATTTGTCAATATAAAAAATGTACATAGTACATTAAACTATATAGAAGAACTTAACGATCCATTAATAATATATGTGTAACCTTTTTTATTCTATTATTGTGATGGTTTCTAAAAATGATTAAAACCTAAGTCCAAAACCAAATCCAAAAGTAATGGTATAGAATGGAAACATTCCGTTGGGTGCATACCAAACTGCTCATCTCGAATATAAGTTAATGCCTTATCATCCCAATAATGGGCTTACATTGCACTCCTCCCGCCGGATTAACCTACAGCTAAATGGTGGTCAAAGCCCACCCTATTCAATCCTTAAACCACTTAAACTTTAATGTTTAAATGATTCCACCATCATATGTATATATATACATATAAATACGCATGTTTATACAGGCTAACAGTTTTCTTATTTCAATTACAGTAAGTAACTTTAGTGCTTCCATTGTGTGGAGAGAACCAAATCACCACAATAGCAGCATACAGGTTGTCTGTGTGAGGCTCATCAGACACCAAGCTCCATTCATTTATGCTCTTTCTATTTTGCGGCAAAACCCAAGTGAATGGGAAAGAGGGGCGGATGTCATGTGGGTTTAATTATCTCTCAAAGTCAATAATGAGTGGAGAAGTTGCCATGTCTGTAGCTGCGAAAGAAGCAATCTAAACATAGAAACAGCGGACGATGTAGCAATACCTTTACTTCCAGTCTTCATATATAGAGTTTCATCACAGCCCTATACTTAGCATAAAACAAACCACCACGTTCATCAATATCAAGGGACATGCTCGTGATGTTGTCAAAAATTGAGTATGGTCAATTTGGGATGTTTGTATACCGGACGATGCAAGTTGGATGCGAAATTGCCGAAGGAATGGAAGGGTAAGAGCACTATTCGACATGGTTAGCTGTTCAAAACAGCTCATTAAATGCAAAATCAAGGGTGTGCTTTTGAAACTGTTTGAAACGTTCTTCGACGCGGGATAGTCGTTTATAGATATGGGTGCGTTTATTAATGTTTGTTTATTTATTTTACTAGTTCGATGAAGAGTCGAGGGTTTGAATGAAAGAGAGAGAAAATGGTTGAGAAGCACCTATTCTGCAGTTCTTTTTTTCTAATTTGTTGAGATTGGGTCCTGAGCTTGCGGTGACGAAGGAGATGCCTTTCCGGTGTATGTGGGGACCGCCATCCGTGGAGATCGGTTGCCCCGTTACTTTGATGGGATTTTTCCTTGTGTAACGGCTTTCATCGCCAGGTACCGTTCCACTAGGAAGTCCTAATGTGGATGTCGAATATGTGGCATACAAGCTTCTTCGAAACTAGTGGCGTTTTCCCCATCTTGTCCTGTCGTGGAGTCGTGTGTGTTTTTTTTTTTTTTTTTTTTTTTTGACATAGCCCTTAAACCTGGCTGCAGATAGAACCCACACTAGCTGTTAATATGCTGCTAATATTCTATCGCAGTTTCTATTCTTACCCGAAGTTCTTGATGAGGAAGTTCTTGATGAGGAAGTTCTTGATGAGGAAGTTCTTAGTCGGAGTTTCTTGTGCTGGATGAGAGTTCTGAGTGTACCAATTGGATCGAGATTATCGGTGTTGATCGGTTGGTCGCATCCTTTCAACTGGACTGGTAGTGATGACTCATGGGAAAAAGAATTTCTCAATAATTTCAGGTGGAGACGATGGTGTCGAGTTTTATGGAGACGGTAAGTCAATGATCGAGTCGGAATGTCAACCTGCAGCAGCGTACGAATGATTTGGAGCACCAAGAGCACCCGTAGCAGGTGCCATTAACAGAGTGGTCGTCGACGAGACATGTAGATGTTCGAGAACGTTTCATCGACGCTGTTGGAAAGCGTTCAAGGATGCTGCTGAGCTAGGCGGGTAACAACCAAATATCAAATACGGTACAAAGGTGGAATTCGTAATTGCAAGCGGTCGATGGGTCATCCAGGTCTTGCAGGCGGTGCACACCCACCAGCCTGACGTTTGCTGGCACGCCTGGCCCACCAGAAAACCTGGTAGCACGGCTAGTTTGACGCTCTCCCCTAAATCCCCTCCAGACCACCGCAACTGATCATCTCGCAGTGTTCGCAGTCTTTCGCAGTCCATTATCATCTGATGAGACTCCCTGAACTCCAACGGCAGCACTCTCTTCATCAGTTAGCTGCACACATCCAAGCAGCTTGCTACGGTAACGCGCAAGTCTGCATTATCTAGCAGCGCACAAGACTGGCAGCCGTAGCGCAAAAGTTTATCACAAGTCTTCCTCCTTCGTACTCTAGAGCGGTTGGAGTGCGTCTTTACTGAGGTATGAGCATCGAGCTTGAATCCTTAATTTCTAAACTCGAAATATGGTTTCGTGAAGGTCTATCGGACGTTATGATTTCCCCCCGCAACACTTAGTCATGGCACTGCGACTACCGCCTGTTCAGTGTCTCCATTGGTTCGTGTCTCCAGTGTAGATTTATGGTTCCATTGGCACAGGATTTACTCAGTAGCTGTCAGTACTTGGTGTGTTTGGGATATCGAATACCAGCACAAAGATTGAACTTGCGAGCTTAGGTTATTTTTATCGGAAACTATGTCTATCGTGTAGCAGAGTTCAGTAGTCAATGCCAGTCGAGGTTTCTGTTTACCAGGGTGTGTCTTGGTTAATCTATACCTACTACTGGTAGGTGGTTAGAAGGATTGAAAATGAATTGGTCTTGGCACTTGCGTCTCTTCTCCTTCACGTCTCGGGGGCATCCTGTGTAGCGTCTATGGATAGGTACCCCTTGTAACACGCTGTCGTTAGCGAGCTCGGTTACAAAGACGTGGTAGCGATCTGGGACTCCTATAATGTCCGTCTGGATTCTCATCTGCTACACAGTTGCTGGTCGCTGGATCTGGGGCGAGAGGTCAGACAATTGTGCTAGTTTTGACGAAATAATCTTGTGATTTAGTTTGGAGTGGAAAGTTCCCGCAATGCATAATCTTCACGGGTATCAGGAACAAGGTGCCCGGAATAGGTTGAGATAAATACGTTCATACTTGTGCACACCGGTAGCATTTCTTGGAAGAGTTTGCGAACGAGATAGGAGAGCAGTGATGGCCCTTTGTTAATGCCCTTTCCGAACAAGTGAACGCTGATCATGTGTCCTTGTGGCAATGTATTATACTTAGCTTGCCTCATTGAATTATTGCCTTATTGAACATTGATTTATACTAAACGTCACGGCAATTCTGTGTGACAGTAGCAAGGTTCCAGTGGAGGCTTCGCTCTTGGATCCCTTTAGTCTCACATGGCCCAGGGAAGAAGTGCCATGGCTATTTTAGTCATCGTAGCGGTCCTCGCTTTCTCACAAGCTGTTGCTGCTAAGGATTACAATGTAGGTGGTACCCTCAATTGGGACTTCCCACCCGGCACAAATGTGGGTTACTATGATACGTGGTCTTCGCAGCAAAAGTTCGCCGTGGGGGACAGTTTGAGTAAGCATCTCCTATTTCACTTCTCTTTGAGTCTGGAATTGCTTTAGTCACCCCCTGATATAGTCATGAGACAACTTGTTGGTAACGATCTGACTGTTTTGATGGATTCATCGCAGCCTTCACATTCGACCCAATTGCCCATGACGTGCAAGTCGTATCCGAGTCGGAGTATACGAATTGTGCAATGAGTAGCGGCAAAAAGTACACCTCCGGGAAAGATACCATCTCTCTCACCAAACCTGGAAATTACTATTTCATCTGCAGCTTCATTGGCCACTGCGAAATGGGCATGAAGATGAAAGTCGTAGTGTTGGCTGGTTCGGTCCCCCCTGTTGCTCCTCCCACCACCCCAGCCACTCCGCCGGCCTTTCCGCCAACCGCTTCTACTCCTCCTCCGGCTGTCTCCTCTCCTCCCCAGGCTGTCTCTACTCCTCCTCCGGCTGTCGCTACTCCTCCTCCGGCTGTCTCTACTCCTCCTCCGGCTGTCTCTACTCCTCCTCCGGCTGTCTCTACTCCTCCCCCGGCTGTCTCTACTCCTCCCCCGGCTGTCTCCTCTCCTCCCCCGGCTGTTCCCACTCCTTCCCCGGTCGAATCTTCTCCTCCGGTTTCGGCTCCAGTCACTCCACCCGTAAGTGCTCCCGTCCCTGCTCCATCTCCAGTCACCAGCTCCCCCACTCCCACTCCCGCCAAGGTGCCCACACCCTCAAAGGAGCCTTCTGCATCACCAAGTCCCGCCTCCGGTACCCCTGCTACCCCTGAGCCTGCGTCTGCACCTGCGCCTACTGAGTCCGCTGCTGTCTCAATCTGTGCGAGCTTGAGCGCTGCTGGAGCTGCAGCCATTGTCGCAATCGGCGCTCTCCTGTTTTAGATTAATTGGACATTAGTTACACATCGAGGATGGGTGGTGTCGCTGTAATGGGATTGGTCACCGGAGGAGAGCTGTTGTAGCGGGATGATATAGGGAGAATGCTGGGGGTTGCGTGCATTAACGGATTTTTCACTCTGAGATATCTCTCAGTAACCTCCTTTACTGTCTTTGGAATCAGTGTCTCGCTCGGTTAGCAGATCTATCCACCCTCTAGAGAGATTTTGTGTCAATTATTATTTTTATATGTTCCGCTGTACCTACGCAACTGTCAAGTAGTCGATGTCTTCCAGAAAATATTGGTTGTTCACATTTGAATCGATGTCCATTGATATCGGCGAAACTGCATTGATGATCTGATTACCTTCATATCTCAATTCTGTCACCAAATGCATTGTCTGTTTTGACTGCCACAACAAATTAGACACCTTAATATGAATTATCTATCAGTTGACATGGATTATAAATTATCGGACACTTGAGATGGAGTAACACTGGTGCAATAAAGCGAATGTTGGTCGTCAACAATTACACCAATTGCAATACTTGTGAAATGTCTGATATGTAAGAGAACTATACACTCTTTCTTGTCAACATACTGAACAATAAATCGCATTAACTTCTCACGCACGGTAGTCGATAAGATAATTCGGTAGAAACTATCATTGACACTGAGAAATCGACGATAATTTGTAATGATATGCTTTCTGGAGATATGTAGCATACTAGGTAGGGTATCCATGGGCAAACCCTTCTGGTACACCTTCTTAAAATAATAATCCATTGTGAATTATAAATTACATATTCACATTATGTACATATATATATATATATATATATACGTATATATGTATATATATACGTGTATATGTATATATATATATATACGTATATATGTATATATATATATTTTATCTTTTTCGCATGTAGAATTGGAGCTCAAAACATAATGAATAAGTAATAGCATATTTAGAGTTTTTTTGTAAATTACAGAAGAAAGTGATCTTGAAGAACAAAAAGCTACACACATAATAAAGAAAAATTCAAACAACTCAAACAATTGACATCAACCATCTTGCTACATTTAAAGGTTTATATTTAACATATAATAATACAAATTTATTTCATTTTTTAAACAAAAATTGTAGAATATAGTAAATGGAATACAAGCCTTACCTCAAATACCAACTGCAATAAAAATTGTTACAAAATTTCCAACTTTATTTATCGAAGAAACATAAAGCATTAACTATTGGCAAGATAAGGATTCACTTTGCTTAATTCTAATAAATAAATATTGAAATTATTAAAAATAACATCATACCATATACAAAAAATTATTAAACTTTCTATTGAAGAACTAACAAGATTCTTTGAATTTTATAATATTGTAACAAAGATATACCTCAAAGATAAGTTATACATTTTAAAAATGCACAAAAATGACAATATTACAAAACATGATTAAAATTTTAGAACTGACCTGGAACAAATATTAGCCCCTAATTGTATAACTCCAAATCACAAGGAAGTTTTTATATTGATAGAAAGCTTACCACTTATTTATCAATTATTTATCAATTTATTACAAAGACAACCAAGTATTATATTACAATCTTTTATTATAGATTGTATTTAAGAAATAACTTTAATAGTAAGTATAAATTATGACAATGATGAGATCTGAATTTTATATATTTATAAAAGATTTTACAAACACCAAAATTCTTCCTTTCTTAACAATATATTTATTTTTTATAATAAAAATAATATTAAATAAATAATTATTTAAAAAAATATTAATAAATATTTTTTTATAAAGAAGACATTTTAAACCTTTATGTCTTTTAATGTTAAAAAGAATTGCTTCTATTATAAAAAACTTAGCTACTTTATAAAAATAAAAATAAAAATACTAAAAATAAAAGAGAGAAATATATATATATATATATATATATCTGTAATCTAAAATTTTATACATTGTTACATTAGTGATTAATGATTAAAATAATAGTATATATGATTTGTGGATTTTAGAACTACTTAATTTATATATCATAAAAAAAGTGGCTTTATTTTACACACTTAAAAATTATATATAAGAATATATATACTTTGGTAAAGATTCTACTTCCTATCTTATTGAAGGAGGTAGTAATGTCAAAATTAAATTTTGAAATAGGAAAAAAAATTAAAAATTAAAAATTAAAGGAAAAAAAAAAAAAACCATATTTGATGTTTTGCATATTCTTAGATTTTTTTTTAAACTTTATGAAGTTAGAAGAAAAATTTGTATAAAGACTAATATTAATTGGTTTGATTAACATAGTAATAGATCCGGACCAATAAAGTCTAAAAAAATAGAAAAATCTAATTCAATAGATCAAAGATAAGTCAATGATATCCAATCCACCTAAGAACTAGATATCCTAGTTTGGACATATTAAGATTTAAATAGTAGAACATAGGAATCTGAGATAAATAAAATATGCTTGATCTACCAAGGATCCAAATACTTGTATTAGGTCAAATTAGGACATGATAATAAGTAGCCGCATAAGCAAAGATGACTAGCTACCATAATTAATTAGGAGTAGCATAAGTATACAATAAGACCATGTTCAATAAATCTTTTTTCTTTGTTATTATTATTATATTCTTGAATTAAAGTCTAATTATTAAGGACATAAATCATAAAGAAAAAAAATATCAATATACTCTTATGTCACTCAAAAAATAAAAAATCATTGAAAGATAGAATAATATTAAAATTAGAATGGCTATGCCAAAGACAAGAAGACTAGAGACTCTTAAAACAAGACTAAGAATAAGAAAGGCATTGACAAGAATAAAGAGGGCTGCACTCTTATCTCTATATATACTATCTATTTAAGAGCTATGTGGTGGCATTCTATAAGATCTCCAATATATGTCCAATTTGCAAAACACATGTCAAACTTGTAAGACAAGTTTCTTATATGTACGCCACGTACTTAGCTTGTTCCACAAGTTACTAATATGTGTGACATATGGCTAACTTGTTGGCCAAGTTTCTAATCTATCAATCACCTGTAAACATGTATAAAGGTGAAACCACGTCTATGAAGCTTCTAAGAAGCTTTTCTATAAGATATTATCAAATTAACATATTCTTATTTACTTCTATCTATTCATATTAATTAGATAACTATTGGAATAAATCTTATGTCCATGATATTATTCCCTATTTTAGAGATGAATTCCACAAGGAATAGTGATTACATGTTGAAGAAGTTCAAGATATATCAAATTGTGTTTGTTACATACTCTAATCTTTATTCTTTTTGAAAGTAGTTGATAGGTCTTCTTAGCCATCGATAGCATCTCATACCAGGATGAGAGAATAACCTTGATATTTGATCATTATTGAGGCCTTCATAACTTCTTTCAAAGAAAATATTTGAAACACCATCAAGAGTAGTTCCTACATCTAAAAGTATCACCAAACACCAAGAGTCTCTTCCAAAGTCATCATATCAAATATATTGTGTCTTACCATCAATCTAAGGAAGAACATGTCATTTTTAAGGATCTTCATTTCTATTTTATCATCTTAAAAGTTATCATAGTTATAATGTCTTGTCCAATAAGTTAGCAAACAATAACTCTTGAGTTGAATTTGTTGGTTGTTGATTCTCCATCCTTCTAGTATTAAAAAATTCAAAAGAATAGTAAATAATATTATAAGATAGAATAAAATTTCTATTGAACTTGTTTTAATTTATAGCAAAGATTTAATTTTTTATCTTCATTTTGAGAGATGTTGTCAATGAAGCGCATTAATTTTTGCTAATGCATTTGCTAGATTCCTAGCTAGCTCCCATGTGTATTCACTAATATCATATTTGTACCAATGTATAAGATATTCCAACCTATTTCAATATCATCTTGAATTTAAGACCTCTTCTATCTCAAATTTTTTATTGTTGTTTATTTTTATAAGAGGCGGTGACATTTGTCTTCTTCTTTGTATATCCATTGTCTTATATGACTTGAGTAGTGACATGTGGAATACAGGATGGACCTTCATAGATTTCAGTAGGTATAATCGATAAGCAGCTGGATTAATCTATTTATAAATTAAAAATGATCCAAGCCTATGATAATCAAGCTTGCCATAAGGATGAATAGTCTTGATATTATAATGAAGTAATCATACTTTATTGTCTACATAGAATTGAGGTTGTTTCTTACAATAGACATCTGGATTGATTTTTTGTCATTCTTGAGCTTCCTTTAATTATGTTTTCATTATTACATGTAACTCTAACAATTGCTTTGCCAAGTATTCTAATACAAGATTGTTATCTTTTGAAAAGTCAAAAGTATCAAGTCATAGATGATAATTGTAATTGGCAAAAAAAGGTGTTTATTGAGTAGAAAAATATACCAAATTATTATAAGCAAACTTTGCCAATGGCAAAAGAGTTTTCCAATCATTTTGATAATAGTTGATGGTATATCTCAAATATTGCTTCAAAACTTGATTTAACTATTTTGTTTGTCCATTAATTTGAAGATGAAAAGTTGGAGATAGTTTTTTTATCTGCTTTCACTATTTTTAAAAGAGTTTTTTAAAATCTTCATACAAATTGTATTCTTCTATCTAATATAATATCCTTTAATAATCCATGATAGCAATAAATATTGTCAAAGAAGAGTTTACCTATTTTTTTGCTTGTGATAGATTTTGTACATGATACAAAATGTACCATCTTGGTGAAATAATCTATAATCATGAATATAGAATCATATGAACGTGAATTTAAAAGATTTGTGATAAAATCTATAGAAATAGAAGACCAAGGTTGTTTTAGTATAGGTAATGGTTTGAAAAGTCTATAAGGTTGATGACGAAGAGTTTTTGATCTTGAATAAATATCACATAATTGTACAAATTCTTTAACTGCCTTCTACATTTGAGGCCACTAAAAATCTCTTAATATTAGTTCTAAAGTCTTGTTGTATCTAAAATGACCCATTATAGGGAAGTTATGATAAGCTTCAAGAATACGTAGTCATGCTTCTTCTTTGGAGACATATAAGCATCCCTTAAAATAAAATAGATTATTTTTGAACTCAAACTTGGAAGTATTATTGAACTTAGATGAATTATTTTGAATATCATAAACAAGAGGGTCTAAAGACATACTTGACTAGATTTATTTAAAAAAAATTGAATTAACAATCATTGTTGATTTTATTGCTCAAAGATGAAATTATTCTAGCTTCAACAAGATCATCTTTTATTAATTAAAAGCTATATTTTTTTTCTTTTGGTATAAGATAAGAATATCTAAAAATAACATCAGATAAAATTTATTATTTTTTTAACCAATAAGTGATAATAAATTCAAATGTTAACAAAGACATGCTCCAATGAGGTTGGCAATAATTCAAAAGATGTGCTAACATGAAATATTTGAGGTTCTTATGATCCATATACATGATGTTGTGTTGTGATTTGGCTACTATATGAAAAAATTATATATATATATATATATATATATATAATATAAAATTTATTATACAATTAAATAAAAATCATATCAATGGATTTTATTGGTTACAAGATGTAATTAAATTGTTAATTTAGAAGGAATCTATTTAATAGGGCTATTAATGAAATTTATACAACCTCATTTTTTCTTTATAGTAATTTTTGAGGTTGATTTATATTGATAGTAACTTTTATATATCTTAAGTCACCTTTGTTAGAGAGTGGTGATCCTTAAGATCTTATTTACTTTTTTCATTTGATGTTTAGAACACATATTATGTAAATCTTATAAGAAAAAGAATTAGAAAGGAATTTTTAGTGTGAAAGGGTGTAGTTACGCCATCCATGTGAATGAATAGAGATGGATGATAGAAGTCTATTTCTATTGGCAAAAATCATATCCAATGGACTTTAAAGAAGCTATCCGAGGATTTATTAGGGATTAGGGTTTATTTTTCAAAGAGAATTGAATATCAAAGGATAGGATCAACAAGTTTGGATTTTTGGATATGATTTTGGTACAAATTTTGTATAATTTGGACTTTTTATGAAAGAGATATAGGTGCTCAAAGTTACAGTATCAAAATTGTACCTACTATCACTCTTTAGGGCACAATTCATGCATACAAGAGCAGTAGACAATCGGCAACTAGATTTGGAAAGAAAATTTTTTCAACTATACTTTTTATGTATAGTTTAATAAAATCTAAGCTGAAATGAAGGAGATATTAGGAGTTGAAGTTAGTACTTGTAAGCTAAGGGTAGTAAGTAATTCCACTTAACTAGTAGTTATGTTTTGAGCTATATCTCAAGCAATTTGATAAATTTTTGGCTCAAAATTTTTAGAAGTCTATATGTTTATGCCATAAGACTATGTATAAATTTTTTATAGCATTGGGATTTTGGATTTGTGAGATATGAGGAGAATAGTGCTCAAGTGTCTCTGAGCTAGGATTTTAAGCTCCTACTAAGATTTTTAAGCTATTGGACCATTAGCAACAAATTTGTAATTGATTTTTTTTTATAGTAAAGCTTAAGAGAATTATCTACGTTTTGAAGAAAATTTTATAGAAATTGAATAGTTGGATCAAGAATTATTAAACTCTTAAGTTTAGAAAGAAATAAATCCTTACGAGTGAATAAGATTTTGAAAGGTTCTATGGTAATTTGAGCCTTTTTGTACAAACCTACTTAAATACAAAAGGATTTATCAATATAATTTCTCTTTTGTAATATCATTTTATTATTTTTTCTTTTTATTAAGGAAAAATTACTTATTAGACTCTTGCCAATAATTCTCAAGTAAATTCTCCACAGCCAGATACCTAATATATTTCCAGATAGAAGACCATGCCACAGGACAATGATGACTAGATTAGAAGTGCCTTCTAAATAATGATGCTATTTTAATAAGAATCTACAATAGCAAAAAGTTTTTTTATTATGGATTTTGTAATTAATCTCTATTGCTAAAAATTTCTTGGAATGAAAAGCTACTAAGTGGAGTTTATCATCTACTTCCATTTATAATAATATCGCATCCAAAACAAAGTTTGATACATCTATTTTCATAAAAAATATCTTAAAAAAATCGATGTCATGTAAAATTGGTATGAAAGTAAAAGCTGACTTCAAAGCTTCAAACGATGCTTCTGCTTCTTTATTCTACTAGATTTTGTCTTTATAAGTTAAACATGTAAGTGGAATTGCAAGTTGAAAAAAATTCTTAATAAAGATTCTATAATAACTAGAAAATTTCAAAAAATATTGTATATTTTTTATTATTCTTAGAATCTTCTAGTTCATGATTGTCTGAACTTTCTTAGGATCTATCATTAGATTGTCATTTGAAATAATGTATCCTGAAAAGTTAACTTGAGTAGTGTGAAATATATACTATTCTATCTTGGCAAAAACTTAAAAATATAGGATTATATGCCAAGATATAATCCTATATTTTTAAGTTTTTGTAATACACAACAAATATGAAGTTCATATTTTTTTATATTCTTAAAATAAATTAAAATATCATCTAAATAGCAGACAATAAAATCATCAAGAAACTTACAAAAAATATCATTTATAACATATTAAAAAATAATTGGTACATTTGTAAGTCCAAAAGGTATGATATTATATTCAAAATATCCATACCTAGTTCGATATGAAATCTTCCATTTATCACCTTCTTTAATGTAGACCAAGTTGTATACTCTCTACAGATCTATTTTTATATAAATCTTTACTTGACTAAGTTGATTAAGAAAATTTAAAATCAAAAATAAAAGAGAATTATTTTTGATAGTAATCTTATTAAGTCCTTGATAATCTACGCATATTTACAACAATCTGTCTTTTTTTCTTTACAAATAAGATAGAAGCTTTTCTTGGAGACTTTAAATGGCATATGAAATTCTTAGCAAAGTTCTTATTAATATATTCCTTCAATGTAGCTAACTCATTCTATGATAAACTATAGATTGGTCCAAATGGTGGTTGAGCTCTCTCTTGAACATCAATTGAACAATCATAAGGTAGATGCTTTGGAAGAATATTTGTATTCTTCTTTTCAAAAATATCTTTAAAATCTTAATATTAGCTAAAAATATCACTTGCAATCTTTTCAGCATCAAAAATGGGTGTGGCATACATAACAAAAGATGATCATTCTTTTGCCGCATGTATAAAAGCTTTTGCATTTATTAATAAAGATTTGGATGTACTAGAATTATATATCTATTTAACTAATGGATTTTTAGATTAATGAATTATATGTCTATTTAACTAATGAATTATATGTCTATTTAACTAATGGATTTTTAGATTTGGATTCATGAGTAATATCTCTAGAAGACAATAAACGACCACCTATGACTTCTATGTATATGGATTTAATTTTTTTGATTATAGATATTTTTTATTTTTTGATAAAGTCTTTATTTATGAAACAAGTTGAGACTTTTGAATATAATAAGGCAAAGCTTTGTAATTTTTAGGTTCTAAAAATACATCTATTATAAAATAAGATGAAAAATTTGAAGAGAGAATATGACCTTTATATAATATTGCACATGATTCCAACTACATGGTCCTTGTTGTAGCTGGAGTAACTTGTTTTCTAACATTTTATCTTCTTTAGTCACCATATTCTTTATTTTATGATTACATTGCTTCTTTGGACAATATTGAATAATATGCTTAACTTCTCTATAATATAAGTACAAATTCTTTTGACAACGTCAAGTCTTTTCTTATTCGGTGAGAGGTTTCAAATGTACCACATCAATTTGTATTGGTTCTAGATTAATCAAATAAGTTTTTAAAAACTTAAGTTGTTATTATTAATTGATTCATTTTTCTCCAATTGAATCTATGTTCCTGACACTTTTCAAATAATTGATTGTTGCATATAATGGCTTGAACAATAAATTATTCTAAAGAGTTTTCTTTTGGCATTGTTAATAATAAATCTTTGATATTATCCTTCAATCCATAATAAAATTAATTGATAAGAACTTTGTTGTTCTACTCCACATTGTAAGTAAGGTTTTAGAATTCTACAACATATGTTATGGTTGACCGTGATTCTTATTGTAAAGATAAGAGCTTGGTTTCTATTACCCTCTTTCAATTATTTTCTCCAAATGTAGTCGTAAACACTTTGAAGAATAAATTCAAATCATAAAAGAATCATGAATCTTTTTTTATCAAAGATACAAATAAAAAAAGAGCACTTTTAGATACAAATGTGCTTATAAGTTTAATTTGAGCAAATCTATTAGGATATTGGAAAGGATACAATCTTAAATATAGCTTAACTTATTGTAAAAATCTTCAAATTTTTGATCTTGTTCCATCAAACTTCTCAAGTATATTAGTCTTTGTCTTTTTCATGCTTGTAGAAGCAAGATTTTTTGGATTTGATTGTAAGGCCAATTTATTTGCTTCCTTCAATTATACAACTTTTTGGGATAGGCTCTTGACTTCTTTCACAAATGTAGGAATAGTACTTTTATGATTGGCATTAGACATTTGTAAAATTTACATCCTAAAAGTGTTGACAAGCTCCTAAAAATCTATGATAGTTACAAATCTATTCTCACTTCTGCTAAATGTAACATCCATGATCTTTTTTTGCATCTTAGTCAATTTATTAATTCTACAATTTAAATTAGAAGAAGATGATCAGCAACCTCTAATATCAAATAAATTTTTTTATAAAGAGGGATGATCCACTCTCTTTCAAAAAAAAAATCAAGGTTAGAAAGCAAAAAATCTTAGTTTAAAGGTGGATAGTCCACAACCTTCAAATACAATAATAGAAGTAGAATAATTCACTCACTTTTTAAATACAAAACAAAAATAATGAATCTTTACTCTTGTCAAATTGTCAAGGACATGAATCATAAAGGAACAAAATATCAATGTACTCTTGTATTACTCAAAAAAATAGAAAATCACTCAAAGATGGAATAATATTAAAACTAGAATGACTATTGTCAAAGACAAGAAGACTAGAGACTTTTAAAATAAGACTAAGAACAAGAAAGGCATTGACAAGAGTAAAGAGGGCTTCACTCTTTATCTCTATATATATTATCTACCTAAGAGCTATGTGGTGGCATTCCATAGGACCTCCAACATGTGTCCAATTTGCAAGATACATGTTAAACTTACAAGACAAGTTTTCTATAAATGTACCATGTATTTAGCTTGTTTCACAAGCTACCAATATGTGTGACACATTGCTAACTTGTTGGCCAAGTTTTTAATCTATCAATCACCTATAAATATATATAAAGGTGAAACCGCATCTATAAAACTTCTAAAAAGCTTTTCTATAAGATATTATCAAATTAACCTATTTTTATTTACTTCTATCTATTTATATTAAATAGATAATTATTGGAATAAATCTTATGTCCGTGATATTAATTTGGGCCACTTATGCAATCTATTGTTTCAATTGTATTCTATCCTACTTTTGCCTTTAATATTTTTATTGAAATTAAATTGTATACAGTCTTGCTTAAAACTATGGTTGGTACAAAATTCTTCTTGAAATAGATTTTGTTCACAATTTATTAACTTTGGCAAAAGCAATAGTATAGATATAATATTACAAGTTGAGATTTGGTAGAAGACAATATAATCTAGCAATATTTAAAAGTGGTCACTAAGTCTCAACCAAACTCATAGATAAGTTTAATTGAATTTCAAACTGCCAAACTACAAACTAATATACTTATAGAGTACCAAAGTCCAGATAAAAGATTCAATGTAAAAAAGTTCCAAAATGTGGAATATGAATTATAAGTTTTTAAATCTTTTCTTCTTTAGCTTTGTACATTTCTAAACCAGATGATTATATTAATGGAACATTGTTTCAATTGATATAATATCTAAGGTTAATAACTACTATCATTGTTCTATTCAAAAAAATAGACAAAAAATATCATGTAATTTAAATCTAGATTTGTAAAAATTAAATACAATAATTTTTAAAACAAACTAATATACTCATAAATTCAATTACTTGGTAATTAAATTAAATAAACTTATAGTATCTTTAACTTAGCCATATTAATTAATATAGATTTAAATAAATTAAATTACTAATAAAAAAATTCTTTCATTTAATAAAAAAGAACTTACCTCATGTACCTCTTGTCTTGAAGATCAAATACTATAACAATTTCTTACATTCAATACAAAAAGAAAATATATTAAATTAAAATTAATTTTTTTAATATACATAAATTAGTGAAAGTTAAATTATATTTTAGATATTTATATTTTATTATATTTATTGATATTTATTATAGATATTATTATAATTTTTTTTCAAAATCAAAAATAAAAATATTTGATTAATTTTTATGATATTATAATTTTGTAATTAAAAAACAAAAGAAACTACTAATAAAACCAAAGTATAAAGATTTAATATATAAAAATAATAATTATCTAAAATATTTAGTGAATTTCATCAAAGACACAATAATAAACATGATACTATAATATTATATATTATCCAACAAAATGGAATTGCTAAAAAAAAGAATTGTATTGTGATTGATACTATTCTTACTATGTTGACTTATTTTCAATTCTTAAAAATGTTGTAAGAAAAAATTATTTAAATTACAAATTATTTACAAAATTTTAATAATACCAAAACTAATTTGGACAATAGGATATATTTTGAACTCTAGCATGGTCACCAATATAATTTATCCTATCTAATAGTATTTGGTTGTGAGATTCATATGCTTATTTTTAAAGAAAACAAAGGAAATTAAATTTCCATTTTATTTGTGTAATTTTTAAAGATTATAGTGAAGAAGACAAATTCTGTCAATTATTTAATACATCTACAAACTAATCAATAATTTCCAGATAACTACACATATATTAATAATACAACTAAAATAATATTTTATTATCCACACATTCTAATATTACTGAGGCTTTTTTCGAGGAGATTTTTTATCCTTAGGAGACTTAGGAGACAAGGTCACAGACCACAACTTTTAAATCTTTTAATTAGTTGAAATTGAGAAATCTCACTAACTCACTTTATACTTACAAAAATTAATCCAAAGCACCTAAATCGATGATTCAGTCGTAAAGCTGCGACGGGATCGACAGTTTGCGGAACTGATTCAGTAGGAAACTCTGATTTCTACAGTTTAGTCTACGCGGAGGTAGTCCCCGTGTCTGTGAGGAGGGAGATGAGGCACGATCGCAGCAGACAACGCCATCAACAGCGTGATCTGCACACGCAGACACGGGCAAACACACAACTTGAGAGTGGCGGAGAAGGGAATATACTGTGGCACCGTGGCACTTGTTGGTTTTACTGGACGATGGATTAGATCCGGAGCTCACCAGCAGTGGGAGGGACAAGACGCCCCAAATTGGCCAAAGGGCAACAGAGAACCTGTTGATAGATAAGGATGGATAAGTCAGTTCCTACATTGGAACCCATTCATGAGAGAGATAACTTCCTAAGCGAGTTGCAACGACAAAAAAATGATTCATGCTCAACATTGGCATCGTTTCTGCCTAGGCGGGTTGTCGATGAAGTGCTTACAGCAAGAGTGATGTCAATCCGGCTAGAGTGGCGGTCGGGATTGCGGTAGGTGCGATGAGCTCCCATTTATCTTCACATTTGAGGATGTGACGCAACCAAACTGCCAAGTAGGTGAAGATCGCCGCATCGATTGCGAGACTTGCAAAACCCAGTAGAAACGGAATCCTGCAGACCTTCAAACTAGCTTTGTCACACTCAAGCTCCCGTCTGGGAAAGACATTTTGCAAGTTAAAGGGTAATAGAATTCCTACCTGCAGATGCGGGTGTCGTAGAACAAGACATGAAAGAGATGGTGGCGAGAGTCGCCATAGTAGATGGCAAAGACGGCAGCGGCTTGCCACAACAGGTTTTCGATGGTGCGACACCATGAGGGAGGTTCAGAACCAGGGCGAGTGGCGGCCAGGAATGGCCCGACTCCGAGCTCCACTTCAAAGTCTGGCGGAAAGCTGTAGCGTTGCCTCACATTGGCCATCAATCGTTCCCTTCCCTCACTGAACATCACCCAATGCTCAGAACTAGGTTTAGATTTTTGTTCGCTGTCCTTGAACTACCTGTGTCCATATCTGCAGACGATTGCGAAACTCTCCTGATTAGGGCCTACACATTCACAAATCCAGTCGAATCTCCCTCTAACACATTGGCAAATCCGAAGGGTAGGCATCTCTCGCCCGTAAACTCAATGTACTTCAGGTCACTCACCACTTTCAAGGCTTCAAACTTCGAATGCCGTGTTGGCGAAGGAACGTTTAAAGTTGGGCAGTTCACCGTAACTTCATTAGGAGAGCTTGCTCAGCAGCTTCATTAGGCGCTCTTCCTCCAATTCAATTTCGCTACTCCAAAATTAGAGACATTAGCGGAATCACGCAGTCACCGTGTGAAATGATTGTAAATGTTGGGTCAGAATTGTTAGACCTCGGTCTTGGATGGTTGCGGACAATCAATCACGAGAGAAGTGCTTGCCACTGTCTTAGAAGTTGTCACTGGTTCCTCAATGGCTACCCACTAGACTAGGATGAGCTGTTGCATGCAGTGATGACGACCTACAGTGCCTCCACTATTACACATCAAATTGACACACTGGGTGAATGCTACCCTGGTCGAAAGATCCGTGGAAATGGGATTGTTCATATCAAGATGTGGGCACATTTGATCGATGAATACCTGACATCTTATAATAATAGGATGAAAACCATTGTAGTACAATCGCAGTGGTATGTTGCACACCTATGTGCTGGGATGTATTTCCCAGACCCAGCACTCGCAATTCATTTTCCAGATCCGATACAATTATCAGGCTAGTATACCCATACCTACTACGGTACTCGATACCAAACAGGACGTTTGACCCTCAAATTCGCTCGAAAAATTGTGTACTCTAGTGTTGCATAATTCGGCCGCAAACATTCAAGGTTTAGTGAAGCTGGCATGTTCGTTAAAAGAAATGGTTTAAATCAGTCGACCTACAACATTACAGTTTCCAGGCTAACTAAAACGGTATGCCATCCCAGATCACACCCAAGCAACTACCTTCAAACGACTTGGGGCTAATATTGTTTTCACCCGCCTGTCATACCTGTAGAAACGTATTTTTATTTCGATCTTAGACAACTACAAACTCCATCGCGGAATTTCGAATGCTGCTTCGCAAAAGAGCAGCAAAGAAAAAGACATCAGATACCAAGTAGGTCAACTCTTCCTGGATGGCTGGGGCCCCTTAGAAAAAGTGGAATTAGAATTGGTGAGACAGTTGACAGAAAATATATAAGCATCCGTTAGAGCACACGAATTGCTGCCTGCAAATTTGGCAGCTCCTGCAGAGAGGAGCCTCCCTGCAACAAACAGCCTTGACATGTTGCAGTTACCTCTTCTGTCTTAGGACTGATGTTTAGGGGTCTATGTTCCATCAGGCAATTGCTATTACTTTCATCCATGCAAGGAACAAATTTTCCAGATCTATCATCCTCCAGAAACGCATGGTCTTCATCCATAGGTTCTGAGCACTCACCATCACAATCCATCCCTCCGGTATCATCAGTCAGCATTAATTGTTCCTCGTCTCCATCAGAGCCAGTGCCCTTGTCATGAATTACAATTCTGGTTTCTTCGATCATTGGTTGATCTTCTAACCGCTTTCGTTTGGAAAGAACTTGAGGTGTACTCTCAGTCTGGGCTTCAAATGTTTTCCGTTTGGAGTCTTGTCCATTGCAATGATTGCTGACAACAGTCGACAGCTTAAATCTCACGGATTGAGTCTCACGAGTAAACTCAGATTCTCTTCCAGAATGGCCGAGTTCAAATGAGGCTGAAGCGTTCTGTTTCAGGTCAATAGGATGAATAGCAGCTTCATTACCATGTGCTGAAGGGACAGATCTAATGGCACACAGGGTCCAATGCTCAACTTGTAGCCAAGGTCCTGCAATTGCTGGAGATTCTATTGGGTTTGAACATTCTAAGGCCTTCACACTTGCAACATACTTCGCCATTGACATCTGCAATAAAACCATAACTACATCAGTTTAGGTCAGCAGCAAGCTAAAAAGTGATTTCCAGGACATTGGTGTTCTCTGAACTGCAGCAGTCTACGTAGAGGTTTTAGAGATGAGTAGTTTATTTTGAATGTAAAACAGTGCAGTCAACTAAATGCGACAAATGGTTCACTAGGAGATTCCAAGGAAATTAATGATGTGTAGAGTGACTAGCTAGGAAAAATCGTGAAAACTAGGCCATGACTGTATTCAATGGTAATGACCTGTTGCAACTCTCTTGCCTTGATAAAGGCAGTCTCCGACTCCGGTTCTCCAACAGCCTTGCTCTGTGACCTACAATCACAAGTACATAAATCGTATTACTCGTATACAGACAATCGTAAAAATGTTTCTAAAGCACAATCTTATCAGCTGCAAGAATTCTTTGACACAAGGGAAAAAGAAAAAGAAAACACACGGGGCTAGCTCCGAGGTTTAGAAAATGCATTACTGATATCAAAACTCGTCTGAACTGGATCACTTATGTTAGATTGTGGCCCTAACTGCACCAGCATACAAAGTAAACACTTTACGAAGCATCCTTCTGTGTTTAACAAGGTGGACAGGTATCCTGGGAACGAAATTGTTCGCTTCAGTACCAGCAGTTGTGAATGGTATGCAACCCCATGATTTACGTACCTGACTGATTCATGACCTACGAAGTTCCTTCCAACTTCCTTCATATTTACATCGACCCCCACGTCTTGGAAGTTCCCCCCGACTGAACATGATGGACTACATCTTTCTAGCAATTCAGCACAGCGGAGAAAAGAGCCATCATGGACTAGTGCCGAAATGCGGGAGACAAGCTCGACAAGGCATGCCTTGTCCATTTTGCTACGCAAACATAAATGCCCAAGCTCCTTCAGAGAGTCTTGTGGGAAATCTGCGTGCATTTGCACATTAGCACCTGTTTCGATAAATTCGGGTATACCGGATGGTGCCTTTTTTTTCTTCGAAAGAGCAGATGATTGATCAAGCATCCATGTTGCCCATTCCAGAAGGTCCTCTTTGCTCATAGAGGCTGCCATATTCTCTTTTGACTCCATTTTAGAACTTGAATTATGGGACATCGTAGCCAGGGTTTCGATAATGCTTGAGAGCAGCAGAGATGGTAGCTGAGGCATGTTATCTGCCAACTGCACGCAGGTATGTTTCCATGCCGCTACAGAGTTGTTTTCGTGCCTCACAGCGGTACCTAGATTATCACAAGAAGATGGTGATTGCAGAACCCCTTCAAAATCACTGCTATTTCGATACTCGAGGAATTCATTTCTGGGCATACGAGAGCTACAACTAGGACTTAGATCATGAATCAAGAGTCCTTGCTTCACCAACAGAGATACAAGTTCGGAAGTCCCAGAGGATATAAGCTCCAGTAGCTCCCTTAACAAAGATTGTTGTTGCCGTTTCATGCCTGCATGCAGAAACAGATAAAACTGTAAAACAGCTCACAATTGAGATCATCAGTATGAGTGGCAAGAGCCGACAGTGACCATCACGAGTGGTAAGAGACGATAGCAAACAGCGCTGAGCAAAGGGAATCGCATGAAAAGAGAAGCGCAAAGTAAAGGTATCTGAGGTCTCTACGTTTAAAGTGGCCTCACACTTCAAGATCATTCACGACAGCAAGCACCTGAGAAATTGATCTTATTGACGATCATAGCCATTAATTTTATTTGGTCTTATCTTATCTCATTTGTATTTAAAAAGTCAAATCTGCGTGTGCCATCCACAATGAGGCTTACCTTTAAGAGCCCGCTTGAGGGTCCATCTTTGCAGATTGTATTCTTGTCCTTTAGGCTCCTTACTCAACAATCGTTGTTGATTAACCAAAATTTCATAGATTACTTGAGCATGTTCAATAAGCTTGGTCTTAAGAGAATCTTGGGTATCTGGCAACAGCTGCTCCTGGTCCTCCCAGTAATATTTTTGCAACCATGCTAGTGCCTGAGAGTGATCACAATATGCTAATGCGCATCAGAAAGCGATGAGAACCTCCGAGGTGGCCAATGTCAGAACAGTAGCCGACATTCGTGGTTGAAGGTCCAGCAGCAACATCCATAATAGAACAACAGTAATGAAGGAGTAAGGAATACACAATTTCTTGCCTGTTTGCTAGCACGACGCACAAGGGGCAGCGATGGGAGCTCATTATGCGAAGTTTCTGTTCAAGCGCAAAACCGATGACTGAAATTTTCAGGCTGTTTGAAGATTTGAGAACGACAATGGCTTAGACAGGTACAAGCAAAAGTTAACAATTACACAATAGTGGTGTGTATAATCCTTACAATATGGTACAAGCTGTTTGATAAGTGACATTAACATACAGCTCGAAAATTTTAACAGGTAATATACACGCACCATGACGAATATCAAGAAAAATACGCGGAAGACGAACTTCTTCAGCTCTACTTGTCCCTGAGGACGTGTTGCGCCTTACAGACTGATCCACCACCCCGTTCACAAATCTGACATCCAACCAATCCGTTTCGGGTTGTCAAATGAGGGCACCCGCAGACTGGTCACTCACTGAACAATTCGACATCCTCATTCCTAATGACCATCAAACAGTGGACGAACGCTACGGTAATCAAGCAACACAAATAATCAACAGAGATGCTAAGCGAATCACGGGCAGCTCACCATGCTCCACTCCAAAATAAAATGCACCAAATTTAGGGCACAGTTTGTCGATTTGGACCTTATAGAATCTTATGAAACAACATGAAATGGTAAAAAAATATCAATAAAAATAATTGAGACCGTGTTTAATGAAACATGTAATACCGCGTTACTTGGAAGTGAGGACCGAATTATTCAATAATAATCACAAACATGCGATAGGGGTGGATGAATTACCGCTGGGTCGTACGCAATTAGTGTCTACAAATAAAATGACTTAATCTACCCATGCAATGAAGCCAATTGTTCAGAACTAATTAATGCTACTCAGGGACAGAAGCTACTAACCTCACGATCGCCATCGAGTACATCATTCGAAGCATCTCCGCCGGCACAGCTACACTTGGGGGTAAGTCGGTGCTGAATCAACACAACACAACATACCACTATGAGGATCCAAGCCTTTAAATTAACAACAGAACCAACATTTCAAAAGCTGAAATGACCGAAAAGAAGCAGAATTCATCTTACTTCATGTGAGAATCCCGCTGTTGAATACTTATGAGTTCCGTGGTTATTTCCACAGCCATCGGCAGGACTCCCCTGCTCTGCCATGTTGAAACCTACAAAACCAGGACACCCGGAGCAGACCTAAAGTAAGCGCAGGCTATAATTTCTACTCCAATTGACCAAAATAGCTCGATTCTTCATTCAAAACCAAGTTTACCATCTCGTGGCAGAGAAGGTCCCAAGAAATTCCCATGACAACGTTCACGATCGTGTTAATAAAAATAAATAAAACGTCCCCAATCTCTTCCCCGCCATCGCCACACCCACAACGCCAGCTCCAAGTGAGGAGAATCCTAACCCTAAATTTCAACCGAACTAATTCTCCAGCAACGCTACGGCACCACACCTCCCCCCGAACATAAGACATCACTCAACTGCACAACAATCAACAAATTTCCACACAACGTCCACCCTCATTAACACAACCAAGCCACTGAACATCAGGGCAAGCTCATCAAACAACCGCGAAGGATACCAACCGAGCTATAATACAGAAAGGGGGAGGAAAAAAAACCCCACTCACCCGATCCAGAGCTTCAGCAATCCGTGCAGGCGAATTGGAGAAGAAGCAGCTGCGGACATGGTGCCACTGCTGCCAGCTCTCCCATGGCACCAGATGCGTCATCTCAATTGCTCCAAACCCCGCAAGAAATTGACCCACTCCTTCTCGACGCCGTGCAGCATGCTCTGCGATTCCTCCCACGGAAAACGGCAAATTCCCCCGAATTCGTCCCCACAATTGCAGTCGCGACCTGGGTCGTGGTGACGACGATCTCCGTATCCGCGTTGCAAGTTTGGATCCACGAATTGGCTCGATCGACGCTCGCATTCAATTTGCTTTCAGCGGCATTTCGTAGGATGTCGCCGAAGCCAACGGGCATTCAGATTAACCTCCCCCTTCCAAAGACTAAAACAGCTCCTCTTCGTCGACTGGATGAATGAAACACGCTCGGAAGTGGATGTAGTTTGCTGGATTCCCATCCAAGGCAACGGATAGCTTGGCGATGTTTATCATCCTCTTGACTCTGTCGATTTTGGATGATATCTGTTGGCATGTGAACGTTGGAATTGATCCAGCTTTGGCTTTGGGTATTCTTTAAGTGCCCACCAAGTTAACTCTTTAAAGATATCTTTTAATATTCTGAAATGCCTATTTCGTATTTTCTGTGTATGAACGTAATAGAATTTTGTAAGAAAATTCAATTTCAGAAAATAATGATATACCGACTTTGATAATATGTACAAATAAAATAATCTAATTTTGTGGAATTTTATTGCACATTGATGTTTAGTTATCATGAAAAAATTAAAATTAAAATTATATATATATATATATATATATATATATATATATAATAATTTTTTCTTAGATTTTAATATTAGATTTAATTTTTTGTAAAATAGAAGAAGAAAAAGCATATCATTTATACAATGAACATGAAATATTAAAATTTAAATAAATTACATACTAACCTGCAAACTGTGGAATTCATACAAAGAGGGTTAAATTAAAATAGTATTTACATAAAATATTTAATTAAAATGATATATAATAAAATTAATGATAAATATATTATTTTTATTTTTATTTTAATAACAATAATTTTAATTAATTATATTTTTAAATTCTGCATTGGTACTAATTATAGTTTGTTTTAATTTCAATATATAACTTTTTCTTTAAATATCTATATAACACATGCTTACAAATCAACATATATATGTGTGTGTGTATATATATATATATATATATATATATATAATAATTACTACATAAAATAATAATTTGAAACTATTAGTTCTGAAATATATATATTAAAATTAAAACATATACTTTTGAGATTAATTCTTCAAATATTATTAACATATGTATGTATGTATGTATAAATATTAACTATACCACTTCTTTTTTTTATAATTTGAACATAAAATCAGTTATCAAAATATTTGAAAAAAATAAAATAAGTGATTTTAAAATATAAAAACATAAGATTTTGAAACAGCAAAATAAAAAATGAACTTACAAAACATATAGATTATCTAAAACTATTTTAACAAGTAATGCAAATTCATTTAAAATATATCTTAAAATTTTGAATATGTTTATGGAATATAAATTGACTGAATTTTATCTATAAAACATCATGAAATAAAAAATAAGATAAAATTTATTTACATTAATATACATGTTCATAATGTTCAATCCACTTTATATAATACATGATATATTCCAATTGCAATTGTATTATAAACATAATATTGTATTATAGGTTGTGTGTAATACTTCATATATATATATATATGCCATGGTTTATATATTATGTAGTATTTGTTTTTTTATGTTATACACAAAACTAATCAGTATTATATTATAATTTTAAATTATTTAAATTTAATTATTTTTTATTATATATAAAAAAAAATTTATACATATATATTATTATATTATAGATATTAACTTCATATATATGGATGTATGTGTATATAAATGTATGTATATACATGTAATTAGAATTTTTATATAAAATCATTATTAATATGTTATAATTCTATAATATCAAAATATTTAAAATTAATATATATGTAAAAAATTTAAATCATGTTAATATTAAAAAATATAAAACTAAATTCTATTTGAAATATAAAATATCAAGATATTAGAATATATATATATATATATATATATATATATATAAATATATATATTCATAAATTATATATTATTAATATTATATAATTATATATCAAATGTATGGCATATAATTATAATATATGCCATACATTACTCTACTTCTATATGAAATTATAATTTTATATATTATTATAATTTTATATATTATAAATAAAACTATAATTTTATATATTTATAATTATATATTATATGTTATATATTATATTATATTATATTATATATTATATATTATATTATATATATTATATATTATATTATATTATATTATATATTATATATTATAATTAATAATTTTTTTAATTATAATTAATAATTTTTTTAATTATAATTAAAAAATATATATATATTATATATTATAATTAAAATATTTTATAATATAATATATAATATAACAAAGATGATATTACTCTTATTTCTATATGTACCAGTTATTTAAATAGTCTTATGGAAGCTTTCTAAGGACCATAAGGCTTATAGCTTAAGTATCAAGTCATAAGTTGCTTCTAATATGGCTTTTTAAATATAAGAAATTTGTAGGATAAGTTTTAATAATCATATGGTATATCTTGATGAATCTAAAGATCTAATTTGCATTTAAGAAACTTCTTCAAACTTCCTCAATAAACATCCTTAGCTTTAGCAACATTTCAATAATGTCTCAAATTTCATAGGACATCCTCAATTCTAGCAACTTCACAACAATACTTCAAACCTCACCAAACACCTTTAATTTCAACAAACTCTCAACCATATCCTAAACTTTAATGAGCACCTTTAATTTTGGTAGCCACTTGTCAAGGACACAAACTGAAAAATAGATGCATAAACCAATAAAATCTATGTCAAAAGAAAATGACGAAATAAAAATAAGTAAGTATATATATTAAAGAAGAAACTAGAATGGCTATTGCCAAAGATTAGAAAATGTAATGACTCTCGAACTAGATTGAAAGAAAGAAAAGAGTTGACAAGAGTGAAGAAGGCTTCACTCTTGTTTCTATATGTACTATTTATCTAAGAACTACATGGCAGCATTCTATAAGACCTCCAACATATATCCAATTTGCAAGACACATATTAAACTTACAAAGCAAGTTTCATACATGTGCGCCACATATTTAGCTTGTTCCACAAGCTACCAACATGTGCAATACATGGCTAGTTTGTTGACCAAGTTTTTAACCTACCAATCACCTATACACATGTATAAAGATGAATCCGCTTCTATGAAGCTTCTAGAAAACTTCTCTATAAGATATTATCAACTTAACCTACTTTTATCTATTTCTATCTATCCTTATTAATTAGATAGTTATTGGAATAAATCTTATGTTTGTAACACCATCAACCCTATCCTAAAGCATAATAGACACTTATATCTTTGATACCAATTTAGATTGCCATGAAGAATCATATAAATAGCAGAACAACTAATTATTTATATCCTCCAATTACCACCTTTGCCAACAATCTTTCCACCACAAAGATTGATATGACAATTGAACAATATCATTTATTTTAAAATTAAGTTTACTTTTATCAAAGAATCTAATATTAAAGAAATTCAAATCATAATAGGATATATATCATTTTAGTTTAGTGCAAAAAATAAAAAAAATATATGAAAACTAAATAATCAGATTGATTTTTTAATTCTCTGAATGTATTATTTTAATCTAACAATCTAAATTATACAAAGCTTTGTATTTCATTTAAGGCCCTTGATATTGAAGAAAGAATAGAAAGTTATGTAATGGCCACATCATAAGCAAATGTAAAAGAAACTAAAAACTTTTTGAGTTTGAAAAGAAATATATTTGCATTAATATTAACATTAAAGTTGGAAACAAATTTGACATTGCCAAAATCCAATATATTAAATCCAATAATATTAAAAAAGACTATTATATAATATTATTAATATATCAAAGATAGATGTTATATCATTCAAAAATTAAACTTGGCATGTTTAAAATTGAGGTATACATGTCTCTCTTCCAATCATATAGTAGATTTAGACCACATAAATCTTTCCAATGAAACTTATACAAATAGAATTATTTCTTTTATCATTTATAGTCCTCAAGAAGTAAAGTTTTAAGGTACATGATTTATCAAAATATAAGATATTATAATAATTAATTTATTATTTAAAATTAGAAATTATAATTAAATTTAGAAATTATAATTTTTAAAGCTATTTACTAATTTATTTTCAAATTATACCTTGACCATATTTCTCTACATTACTTTAATATAACTTGCATCTTCTAATTTCCAATTTTCTACCAAATAATTCAAAAAAAAGATAAGTAAAAAAAATAAGTAAAAAAAATAAAATCTAAAATCAAATAAAATATAATTTGGTTATAAATAGATTATTTATAAATATAAAAAATTCTATAAAAATTACTTTTATTGATTTGTGACATCAAAAAAAATATTCCAATAGTTTATAGCAAATTCACATTATACTAACTTGTATTTTAGCACTAAAAAGAATCACCAAAAATCATAAAACAATTTAAGTAATACAATCTATCAATATTTGACTCTTTTTTCTTATTATTCAATTTTTTTTATTAAATATTCTAATATCTATATTTATAATATTTTATATCTATTTACTAATCTTATTGATCATAGTTTTTATATATTACAATATTAATGATGCATACCTAAATAATAAAATATTTTCTTTGATATTATTAAATTCTTTCTAAATAACCATCTCTATATTTAATTAAACATGTGCTTGACTTATATCTTATATCAAATACTACCACACATATAAATACTAAATTACATATTATTATTATTGTTATTATTAAATTTTTATTTTCATCCAAAATCTTCACAAATACACTAGCCATAATAATTTCAATAATTCTAAATTTTTTATTTTTATCTAAATATAATATTTAATATTTTTTATACCAAAGTTTATAATATCGTTAATAGATAATTTTAAATACTAATCCTTATGCTTATGCATCAATGACAAATATTTAAAGAAAATTTAATACATTGCATCTTGTCTAATATATGAATATGTTTTTTTCCCATTCTAATCTAAATATAAAAGTATGTATTAATATACTAAAAAATATTTTGTAGTATGTCAAGTGTTTTTTAATGTTTCTAAAAATATAAATATTACAGCACAACAAAGCTCATCACTATCAATATAATTTTTAAAAAATAAAATACAAATTAAAAATAATCTAAAACAACAAACTCAAAAAAAATCTAATATAAAGTTAAATATAGCTATTGGTCATCAATTGAATAAAGCTAAGAAATCTACAACTTAATTCTAATTGTAAATCCTTATTAACACATATATGGAAGCTAAACTATTGTTGATCTAAACTTTACAAGTAGACTTGGTATCATTACAAACTACATATTTTCTTGGTTCTAAAAATACTATCATTAAATACATAAACAAACATGTACATATATATGTTGCAATTCAACCAATTAGCCACATCTCTAATATACTATTCTTTGATTTTAATAGGTTTGAATAATTAACTATTTTAAAGAAAAGCACTCAAATTAAATATACTTCTATTACTTATTCTAGCCATGGGGCTACTTATATCAAAGAGAGCAATTTTATAATATGTAATTATTTGTCAAAGTAAGAAGACACAAAGCTTTTAATGAGTATGAGATAAGGCAAGCAACAATGAACAAAGTAAAGAAATATATAATAGATTATGTGAGGCTGTGCATGTATTATAAAAAACTTATTGTTGTATAGTAACACGACTATTAGGTGAAAAAATAAATAAAGATATTTATTATAAAAGAATTTAATTAAAGATTTAGTAAGAAATTCCTTTAGAAATCATAAATAAAAGATAGAAGGAAATAAAAAAGTAATATTTATATTACCTTTTTTGTTGAAAGGGCTTCTATTTATTTTATAGGACCATAAACAAGATAAGATAAGATAGATAATCAAATAATAATACTATATGTGAATTTTAAATTATTCATTAAAATTTTATTTAATTAATTTTTGATATTTTGATAAGATATGATATTATTTATTTATTAATTATAAAAAAATATAGGTTTTTGGTCTAAATTATGTATCAAGGCCTTAGATTATCAAATTGATTATAATAAAATTTAGTTATAAAAATTAGATTCTAAAAAATATTAATTCTTGTTTAAAATAAAATTGTTAGTAAATATAAAATTAATTATAGTTGAAATATGGTGAAAAAGTGATATGAAGTTATTCTATTCTTGAAGCCACAAAAGATGGTAAAAGAAGAAGATGAAGAATTACTCTACTCTTGAAGCTACAAGAGATGGTGAAGGAACAAGATAGAAAATTATTTTATTTTTGAAGCCACAAGTGATGGTGAAAAAAGAAGATGGAGAGCTATTTTATTCTTCAATTGTTACTTCTATGACAACAAATTAAGTTGGTTCCTAATAAATCCCTCTTAAAGGTTAATATTTCTATTTGTAAGTTAATAAGTTGTTTTATATAAGTTTTAGCTAATTAAATTATTAGGAATTAAAACTTATCTATTGATTGGTGTCTATGGTGATTTATCATCATCTTGTAGCAAATGAATGCCAATCATTGGTTCTTTTTACAAATAGTATTAATTAGAGATTATGAGAGATGTAGGTTGACCTCTTAATGACAAATGGTATTAAAAATAATAGTTGGTAGTTAGAAATACTTAGAATAAGATAAAGTGGCATACAAGTTATACCACTTGTATAAAGTAGCTAGTAGAAAGGCTCTCAAATTAGTTGTTACTTCCAAGTTATTGACAATGGTAATTGCCGATAAATGGCTTGAGGGCTTGAGTACATAAGACTCTCTCAAAGCCTTGTTTTCTTTCTTTCCATCTTTCACCTTTGGTTTGAATCCTTGATAAAGACAGTCTATTGAGGCACCAAAGAGCTATATTATTTTGTTTGTTATAAACTTGTGTTGTTAATTTATTATTTTATATTCCTGCTAGTCTTCTTAGAACTCATTATTAGTAGAATTATTTTCTTATTTAGACATGTTCATTATGTAGGAAAAAAAGAATTAATAAGGTTAAATAAAATGATCATCAAATTTGGAGTTTAAATCAAAAAGTTATGAAGGTTTGAAGTTGGAAGGTTTTTTTATTGTTGCTACTGCTCTACCGTAGAGGTTTGTTGTTGTTGCTTTGTCATGTATTATGTTTTTATCCAACTATATTATTTCCATTCAGTAGTATTGTTTGCATCTAATTGTACTATTTTCATTTAGCTGTATCTATTTCCATCCAACTAAGCTATTTTCATCTAATTGTGCCTATTTTTATGTAATAGTATTATTTTTATCTAGTTGTATTATTTTTGTTTTCATTTAGCTATGTTATTTTTATCCGATTATTTTGTTCTATTCAATTTTTTTCATCTAGCTATTTTTATTTTATTATTTCTATATAATTCTTTTTTTTTTTTTTCTTTTTTTTTTTTTTTATCACTTGCTCTAAATTAAATCAAATGGTAACCATTGCTTGGAAGACATTATTTAGAGAGTTGAAACTACAACCATTGGATTAACTAACCAACCATTAAAATAATCATATAATTAGTCTCTACTACATTTTGAATTTGTTGTATAATAATTTTTCCTCTTAAAGTAGATAGAGAGGAATTTTAGTTCACACTATAGACATTTTTAGATAAAAATTAAGAATAATTTTAAACTAAAATTACCTAAAAAAATCTTAAATTGATACCTAAAAAAGACTAATTGTTAACAAAGGTCAAAATAGACTTCAAAGCACAAAATTGTGCCTCCACAGCAAATGTAGGATTTTTTTACTGATCAGAAAGTGAGATTAGAAATTAAACTTTAGAAAGATTTTATATATACTAGTTTTAAGCAGTTTAAATTTGTAAGGACTTTGTGAGAGCTATGCAAAGTTAGGATTGGATTTTTATGACTCTATTTTTAAAAAATAAAGTAGAATATATATTTTGGAGAATTTTATAAATTTTGTAAAAGATTTATAAGAAAAGTTTTTAGAATTTATGCATATACTTGTATTAGAATTGTAATATGAATTTGAAATCAATTAATTGGTCAAATTCAAAATTATTAGAATTTAGGTGAATTAGAGTATTGATAATTGGTAGTTTGAAGATTAATAAAGATTTCTAAGATTTATAGCAATCCATCAATTGGATTGAGATGAAATTTGGTGAGCTAGTAGTTGATATAAATACCAATATTGATCCAAATTTTGAAAGCAAATTAATAATAAAAGCAAGAGATCTTAATGCTGGGAGCTCAACATCAAGATTGAAGAAGGATGCTACTTGATATTTGAGCGGATTATGTGTCTTTTTTCTCAATTTGTAAGTAAAATTTCCTTCAATTTTCTTGAACTTATTTTCAAATAAAAAATTCATAGATATACAAAGTTTTAAATAAAATCAATGGTTTATTAAAAATTTATAAAGATTTTAATGTATTATAGAAGTGATTTAGAATTTATTAAGATTTGATTAGAATTTAATTAAGATTTGATTATTATTTGATTAAGATTTGATTAGAATTTTATTAAGATTAATTAGAATTTTATTTTTAAAAAAATAAAATTTTATTAGGATTTAATTATAATTTGGTTAAGATTTTTTATATAATATAGAAGGACTTTATGTACAAACCTACTTAAATACAAGAGATTTTTACTAATATAATTTTTCTTTTATAATATTATTGTATTATTTGTCTTTTTTATTAAGAACAAATCACTTATTGGAATCTTACCAATAAATGTCAAGGACATGAACTAGAAAAAGATATATAATCTAATGAAAATTGTATCAAAGAAAAGTCACAAAATAAAAATCAGAAAGTATGTATATTCAAAGGAAAAGTAGAATGGCTATTGCCAAAGAATAGAAACATGAAGACTCTTAAAACTAGACTAGGATCAGGAAAGGAGTTGACAAGAGTGAAGAAGGCTTCACTCTTGCCTCTATAAATACTATCTAACTAAGAGTTATATAGCGATATTCTATAGGACCTCATATATGTGTCTAATTTTCAAGACACGTATCTAACTTGCACAACAAGTTTCTCACATGTGCGCCATATACTTGGCTTGTTCCGCAAGCTACCAACATGTGTGACACATGGTTAGCTTATTCCACAAGCTATCAACATGTGCGCCATGTGGCTAGCTTGTTGACTAAGTTTCTAACCTACCAATCACCTATAGACATGTATAAATATGATTCGGCATCTATAAAACTTCTAAGAAGCTTCTCTATCAACTTATTTTACCTACTTCTATTGGTCTATATTACTTAGGTAATTATTGGAGTAAATCTTATGTCCGTGACATTACTCCCTCTTCTAGAGACAAGTTCCACGAGGAGCGGTGATTACATGTTGAGGAAGTCCAGGATACGTCAAATTGTGCTTGCCACATATTTTGATCTTTGTTCCTTTCGAAGGTAATTGATAGGTCTTTTCAGCCATCGATAATATCCCATATCAAGGCAAGAGGACCACCTTGTTATTTGATCATTGTTGAGGCCTTCATAACTCCCTTCTAAGAAAACATTAGAAACACCATTAAGAATAGTTCCTACCTCTAAAAGTATCACCAAACATTGAAAGTCTCTTTCAAGATTCGTTGTATTTCACCATCAATCCGAGGAAGGACATGCTATTCTTGAGGATCTTTATTTCTAATCCATTGTCTTGAAGGTTGTGATAGTCATAATGTGTCATCTAGTAAATCAGCAAATGATAGCTCTTGAGCCGAATTCACTAGTTGTTGATCCTTCATCTCTTTAGTAGGAACAAATCTAAAGAAATAACAAACAATATATAAGATAGGATGAAACCTCTATAGAACTTGTTTTGCTTTATAGCAAAGATTTTTTTGATTCTTTATCTTAATTTTGACGGATGTCGTCGATAAAATGCATTGACTTTTATTGGTGCATTTGCTAGATTCTTGGATAGCTCCCATGTACATTGACCAATATCGTATCCGCGCCAATACATAAGATATTCCAGTTGATTTTGACACCGCCTTGAATCTAAAATCTCTTTAACATCAAATTCTTCATTGTTATCTACTTCTATAGGAGGTGATGGTATTTGTCTTCTTCCTTGTATATCTACTATCTTATATGGCTCGAGTAGTGACACGTGGAATACAAGATGGATCTTCAGGGACTCCAGTAGGTGTAATCAATATGCAACTAGATTGATTTGTTTAGAAATAAGAAAAGGTCCAAGTCTACGATAGTCCAATTTATCACAAAGACGAGTAGTCTTGATATTGTGACGAAATAACCATACCTTGTCCCCCACATAGAATTGTGATTGTTCTTTGCAATATGCATCTACATTTGTTTATTGTTGTTCTTAAGCTTCTTTTAATTGCACCTTCATTATTGCATGTAGCTTTGACAAACGATTTGTCAAATCTTCTGCTACTGGATTATCAACTTTTGAAAAGTCAAAAGCATCAAGTCGTGGGTGGTAACCATTATTGGCAAAGAAAGGTGTTTGTTGCGTAGAAGAATGTATCGTATTATTATAAACAAACTCTGTCAATGGCAGAAGAGCTATTTAATCATCTTGTTGGTAGTTGATGGTACACCTTAAGTACTGCTCCAAGACTTGGTTTATACGCTCTGTTTGTCCGTTAGTTTGAGGATGAAAAGCAAAAGATAATTTTATGTCCACTTTTAAGATCTTGAAGAGGATTCTCCAAAATCTTCACAAAAATTGAGTTCTCCTATCCGATATAATTTTCTTAGGTAATCCATGATAGTGATAGATATTATCAATGAAGAGCTTAGCTGTTTCTTCACCTATGATAGATTTTATACATGATACAAAATGTGCCATCTTAGTGAACCGATCTACTATCACAAATATAAAGTCATAAGATCTTGAGCTTGGAAGATCTGTGATGAAATCCATAGAAACAGAAGACCATGGTTGTTCTGGAATAGGTAATGGTTGAAAAAGCCCAAAAAGTCGATGACGAGGAATCTAGGATCTTGAGTAGATATCACATGATTGTACAAAGTCTTTGACTGCCTTCCACATTTGAGGCTACTAAAAATCTCTTGATATAAGTTCCAAAGTCTTATTGTATTCAAAATATCTTGCCGCTGAAAAATCATGACATGCTTGAAGAACATATAAACGTACTTCTCCTTTTGGAACATATAAGCGTCCTTTGAAATATAATAGGTTATTCTTGAATTCGAATTTAGAAGAATCATGAGTCTTAGAAGAATTATTTTTGATATCATGAACAAGAGGGTCTGAGGACAAACTTGACTGAATTTGCTTGAGAAAAGTTGAATCAACAGCCAATGTTGATTTTATTGCTTGAAGATGAAATTGCTTTGGTTTCAAGAGGGCCATTCTTTGTTGCTCAAAAGCTGCATTTCCTTCTTTTGGTGCAAAATAAAAACGTCTAGAAAGAGCATCACACAAATCTTGTTGTTTTCCTGGCCGATAAGTGATAATGAACTCAAATCTTGACAAAGACATACTCCAACAAGCTTGACGATGATTCAATATGCATGCCGACATGAAATACTCGAGGTTCTTGCGATCCGTATATATGGTGATTGGATTAAAAGTGTCTTCTAGATAATAACACCATTCTTAAAAGGAATCCATGATTGCAAAAAGTTCTTTGTCGTGGATCTCATAATTGATCTCGGCTGCTGAGAATTTTCTTGAATGAAAAGCTATTAGATGAAGTTTGTCATATGTTCCCATTTGTGACAAAATCGCATCCAAGGCAAAGTTTGATGCGTCTATTTCCATAAAAAATACCTTGAAAAAGTCAACACAATACAAAATTGGTGCAGAAACAAACGATGTCTTCAGAATTTCAAAAGCTGCTTCCGCTTCTTGATTCCATTGGAGTTTGTCTTTACAGGTCAAACGTGTAAGTGGAGCTACAACTTGAGAAAAGTCTTTGATGAAGATCTGATAATAATTGACAAATCTCAAAAAGCATTTGACATCTCTTGCCGTCTTTGGAATCTTTCAATTCATGATTGTCTTGACTTTCTTAGAATCCATTATGAGACCATCATTTGAAATGATATATCCTAAGAAATCAACTTGAGTAGTATGAAATATACACTTTTCTATCTTGGTGTACAATCCCGCATCCCTAAATTTTTATAATACTTGACGAACATGTATTTTATATTGTTTTACATTCTTAGAATAGATCAAAATATCGTCTAGATAGCAGATGACAAAATTATCTAGGAACTCACAAAAAACATCATTCATGAGATGTTGAAAAGCAGCTGGTGCATTTGTAAGTCCAAAAGGCATGATATTATATTCAAAATGTCCGCATTCTTGATCTCAAATGCTCTTCCATTCATCTCTTCTTTGATGCATACTCTTAGATTATATGCCTGTTAGCCCATTTTTTCAGAGATCTTGGGTCCGATTGTCGCCATCATGAGTCCCTCCATATCAAATGACAAAGGGCATAAATAGCAAAAATTGATCTTTTTTTTTTTGTATATATAAAAGCTTTTATACCTATAAGTACAAGTTTTATTATACTAGACTTATAGCTTTTCACTTGGTCGACAAGATATTTAATAATATTCTGAGAAAAGTCAAGTCTACGAGAATTCCAATTTATTTGAGGATTATATTTTTCTAGCCATGATAAACCTAAAATAATTGGATTAGAAGGAGATTTAATTATGTTAAAGGTTATGTAGCTATTATGACTATCTATTGTTACTTTTATAGGATGGATTTCATGAGTGACATCTCCAAAATACAATGGACAACCATCTATGACTTCTACATGTACGAGTTTAGTTTTTTGTACTAAAAATATTATACGATTTTTAATAAATTTTTCATCTAGAAAGCATGCTAAGGCTCCTGATACTAATAAAGCAAAGGCTTAGTAGTTTTTTGGTCCTAAATATATATCTATTATAAAACGAAGAGAGGATTCTAAGGAGAGACTAGGACCTTCACTAGGAATTGTACAAGGTTTTAGTTGTACTATCCCTATTCTAACTGGACCAATTTGTTTTCCAACAAATTATCTTTTTTGACATTTGTACTTATCATGTAGTTGTGTCGTTTCTTCAAATAATATTGAGTAATGCGATAGGTTCTTTCACAATAGTAAACATAATTCTCTTTGACAACGTCAAATCTTTTTTTGTTTAGTAAGAAGTTTAAAATGTACCGCATCAATTTGCATGTCTTCTACTTCCAAATGTACATTTTATGAAGTTGTTGATGTTGCTATTGAATAATAACATTGAGACTCCCTTGTATGACTCTCGGATCAAAACTTTATAGAGTCGATTGTCACACTTCATAGCAAAATCAATTGCTTGATTCAATGTTTGAGAATCGGATACATTGAGCACTAATTTTTTTACCTCATATTGTAATCCGTAGAGAAATTGGCTGATGAGTGCAACATCATCCCACTTGATAACAATCGCTAGTTGTCAAAATTGTAAAGTGTATAATGACATTGATTGATTGTCTTATTGTAGGATGCGAATCTTATTATTTGCAACACGGATTGCATCATATTTTCCATACATAGATCAAAATTTTACTTAAAATGCCTACAAATTATCCAATATTGGATCACGTCGTTCAAAAAAAGATAAAAATTAGAATAAAGTAGAATCCGAAAGTAACGTTCCAATAAACCTAACTTGAGATCCTTACATAAGATAACTTTGAGGTTGAAGTTCAATCACCAATTGTACCAAATTGACAAATTCTCAAAATTTAGATCTTGTGCCATCAAATTTCTCAAGCAAACAAATTTTAGGTTCTCTAATGCTTAAATGGCGCTCCATCATAGGTGAGGTAGTATGGTTTGGTGTAGATATTGACATAGCTCCAACCATCTCTATATCTTCACTTTTTTCTAATCTTGATGTTCCTTGTGATGGTAAACTAAGTTGATGCATTGCAAGCATTAGCTCTCTCATTTGTTCTTGCATTTGTGCCATTACACTCTTCATTTCGACAAGCTCTCTCGCCATGATAATACAATAGAAGGAAGGTGACTATTGTCAATAAAGAAATGAAAAATAACACACTAAAAAGAATTAATTTAGAAATAATATTAGCTTAAAAGTGATACTCCATTAACTTAAAATGCTTATGTCTTATCAAGAGAAAGGGGTAATCCACTCTTAATCAAAAAAAGACAAAGCTCTAATTGTCACGGACATAAGATTTACTCCAATAAATTATCTAAGTAATAATAGACCAATAGAAGTAGGTAAAATAAGTTGATTTGATAATATCTGATAGACTAGCTTCCTAAAAGCTTCATAGACGCAAAATCACTTTTATACATGTCTATAGGTGATTGGTAGGTTAGAAACTTAATCAACAAGGTAGCCACATGGCGCACATATTGGTAGCTTGCGGAATAAGCCAAGTACGTGGCGCACATATTGGTAGCTTGCGGAATAAGCCAAGTACGTGGCGCACATGTGAGAAACTTGTCGTGCAAGTTTGAAACGTGTCTTGCAAATTAGACACGTATATGAGGTCCTATAGAATATCGCCATGTAGCTTTTAATTAGATAGTGCTCTGTCAACTTCTTTTCTGATCTCTCAAGAGTCCTCATGTTTCATCTATAATAAATATTCTGGTTTTTCTTTTGAATACTTATTCTCTTGTTTTATTTTGCATTTTATTTTGACATATCTTTTTAGTTCATGTCCTTGACACTGATATTATATGTGTATTCTTGTCAATCTGTCATGGACATGAATTAAAAAAAGATATATAATCTAATGAAAATTGTATCAAAAAAAAGTCACAAAATAGAAATCAGAAAGTATGTATATTCAAAAGGAAACTGGAATGGCTATTGCCAAAGACTAGAAACATGAAGACTCTTGAAACTAAACTAGGATCACGAAAGGAGTTGACAAGAGTGAAGAAGGCTTCACTCTTGCCTCTATAAATACTATCTAACTAAGAACTACATAGCGGTGTCGGGTAGAGAGAATTCGCCTTGGGAAAACGCCGGGTTCCTAGCTGCTACTAGAACTAGCAGGGAACATGAGAGGAAGCCGTGCAAGTATCTTCAATACTTACACAATATTTGTTCAAGCTTTCAAATTATACTTGTATTATACTTATACAAGTCTTGTACAAATATAAAGTATAAACACTTAAATAATACTTGTATAAATACTTATATAATACTTATATAATCCTTGGTATTATACTTGTACAAATATTTATATAAATATTATATATAATACTTATAAAATATGTGTAAAATAATTGATATAAATACAAGTATATATACTTGTATAAAAGGTATAAACAAAGTGTGTATGTATTCAAGTATACCTCAAAATACAACCGCATATGAGGAATACAAGTTATACAACAAGCTGAAACTAAATAAATCACTAAAAATTCATCCAAAGGTCGAATCAAGCGTGCTTATAGCCTATGGAAAGCCAATAATCTATTGTAAAACATATCAAAATTTCACAAATAGATGACTTACTGTTTAAAAGTTATGGCTAAAAGAAGTAGGCACTAAAATTTCCAAGCAAATGCAAAGGCAGCAAAGCTCCTCTTCACTTCAGCCTTCGTTGTGATCACTTCCCTTCTCCAAATTGGACATGCAATAGCTTTTTAGAAATCTCACTCCATCATCTAACTTTTTCTAAAATTTTGCATGCATGCCTCTCAAACTCCAGATTTTGTAGCTAGTTGATTCTACTCTTCAAACCCTAGCAATAATTCTCCCTCTTTGATACTTCACGGCTTATAAAACTTTCATAAAAGCTCTAAATGTATTGATTTTTATTTTTATACAAAGCTTCTACAAGCTACTATAAGCACCTAAATTATCAAAAAGATTGAAGAGACTGTCCGACTTGGGTGGTTGAACAAAGTCTCTGCCCTTCTTCGTCAGGTGGCAGCAAATCCTTTCCCACTCTCAAGCTCACAACTTTTGCTCTCCAACTCCAAATGCTACAAGAGATGTCTTGATAGAAAGCTAGCACAATTTCCCACATTCTAAATAAATCTCACTAAGAAAGAGTTGAAATCAAACTTGCAGTGGTAGCTCAAAATTTCTGCCCCTCTTCGTCAGCTGGCAGCAAACCCTACTCTACTAAAACAAGCATAATGTTTTGTTCACAACTCCAAAACAAGCAAGTGAGTAGGTTCTAGAATCCTCACAACTTGAAGAACACACTCACTAATTTTCACTACAAACACTTCTATCTCCTTGGAGCTATCTCTCTCCAAAGTTCACCACTCAAAATTGCTCCCAAACCCTCGGTCTAGCAAGAGGAGTATATCTCCCTTTCTTTCCATATTAGACTATGAGACACTCACATGGGTAGCCAAATCCTATTGGATGGGCCTTATTCACCCCATGCTCTTCTTTCTTATCCCTCACAAGGTCCATTCTACGTCAAAAGTCAACAAGAAAGATAAAACAACCTTTACTTTTCTTCTAATTACAAAAGAGTCTATTCTAGGATATAAATAAGGTAGGAATAAAACAAATAGCCATCTTAATTCACTAACTAAGTGGCTATAATAAATCCTCTCCTTATAATATCTTCTAAAATAATCTCTAGCACTCATACATATATTAACAATAGATACAAGATATTTAATATTTTTATATACTGCACATAAATGCAGTATGACAGCGGTATTCTGTAGGACCTCATACACGTGTCTAATTTACAAGACACGTGTCAAACTTGCACAATAAGTTTTCCACATGTGCGCCACATACTTGGCTTGTTCCGCAAGCTACCAATATATATGACACATGGCTAACTTATTCCACAAGCTATCAATTTGTGCGCCATGTGGCTAGCTTGTTGACCAAGTTTCTAACCTATTAATCACCTATAGACATGTATAAAGGTGATTCCGTATTTATGAAGCTTCTAGGAAGCTTTTCTATCAACTTATTTTACCTACTTCTATTGGTCTATATTACTTAGGTAATTACTTGAATAAATCTTATGTCCATGACAATAAATTATAAGTAAATTTTCTACAAGTAGGTGTCTAGTATATTCTCAAATTGAAGATTACACCACATGACATCGAGCACTTGGCTGTAGAAGGTATACTTATATATTGTAATTAATCATAATCTAAAAATCCTAATATAATCTTAAATAAATTTTAATTAAATTTTAATCAAATTTTAAATAAATCTTATAATTTTAATCAAATCTTAATCAATTTTCAATGAAATCTTAATCAACTTCAATCAAATTGTAATTAAATCCTAAATCAAATCCTAAATCAAACCTCAATCAAATCTCAAATCAAATCCTGAGTCAAACCTTAGCCAAATCCTAAATCAAATCCTATATCAAATTTTAAATCAAATCCTAATCAAATCCTAAATCAAATCCTAATTCAAATCCTAATTCAAATCTTAAGTCAAATCTTAGTTAAATTCTAAATCAAATCTTAAAATAAATCCTAAATCAAATTTTAGTCAAACTTTGGTCAAATCTTAGTTAAATCCTAAGTTAAGCCTTAGTCAAATCCTAAATCAAACTTTAAGCCAAACCTTAATCAAATCTTAAATCAATGTTAGTTAAATCTTAATCAAATTTTAATAAAATTCTAAAAAAATCTTAATATCTTAATAAAATCCTAATGAAATCCTAATATCCTAATGAAATCCTAATAAAATCCTAATACCATAATAAATCCTAATGAAGCTTTAATCAAATTCAATAGCAGATTTAAAATCTCAATAATTATCAAATTAATCATTGATCTTTATTCGAAATTTGCATATTTTTTAATCTTCTAGTTAAAAACTAGTATATAAAATTTGAAGAGAATCAAACTTATCAATTGGGAGAAAATGCTTTTAATCCTCTTGGGTGTTGGTTGCCTTCCTTCTCCAACTTTGATATTGATCTTCCTATATTAATTTTCTTTTTTTTTCATTTTTTATGTATTTTAAAATTTTATAAAAATTCTGAAAATTAAATTAACTATTGACTCAAAAAAGAATTATTCCAATCTAACTAGAAAATTGTTTAAAATCATAAAAATGCTCCTTGATCTTAAAAATCCAATTTCGAAGATCCTAACTAACTTAAACTTCAATAACCTTTGATCTAACTATAGGATTAAGTTCACATATATAACAAACTTTCAATACAAGCACATGCACAAACCTACAAATTTTTACTTATAGATCTACTACAAAACTCTCAATATGCTCAAAAATACAAATCCACTATATTTTTCAATATTTAGAATCACCCAAATAAAACCTTGATTTTGCATAGCTCTTACAAAGTCATTACAAATCTAAAATCATTGAAACCAATGCTTAAAGAAGTTCTATTGAATTTGCTCTAAAATCCAACTTTTTGATTAATAAAAGAATCCTATTTGCTATAGGCATATGATTTTGTACCTTGGAGTTTGGTTTTGACCTTGGTTCATAACTAGCCCTCTTTGGATATCAATCTAGGATTTTTTTAGATAATTTTTATGGAAAACTACTCTTTACTTTGATCTTAATATATCTACAGTAGTATTTTTATTAATCTATCTTATTTTATCTTATTTATAGTCTTACAAAATAAATAAAATTCTTTTTTATAAAAAAAATAATATTAACACTAAATATTTTGATTATCTATCTTTTTTTATTTTATTTTTATTTTTACCTATATTTTCTAAAGTAATTTTCTAACTTAGTCTTCAATTAAGCTTCTCTATAATATAAGTATTGTTTTGCTCTTTCATTCTATAGCCATATTATAATACAACAATATGTCTAACTTACAAGATAAGTTTCCTATATGTAAACCATGTAATTAGCTTGTTCCACAAGCTATCAATATGTACAACACATGGTTAACTTATTGGCCAAGTTTCTAACTTACTAATCACCTATAGACATGAATAAAGATGAAACCATATCTATGAAGCTTCTAAGAAGCTTTTCTATAAGATATTATCAAATTAATCTATTTTTATTCATTTTTATCTACTTTTATATATCCATATTATCTAGATAATTATTAGAATAAATCTTATGCCCGTGATACCAACAAGTGAAACAACAATAGTTCATTGTTGTTTATCATAAGTAAAAAATAAATGTAAGTTTTCAAACTGGAATTTCTAAAATTATTAGTAGAAACATTGGCGATAATTAAAAATGTCCAATATGCATTCATAATATCAATGATGAGCTGCAATGATGTCATACAAATAATGTAAGATGCATGTGAGACTTCTCTTAGAAACAAATATTTTGTTTTAGTAGCAATGCCAAGACAATCTTAATTCTTTTTAATAACACAAGAAATCTGTTGAAACAATAGGCCATATATAAGAAATGGAGCAACATAATCAAATTTAATTACATTCTTAATGTTTATTCTATACAAAATTATAATTTAAGCTTTAATATTTTTCTCTTTGTGAACAAGAATAAATGCTTTTATTGCAATATTTCCAACAATTATTTTTTTATTACTAAACAATATGTCTTGAACAATAATTTCAAAAAATTGATTTCAAGATTGTTAAGTAATGCTTTCTACTACCAATAATATTTTGCTATTTAAATTAAGCATCCATTGAAGAAGATATTATTAAATCAATATGTTTTTATCTTATATTACTTTAAAAAATAGAAATAGATTTAAATAAATAAAAATTTATTGATTTAATAATATCTTCTTTAATTAGCATCCTACATACTTTGTAAACAATGTTTGAACTTACAAGTACTATAAAATATTGTACATATTCAATAAATATCTTAGTAAGTTGGCCACATGTTAGACATGTTGGACACTTGTCTTACATATTAGCCACTTATATTATCAACCATATAATATTTAGAAAGCCACCACATGGCATTCTAAATAGTTAATATACATAGAAATAAGACTAAAGCTATTCCTAGTCTTATCAACTCCTTTCTTGAATTAGTTCTTCTTGTGACTTCTAAGCCTTCATGTTCTTGGCAATAATTATTTGGTTATTGTACTCTAATCCAATCTATCTTCTTACTCACACCTCTTAGTCTTCTTTGCACAATACCATTCTTTTGTGATAGAAATTCTAAGTTGTATCTTTAACAATAAGTTTACTATAATTAAGCAAATTTTTATTTTTATTTTTATTTTCTAAATATTAATCTTTATTAAATTATATTGATAGATGAAATAATATAGTCTGTATATTATACATAATTTTTGTAGTTTATAAAATATTGCTAAAGATTTTATTTTTTTGATGTATAAGAAAATATTACAATATATACATATATATATATGTATATATATATATATAATAGTAATAATAATAATAATAATAATAATAATTCAATAATAATATTAATAATAAATATCATTATTATAATTACATCAATTTCAAAAAAAATAGTATTTTTTAATATTATTATTTTATTTTAAAATTTTAAAATTTTTAGATAGCCAATAAAAATATTTTATTTATTAAAAAATATTTAAATCATATAATTTATTAAATTTAAATAATTAGAAATACATATTTAAATTAATAATTAAAAATTAATCTTTTAAATATTATTTTTTAGTATTAAATAATAAAATAAAAATAAAAATAAAAAATTATTTTTATATTATTATAATTTTATATTTTAATATTATTAATATTATTCAAAAATACATTACTATAATTGATACTTAAAAAATTATGGTACTTAATTTTTAATAAAAAAATATGATATTGTATTTTTATCTTTTAAGATTTTTTATTTTTATTTTAAATTATTTAGCAGCTAATATATTTTTATAATATATAATCATATTCCTATTTTTTTTTCTTAAATGAGGCATGTTGAACAAAAAAACACAATATCTATAGTTGTAAAATGTTCTTGAAAGATTTTAAAGAGACTAGAAAGAAGATGGACAATATAACCTAAGAAAATATTAAAAACACACTTATATAAGTATGATATGAGTTTTTTTTTTTTTTTTTTTTTTTTTTTAATTATAACTTTGTATTTGAAATTTTAAAAAAATACCAATTATTGTATGTACTATGTATATATATTTATTGGTGTACACTTCTTACATGTAATACACCAATTAGTTTTGAGATAAAGATGTCTCTTATATAGTACTAGACTTGCACTTACATTGCATTTTACACATAATTTACTAAATGTTGCTGCAAAATTTACTAAAATCCAATACCTTCCTATCTAAAAATAAAAAAAAAGGTCATCAGTTTGTTTGTTGCATACAACTTTTTTTGAAACCCATTGTGGAGGGTAGGAAAAAATCAGGACTTAGATTAGGCTTTTATCAGGATGGTTCTCATCCATCCTGCAAAAGTTTGCCCTTGCCTTGCACGAGCAGGTTAGCAACAGCAAAGCTACAGTCCCTAACCTTGGCCACCGCCAACTAGGATTAGGACTACATACATTTATATATATTATAATGTAATTACGAAATCATATAATATAATATAATATAATAATTATTATTATTTATATAGTTATATTATTATAAAAATTGTATTATATTTATTATAATTATAATATATATCATAATATAATATTTATACAATTATATATTTTTATAGTATATTTATTAAAAATAATAATATTTTTTTATTTATGAAATATAGTATATTTTATCATAATCTATATAATTTAATTTTTAATATATATGGATAAATTATTATAATAGTATATAATAAATCTAATTTTTTGTTATGTTTTTATAAAAATGTTTTAAATATTTTATTTTTATTATAATATTTTTTAAGTATATATTATATAATTAACTATAATTCTATAATATATTATAATATATAACATTTATAATTAGTAATATAATATATATATATATATATATTATAATATTATATAATATAATATATATTATTATTATTATATATTATTATTTAATAATTGATTTATATTATATGTAAAAAATTATACCTTACATAAATAAATAAATCTGGATACATTATTAAGATAATCTTAATTTTATTTATTGCATAATATTTTTAAAATTTTAACACTTTATACCAAAAACTTTTAGAAAATAAAATAGAAGATATTAAAAGTATAATCATATTATTATAAAATATAGTATATAATACAATAGAATCAAATTTTTATAATATTATATGATAAAATATGTTTAATTTATTAATATATAAAATTTAGTTCTATATTTTTTTTTTACATATAAACCTCCATAAAATCCTTTTTTTCTTTAATAGTTCTACTTGGATTATCCATTCTAAGTTTCAAAACTATATTTGAATGAATAAAGTTAGTAGCTTTTAAAAACTTAAGGATTGTGCCTCATCATACGTTTTAGAAAGAATTGTTTCAAAGTATCATATTGCAATTAGATCCTCTATCTTACAAACTTCTACAAATTATTTTTGCATATTTTATCTCTTTTTTGATGACTTCCATGTCCAACTCTCTCAAAGATGTTCTTGATGTTTTTTCAACTTCTAGTTCAACTTCTACTTCATCTTCTACTTCATCTTTAACTTTATTTTTTTCTTGTACTTCTTCAATTTTTGTATAACTCTTACTATTATCAACTTTATTACAACATACTCTTGTAGCTTTTAATCCTCCTTGTTTACTACCATAGCATGTTCTACAAAACTTTAACATGAGCTTCAAAAAATAATTAGATGAATAATGGAGAATACTAGCAATTTGATATTTGTACAAATTATTTTGCATAATATGCTCATAAAAACATGCTCATGATCCAAAAAAAGATTAGAACTTACACATCAAAGTTAGAGGTTTTTAAAATTTTAGAATTTTATCTTTCAATGATCATGCATTGAAGTTATTTCCACAATGTCTTTTTTTAAAATATTCTTAACTTTAAAAGACTTGTCTTAATAATTCTTTTTATTTTTTTATTTATAATCAAACCATTATACTTTTGATCTTTTGAATATGTATATAATGTAATAATGAAAGTTATCAAATTCCACACCAATTAATCTATTCTTCTTTCCAATGATGTCATGGACATAAGATTTACTCTAGTAATTATCTAATTAATACAGATCAATAGAAGTTAATTTGATAATATCTTAGAAAGAAGCTTCTTAGAAGCTTCATAAATGTAAAATCACCTTTACACATGTCTATAGATAATTGATAGGTTAGAAACTTGATCAACAAGCTAGCCGCGTCTTGCACACATTGATAGCTTGTGGAAGAAGCCAAATACGTGGCGCTGTCGTATGACATGGCCATCTATCTGGGAATACACTGGGTACCTGGTGTCAGGGACAAGAACTCGATGAAATCAAATGGACAAGTGAGACTTCTTTTATAAAATAGAAATAAGAAAATATGTATTCAATAGAAACTGGAATGGCTATTGCCAAAAGACAAGACAACTAGAGACTCTTGAAACTAGATTAGAAGCAAGAAAGGAGTTGACAAGAGTGAAGAAGGCTTCACTCTTGTCTCTATATATACTATCTAATTAGAAGCTACATGGCGATGTTCTATAGGACTTCCAATATGTGTTGAATTTGAAGGCCACTTGTCTTAACTTGCAAGGCAAGTTTTTTACATGTGCGCCACGTAGTTAGCTTGAAGAACAAGCTATTAACATGTGTGGCACATGGTTAACTTGTTGACCAAGTTTCTAACCAAGAAATCAACTATGGACACCTATACGGTCAAAGCAGCGTCTATGAAGCTTTCAGGAAGTTTTTCTAGAAGATATTATAGAATTAATCTACTTTTACCTACTTTTATCTAATTCTACTTAATTATATAGGTAACTTTGTGTATGTCCGTGACATTACCCCTCTTTTTAGGCACGAGTTCCACGAGGAGCAGTGGTTAGATGTTGAGGAAGTCTAAGATGCGCCGGATTGTATTTGCCACATATTCTGATCTTTGTTCTCTTCAAAGGTAATTAATGGGTCTCTCAGCCATCGATAATGTCCCATTCCAAGGCGGGAAGACCACCCTGTTATTTGATCATTGTTGTGACTTTCATAACTTCCTTCGAATAACACGTTTGGAACACCATCAGGAATTGTTTCTACCTCTAATAAAATCACCAAACATCGGGAGTCTCTTCCAAGGTCGTGATACCAAACACATTGTATCTTGCCATCTATTCGAAGAAGAACATGTTGTTCTTGAAGATTTTCATCTCGGTTGCGTCGTCTTGAAGGTTGTGACAATCGCAATGTCTCATCCGGCAAGTCAGCAAATGAAGGCTCTTGAGTTAAATCCGCTGGTTGTTGGTTCTCCATTTTCTCAGCGCCACAAATACAAAGAAGTTACAAACAAGATTAGAAAGTTGAATGTTATCTTGTCTAGATCTTGTTTCTTTAATAGGAGAGGTCGTCATCTTGATTTTGATGGATGTCGTTGATGAAAGGTCTCCACTTATCACGGACATATACATAGTTACCTATATGATCAGATAGAACTAGATAAAAGAAGATAAAAGCAAGTTCATTCCATAATATCTTTAGAGAAACTTCCTAGAAACTTCATAGACACTGCTTTGACTTTATAAGTATCCATAGTAGACTTTTGGATTAGAAACTTGGTCAATAAATTAGCCACATGTCGCACATGTTGGTAGCTTGAAGACCAAGCTAAATACGTGGCGAACATATAGGAAACTTGCCCTGCAAGTTCGACATGTATCTTGCAACTTGGACACGTGTCTTGTAAATTGGATACGTGTTGGAGGTCCTATAGAACGTCGCCACTTAGCTCCTAGGTAGATAGTATAAATAGAGACAAGAGTGAAGCCTTCTTCACTCTTGTCAACTCCTTTCTTGTTTCCAGTCTAGTTCAAGAGTCTCTAGTTTTCTTGTCTTTTGGCATTAGCCATTCCAGTTTCTTTTTAATATATATATATTTCTTTATATTTATTTCTTTGAGAGAGGTCTCACTTGTTTATTTGACTTCATCCAGTTATTGTCTTTGACAGATTGACAAGAGTACACATATAGTATCAGAGCTTTGTCTTTTCTTGATTAAGAGTGGATTACCCTTTTCTCTTAATAAGACATAAGCATATTAGAAGTTGTGGAGTACCCACTTCTAAACTGATATTGTTTCTAGAATTTTTTTTTTTTTGAGTGTGTGTTCTGTATTTCTTGAAGTAAGAGTAGACATCTTCCTTTCTATTATATTATCATGGCAGAGCTTGCGGAAATGAAGAGTGTAATGGCACAAATGCAAGAGCAAATGAGAGAACTAATGCTTGCAATGCATCAACTCAATTTACCACCACAAGGAGCATCAAGATTAGTAGGAAGTGAAGATGTAGAGATGGTTGGAGCTACGTCAATATCTACACTAAACCATGCTACCTCACCGATGATGGAGCACCGTTCAAATGTTAGAGAACCAAAAATCAGTTTGCTTGAGAAGTTTGATGGCACAAGATCTAAGTTTTGAGGATTCATCAATCAGGTACAACTGGTGATCGAACTTCAACCTCAGAGTTATCCTACGCAAGGATCTTAAGTTAGGTTTATTGGAACGTTACTTTCGAGTCCTGCCTTATCATGGTTTTCATCTTTTTTTGAACGACGTGATCCAATATTGGATAATTTGGAGGCATTTTTTGCAAAATTTTGATCGATGTATGGAGAACATGATGCAATTCGTGTTGCAACCAACAAGATTCACATCCTACAACAAGACAATCGATCAGTGTCATTATACGCTTCACAATTTTGACAACTAGTGGCCGACATCAAGTGAGATGATGCTGCACTCATCAGTCAATTTCTCTACGGATTACAATATGAAGTAAAAAAGTTAATGCTCAATTTATCCGATCCTCAGACATTGAGTCAAGCAATTGATTTTGCTGTGAAGTGTGACAATCGACTTTTTGAGTTTTGATCTGAGAGTCGTACAAGGGAGCCTCAACGTTATTATTCAATGGCAACATCAACATCCTCACAAAACGTACATTCGGAAGTAGAAGACATGCAAATTGATGCGATACGTTTTAAACCTCTTAGTGAACAAGAAAAGATTCGTCGTCGTCAAGAAGGATTATGTTTATATTGTGGAGAACCTAAGTACATTGCTCAACATTGTCCAAAGAAACGTTGCAACTACAAAATGAGGAGTACGGTTGTCAAAGAAGACAACATGTCGGAAAACAAATTTGTCCAGCTACAATAGGGACCGTGCAGTTGGAACCCTGTACAATTCCCAATAAAGGTCCTATTCTCTCCTCAGAACCCTCTCCTTGTTTTATGATAGATGTATATTTAGGAGCAAAAAA